>JAUNZM010000826.1:1682500-1705000 GCA_033459285.1 Clamator glandarius
AAGGAAATCCAGCAAGAAGGAACAAATTAATGTTTTCAGACCACTGAAGGAACTCAGCTTCCAAGAAAACCCAAGCTACTCCTTTATGAACCTCATCTGCTTTGTTTTCCTCTGGAGTTTCTGCTGGGACTCAAGAGCAAGTAAAGTCAAGCTAAAAAAAATTTCACTTCCATAGCAAAGTTGTTAAGAATGAATATGAGGGAATATGCTAATTTTTTCGCTTGATCTAGTCACAGCTACCTTCAAGTCCCACTGTGAAAGTTCACATTTAATAAGGTGTGATTAACGAATGTTCAAGGAAGCCAAAAACTGTACGTTATGAAATGAAGGGGAGATCTGGTAGGAAAGAAAATACAGAAGAAACCACAGATAGAGTATCCAAAGTGACAAGGAAAATAGTGGATGCCTGGAAAGTGGGACTCAAACTGTGTTTCTTTGTAGGAGAGTTTTCTAAGCTCACACACATACTGAGTTTTTTTTTCTTTATTTCCCTCTAGACTCAAATTGAAAATTCAGGCTTGCTATATTGAATTATAGCAGTACAGCTTTTATGATCTGTTTCCTAAATACACATTTCTGCCAATTTAACCTGTTGGTTAAAAGTCAAGCTTGAAGAAAGTTCTGGGATTTGAGCCGTACGTGTGCTTAGGCTTTGAACGTCCAGCCTGGACCTGGGCATGCACCATATCCAGAGCTGAGAGACAACTACCTGCGATTTGGAGCACGAGTATTGCTGCAATGGGGAAATCCCACAGTCTTAGCTGGGGAGATGTTGGCACAATCAAGTCTCTTACTCAAATTAGCTTAAAATCCTAAGGCACTCTTGACCTAAGCACTCCTCAAACCCCCGTGCTGCAGAAGAAAACCCTCATGGGTGAGGTGGGAACTTTCCCAATGCTCCCAACCACCCAGCTGCATGCACGAGGTATGCCTGTCTGCATCCCTGCCTCATCTCAGCTGTCCTGCTGAGCCCCTTCAGAGCAACACACTCCAATCTCTTTGGTAGCATCTCCACAGTTGCTAATTTTGTTCCTCTTTTGTTCCTTGTAGACTTTCTGCTTTTCCTCAGCACCTTTTTTTGTGTCTTACTCCTCACTGAACTTCTGCCCACGCTATCTCAGTCCCTCCCTCTGACTTACTTTTCCCTAACATTGACAAGCCTAACCTTTGTCTTGTTCCACTTCTCCACAATGCTGCTCCTTCTCTGTTACTTCAGATTTCCTGTGGTTTGTTTTTTTTTTCATGTCTACTATATTTGGTGTCCACTATATTTGATGTCCACTACATCCTTCTCACTCCACATTGCCCTCGTCTTCGAGCTGTGCTACATCCAGCTGCCCAGCCCTTTTTCTGTCCTCAAACAGAAGTCAACCACCTTCACTCTTTCTCATCCAGTCTTGCCTCCACTCACCCTTCCAGAGTTCAAGTGATGTGCTTGTCCCTCAATCTTTCCCTGCTTTGCTCATCCCTTGCACACAGCATTCATTTAATGCTGCACCCCCTCGTACCTGAAGCTTCCCTGTATCCAGCAGGGAATCATCCATATTTTATAAATTAATTTAGAAACAAGAAGATTAAAATACTTCATATTTTCATATTAATTTATATTATTACTAGAAAGGCTATACTAAAGCTATTTAATCTACCACATCCATATCAAGGGCTCAGTTTTGATCTAAAGGAACATGACAGCTTGAGCAAAGTTCTTTGTTCAGATACTACATAACATACCTTAGCAGCATGCAGCATGCAGCTGTTACAACGCTAATTGAAATATGTTTTTAAATGTATCGGGTTTCTGAACATTTGCAGAAGAATTATATCTTTCCCCCGTGTGCAAAATCCAATATTTCAGCCATTTAAAAAAAAAAAAAGTATCTAATTCCTAGAATGCATTAGTAGACCATGAAATAAAGCTGAAGTAAGGTATTTTATACAGAGGATGGGGAGAACCTACAGCTGTAGGTGGATGGGGAAGACCTCTAATTGTAGGTAGTCTCGACTACTTCATCAGCTGTTTAGTTAACGCACAGTAAAAGCATTGTCATCCAGTGTCGTAACATCAGTGGAGTAGAAGTGGGTGGAAAGGAAGCAGATTTGAACAATTCGTCCTACAGGTTTTACCCATCCTCGTCTGAGATGACCTGGGGGATGGAGCTAGGAGAGATACCCACGGCAGCTCACACTTGTATGTTTTCAGGTGGATGCCTGATGTAGATGTCATATTTTGCCGTGAAATAAATGATGTCTCTCTCGAATAGCTAAAGGAAATGTTTGGACCCATTTTATTCCACCATTTGCAAAAAGAGATTCCCAGAGGGCCTCACGCTCAACTTACAGAGGGGAATTTATAACTAATCTGTTTTCAAAGTCTCTAAAAGTGCATTTCTATTGAAACAAAACAACATTAACAACAAATCTCTATCAATAAGTATCTCTCAGCCTTCCTGGGCTAAAAGTCTTTGACTAAAAAGCTGTATGTTGCCCATTTGCAGTGGCATAAAAGTCATAAGACATCAGATCACAAGCTGTCACTGGTCCTGGACTAAATATCACCCATTCCTTGCCTACAGCAAGTGGGTTTTTTTTCTATGGGAGAGGGCCAAACAGAAATCCTACTCTTTGGAGGAAAGAAGGAAACATTTTAGTGACAGTTTGTTTTTATTTTTTAAAGGTAGGCCTTTTGAAGCTGCTTGGGGGTTTGGATATTAGATGTAGTCCCAATGGAGATGGATTAGCAGCCAGAGCACAGCAAAGCGGTCAAAGGTGCAAGATAAATGCAATTTATATATAATTGCCCAAGCTGCACCTGTTCCATTTTGAACAGGAGATCTTGTCCTCGGAGCAGATTTCACGACCATGGAATATATCCTTTTATTTCTTTATTTGAGCGTAAAATGGGGAATTCTAAACTTGTATCAGAGTAAAGCAAGAAAAAATAACCTTTAAATAGCATGTAAATTTTTTATGAATCAAGATCTAAATAAAGAAAACTCCTGAGCTGGGAATTCAAAATACTAGCCAGAGAGCTGATTTGCTACCAGGCTCAAGAACAATATTTAGTTTACAGAATCAATCTGGAAATAAAACTAGTGCTTGCATCAGCATGAAAGCTACAAAAATAAAAAGGAGGTCTTAATAAAATATACAGTGGAAAAGGAAAGGATGAAAGCACTAGCACAGCTATGAGGCCCTTGAAAGCCCACACAAGTAATAAAATAGAATATGATGTAATATAGAACAACAATGAAAGGATTTAAAATTTCTAGGTAGGATTCTGAGAAACTGGTTCCAGCTTTTGTTGCAGAGCAGGCATGCTGTGTGTTTCCTTGTGAAGCTATGAAAAAGCCAATGTGTAGCAGACATGGGCATTGATGATGGCAGAACAAACTCTAATGTTACTTCAACTTAGTCTTGAAGCAGCCCAACACAGCGTTGATGACAAAGGAGGGGCTGGGTTGCTCCCAGAAGCCAAGACATTTCTCTTTTTTTAAGTACTCCATTCCCTTTGTCCTCCTGCTCGCTTACCCACTACTGCTTTCCCTTCTTGTCTGCATTGCAAAGATTTTCCTGTTTGCTAAATGTCACCGACACCTTGCCACGAAGGCAACCATCTTCTTCACCTTGAGTAAGGTTTCCTTACGTGTCTTGAACCTTGTGCTAAGTAGCTTGGAGAAATCTGAGATTAGACAAGCGCAAATGAAGCCTTATCTGCTCAACTAATTTCAGCCTGACCAAAGTTAGGATGAGTTCATAAGACTTCACAGGGAAGTCATATAGGCACTGAATTCCTGTGCTACCTGCCATGCTCTGCACCCTAATTACACTGCTGCATCCCCTGCTTTTAAAGAAACGGGATCTTGTAAAGCTTAAGCTCTAAGAGAGACACATAACCTCTCTTAAAATTAAATAGCATCCCAAAATTAGCTTAGCAGAACTTGGTCCTGCAACAAGCAGTAGCCTTCTCACTGAAATTTAGATCAGCCAGAACCAATGCAATTCACTCATTGCAGTAATGCAGAAGTTTTTTCTTCTCCATGTAAAGCTAGAAGGTATTGCAAAATACCACTAATACTGCATAAATTAAGTAATATGGGTTGTGAAATTTGGCTCATTTTCCTACTGTGCTCAGGCTGTGGCTGACACAGTGTAAAGAGGTAACCATAGAGCTCCTTGATCTGCAACCATATGGTCCTACCAAAAGTTGTTGGGTTAACACAAAGAACTGGCCAAATTCCATCTGCTTCCTTGCCCTGGCAGGGAATCTCAGCTCCACCTCAGTACCTGCGACTTTGTTGATTTGGTGTATAATTAAGGCAGCTCTTAAAGCTTTCCATGTCACTGTTTCTTTTTGCTCCAAATAGTTTCTCAGGAGTAAGTCTTTGGGGGCTGCAAAGCAGGAATGTGGCCATCTCAATGCGACTTTTTAACCCTCGTTCTAGCCTTGCCTGCAGTAGTTATATGGACTATGAGAACTGGTGTCAAATAAAAATCTGATTGTTCAGATATCAGAGAAATGGCCTGGATAGATATTCCTACATAGGAAAAAGGACATCAGTATAAACAACATCCACTATGTGTGATTCAATGGGAAAGACAGGAAGCATTCCAATTACTCCTAAAATGTGTTTTTAATGAAGTAACGATAGATCATGATCAGCTAATCAGAAAACGGCATTGCACTCCGAAAAAAAAAAGTTTTTTCTCCTTTTTAGGTTTCAAAAAGTTGATTGAAAAATCTGGGCGTACTCTTACAGTGACCCCAAATGTAGAAGTTAGTGTTATTTTCAGTTTGATTCTTTCCACTGAACACAGACTGCAATTTCGCACCTATGTTATTAATGCAATTACAAGCTCTTTCCCAAACTATCAAATTAATTTCAAATTCACTTAAGATGCATACTAAGCCATTAGCCAGCGTCCCAGTGCAGTGTGCCTCCTGAAGGCTGTGAATGAGTTATGGAGACTAGCCCAGCCAAGGTCTTCAGAGCTCCCAACCACCTCTATCGAATGTTAGCATGATGCTCAGAGGCTCCATAAAAGCAACCGCATCCTTAATAATACTTCACACTTTATATAGTGAATTCTATCGCAAGATTTCAGCCTGCATGAATTAAGATTTACAACACCTCGGAGAGGCGGGCTGGTATCATTTCCCTCTATTTCAAAGACTGGGCAAAGGTGAGAGAAAGAAGCAGCAATTTGCTGAAATTCGCAGAGGAAGTCTGAGGCAAGGCAGAAAAGAGCACGGTGCTCTCAGCCTCAGCGCTTGTGCCTCTGCCACGAGACCATCCTTCCTGTCTCTAAATGCCGCGCTCAAGCCTGATGATGTGCTGTAGTTCTAGCATATTAAATATGACGATCTGGATCATAAGGCTGCGTCCCATAAAACTAGCAGACGCAAAGTCGAGAACCCGAAAGCGACAGAACAAAGAAGAAGAAAAGTCTTTACGTTGCAGCTATGTAGTATTTCTCTAGGCAATAGTTTCCCGTGCTACTTAAAGACCAGAACATATTTTTGCTCTTACAAATGCAGTTTATTTTGCAAATCAAGGTGATTGCACACATTTCAGCTTGTCAAATTTTCAGCCTTTCAACCATATGTCTGTCGACCTTATGGACTACCAACTTTATGGGATTCAACCATATGTCCAGATCCTGATATATATGAAGGCCAGTTCTAATATAAGAGCTTTACAGTAGTAGTGTAGTAAACCATAATGTTTGCAGATGGCTGTAATAAAATCATTCAGGAAAGGAAAGGTGCAGGGATGTAAAGCCTTCAAAGCTTCTTGTACTGAATAAACAATTTGATCTGAATATTGTAGCGGAGAGCACATTCCACCAATGAACTAGCTGATCTAGTCAAAAAAGTTGCTTTTAATTTTCTTTCCTAATCCCACATGTATTTTAACTTCCTTTTCTATTTTCCTGTGTGGGATTAGCTTAAAATTAGGAAGAAAAGAATAAGAAGGAAAAATAACAAAGTGAAGAGGGTTTTTTTAAAGGCACAGTCCACTTTTGAGTTGTAAATTTTTCAGATGTGAGACACCAAATGGTTATGTGCAGCCTGGAAGATGTGTTAATAGAGATGTATAAGTTTTTTACAGTCACATGGTGAGACTGAGGAATGATGTGACTATCTTAATTTCCTGAAATGGGACTCAGCTTTCAAAGTTAAGGAGAGTCTCCTCCTGAGAAAGACTTTTCTAACTGTAGGAAGTTGGAGTTTGGTTTATGTCCTACCGCACAACAATTCACATGATAATTCATGCTCCTTTTGTCTAACATAACTTGATATCTCAATTATTGGAGGAGCTCTGGTCCTGCTTTCACCTAAATGGAACATGCTGAGCTGATCTGTCCCTCTCGGAGAGCTCTCTATCTCCAGGCTCATGCCTGTTCTGGTTGACAGCACGGAAGGGAGCGTTGCATGCAAGCGGAACCACAACCAGCATAGATGTAATGGAGAGTCTATTTCAAATCAATACAGTTTTTTAAGCCGACTATCCATGGCGAGCTTTGGCAAGCTTCCTTGAGCTAGACGACAATCACTTCCTACCTGGGAGAGAAGGAAGCCTTCCCTGGGCATTCACTGAGAAGTGAAAAAGCAAAACACAACCTGCCTGCATCACTGGCATTCAAAATCATGGTGAGAGAACCGCCCCCCCCTCCATGAGCCCTTTACTTTCAGATAACTTGGTCTGAGTCAGCTCTCATGCCGTTAATGTCAGTAGAAGTTTTTCTAATGGATTAAATGGTGTGGGGTCAGATAGTGTCTAAGAAGTGACAAATACACTGTCACTCATCCTTACCATGCCAGGCTTTGTATTAACCAAGTCACACTCCTTTCTGAGTGCGAGGGCTTGCTTATTTGAGGAAGGTTTGTCCAGCACAATGCTGAATGCCACAATTGCCACCACACTCAACATGATGTGAACTCATCCAGCACCTGCCAAGATTTACCCCATCACATCCAACTATCCTTTCCCAAGCAGCAACAATTCAAAAAAATTCAAAATATATTGAGCTGAGATATTATTTCTTCCCTGTTGAAAGCCTCAGCACCTGCCGAACCATTCTTTGCACAAATGTTCTCCTGAAACACTGCAAAGAGCATAGCATGGACGTCAACCCTCGCCCCGGCATGCACGGCCACGCTACCTGTGTGCTCGTATTTGTGTCGCAGCAGGGAACTGCTCTTCTGGAATGTCTTGTCACATAAGTCACATGCGTACATGCCACTTTCTGTCTTCTTGATCTTCTTTCGGGACAGACAGGAGTCAGAGTCCGTCATGTCATCGAGGCCGGACATGTAGTCTGGGGTTCCATCAAGCAATTCTCCCTGTGAGGGAACCACTTGTCAGAGACACCCACTTCCACCACCACTCCTTCCCACAGAGGAACCAACCACCTCAGAAAAGTTAAACTATTATCTGCCAAGGATGGTCCCTCTCTGCTTAGGAACCTATTGGTAATGAAACTACGGCTGGTGGGAGCTGTGGAAATAATGAGGAGCCTCCTGCTTCTTTGCCTTCTACCGATTTTCTGGTTTTGAGTACTCTGCAATAATGCGAGCAGACAATATTTATCATATTGGCACTAAATATACTCAAGGAGTGGAAAATGCAAAGGGGAGGCTCTTCATGGCTGGCAAAAGTTATTGTAATATTTGACAGGGGTGAGTGTAAGCAACCTCTAAGTGATCGTTACTTTCAAAACACCAAAACTTGGATATATCCTGTATCTGTAGAAAGGCTTTAATTGAATTTTATATTTAGGTACAAATGTTATTATTATGCAATCCATTTAAATGTATGTCTCCCGACTAAAGGCCTCAAGCTATATTTTTATATTTAATTTTGTAATTTGAAATAGGGAATATTAATAACACTTTTTATCAATGTTCTATCTATGTTAAAACAGCCTTCAGCATTAAGCAATAATGAATGTGGATCAGTAAATTATTAAATTTCTTGATATTTATTTTGTCTTGATCCAAAGAGAGTGCAAACTTGCATGATAACATACATTTCCATTTGCTATCACACAGTTCGGTTTTCTTAGACTAGGTTTGCACTAATTAATATTAGAGAAGATTAAATAGGCTTAAATACATTTACAAAGAGGGCAGATGTACTGTAAATTGGAATAGTGGAACAGCTGTTATGGAGGTGCAGTGCTATTTATGCTCCTATTGTGCAAAGAGGGATTACAGCCTGTAATGTAAAACCATACCTGATTTTCACATTTGAAACTATAAAAAATTTACTAGTCAGTAAAATTACTAACAGACCATAATAGGACATAGGGGAGCATGCACGAATTTGAAAAAAATTATTAATCTCTAATCAGTTAATCTCATTTAACTAAACTCTGTACATTATATCTGAGTATGTCCAGCAAAGAGCTATAAAAGTATGAGACTTCTGTAGAGCAGCTCTTTGCTGTAGGCATGCAAGCAGCAAAATCCTTTACCCCTCATTGTATTGACGCTCGAGTGACCCAAGGGAAGGATTAGAGGTTGTACCCAGGCATGAAGAAGTGTTGACCCAGATTATGTGTCCAGGGGAAGACTTTGTCTGCGATTAAGGACCCTAGCTTCTACCTTTACAAATAATTTCATTTAATCTCTGGGGCTTTTAAAAGCTGTTCCAGATGACTGGCAGGATTAGAGGACTGGGAGTCTGGGAAGAGCAGTAGATGGGCTGAAGGAAGGGGCTACCAGGAAGCAATGAGCCAACATGTCTCATCCACTAGATGTTCATGAGAAGAGAGAAGCATGATGGGTGAACAAACTCCCCAAAAACATGAAACAGGAAGCCTGGAAGCTTTTCAATGGGACAGAGCTGCTTCAAGGCCATATGGACCTCTGCTTGTAGGGATACAGGTTTGCATCCAGTCGTGGGGGTGATTCCCAAAAGGTCTCCCACTGCTCCTTCTCTGCCAGGTGAAATGCAGTTATACCCTGCAGAGACCAATTTCCCTACAAAGTTTCCACTTTTTTTTTCTGCAGGATGGGATATTATTATTATTATTTAGATAAATATGAACAATTGAACTCCTAACAGTCTAAAACCATAAGTGTTATGCCTATTCAAAGGTATTGATACTGCTTCTAAATCCAAACAGAGATGCTCTTACGGTAATTGTGGTTTGTTTGCTTACTCCACTGCATTTTTCCTAGATTAAAATAAACACCGCTAATTTTGCTGGAAATGTTGAATTTGGGCTTTTTCTTCTGTAAGAGGACATATCACACAATAGTAAGTTCTAGCCTTTCAAAAGAAAACAGTTGAATAATTTACCTGAAATCCTTGTTTCCGCTGGTACTTCCTCCTTTGCTGCATATCGGCAAAAGTAGCTGCTCCAGTTGGGTAAGTATAGGCCATATGTGGTAGGAAGCTCATCTGATCTAGTCCTGGGTATGGTCGCAGCCCAGGAATACTGGTCTGGACTGGTGGCATAAAAGTGGCTGGGGGAAATGCGCTCTGTGGTGGAAGCGTTGTGTATAAAGGTTTGGCACTAAATGGGTTCATACCAAATACTGGGTTAGTGCTTTTATCCAGGTTATTTGAATTAGAAAACTCTTTCTTGATAAAAGTCAAGTTCAGTGGCTCATCTGAGTTTTCAGATGATGAAGAAACATTGTTGTGTTCTAAATTTACACTATTAGATTTTGTTTTGTTCTTTGTGGCTATAATACTTTTGGGTTCCTTCATCTGTTTTGGTAAAGACAAGTCCAAAGGCTCAGCCTGAAGCTCCTCAGAAGAGAAACTGTTTGGAGTGTAAGAACTACTGTGGGAGTTTTTAGAAGATGTGGAAGAAAGATTTAAAGGAGAAGGAGTATTGCTCCTAGAGTGGTCCAATTTATCAACTGGTTTAATATTGGTAAAATGAGGAGGTTTTGTTAGCCTGAGAGGAGTATCACAATTAGTAACACTGTTATGGAGTTCAGCTATAGATGGTGAAGTTATAGAGTCCACAGGCTTTATTGGAGATCTGGCTGACAAAGAGTCTTTAGTGGGAGTGTTGTTGGTGGCAGCCAGCGCCACCTTGGCACTGGCCCTTTCCAGTGATGGTGACCTGGAACTTGAATACTGGTAGACTTTTCTTTGTTCAAACCATTCCTTCACAAATTCCTGAGGAAGGCCAACAGCAATGGAAATTTTCAGTAGTTCATCAGAGTTGGGTTCCATATTCATAGCATAATATGCTTTAAGTACAGACATGTGGTCCTTGTATGGGTTGATGGGGCTAGTCATTCCTTTCTCAGAAAGTACTGATGACAGCAAGAGGGTTTGCTTATCAAACACTCCAGGTTTGTTGGGAACCATGTTCTCGTGCGGCTGAAGGACTGCCTTGATTTCTTCGTTCATTTTACACAGGTAACGCTCATGCTGATGCAACGGAATGGGACCAGGAAAGCTTTCTTTACAGAACTGGCATGAAAATGGAGTGGATACGTTGTGGTTCTCTATCATCTTATCTTCTGTTACCAGGTCTATTAGGGTTCGCAGCTTCTCTTTTTTAATGTTATTGAGCTGCCTCCTCGAGTCTGTGGTTAAGCTCTGGAGGCAAGCTTTGGCTTCATTGACTTTCTCTAATGTATAGTCAATAATACTTTTAGTGGCACCATTATGACTTACTACTGGAAGACCCACGGGGGGAATATTGGGGGAGGTAACTCCTTGTTCCTCAGCTTGAGAGCATGAATCCTTCATATGGTAAACCTTCAACTTGGAGATCTCTTCAGCCTTGCAGTCCATTTTCTGCCTGGAAACCGTGTTGTCCACAATCTGTAGGACCTTCTGCACCTCACTTAAGTTACTGCCTACAGCAGGAAACCCAAGCAATGGTGCTTCCATCCCTACACCTAAGTGCTGCATTGGACTTGGAGCAGAAGCGTGAACTCCTAAGGGGCTGGTTGCTCCAAGTCCACCATTCATAAAAGGACTAGTTGCACTAAACCCATGTGAGGCCATAAGAACCTTGTATTCATTGAAATCTAGTGGTTCTGTTTTAATTTTCAGTAGGCCTGTTTGTTCAGACATACTAAGTGGTTTGCCATTCTCCAGCTTGTTTCTCAGCTGTGTAATGGCTGAATTAGTAGGAGAGGAAGATACAGAATTAGGAGAAGAACCCGTCTTGATATTGTTTCTCATTCTGCCATTTACAGAGATTAAACCAATACACTTCTTGCTGCTGATGTGCGAACTGTAGGAGCCAGAATGGGAGAAACGTTTCTTGCAGTTTGGACACTCATATGGTTTTTCACCTAAAATGATAATTAAAACCAAATGTTAATTATCATTGTTGCTGCTATAATTGCAAGCGACTACATTTGACACAGAACTGATCATCTGTGTATCCACCGATTAACATTAAGGAAAATATCAATTCTATGATTATGGCCACACACCACCACTGCTTTTACCTTCCTCTTTCTATGGGTCTTGAGGTCAGTTTAGACCCGAGGTCTCCAACTGGCAACAGCTGCCCAGGCGTGAGATTGGCTCTAGACTGACCATTGCAAGTCACGGGTAAGTACCCTGTGGCAAAGGGAGTCAAATCAAACCCAGATTGTTCAAATAATATATGTTTCTTCTTTTTTTTTTTCTTTTTTTTCATCCAATAAAAGGTATATTCACTGGGAATAAGCATGGTATGAGAAACTGAGTCCTGATGGTGCCACGTGCTGAGCGCTGCGTCAGCCAGGAGAGCCAAAATGCACAAGCTATTCAATAAGAGATGCTTTATGTTTACTTGTTGTCTGAGAATATGAGCTGTATTTCACTTGGGGAGATTTTTTGTTATGTAAAATACAATGGACTTTTCAGGGTCTGACTGTACAGAAATGAGTGAATGCTTCTGAGCTAAAACTGCCGAACAAATAATCTATATTATTTGCAGGAAGCTTTACTATTTCCAAATCTTTCAGCGAGACGGTGGTATTAACAGCATGATAAATGAGGATGACTCAGATATCACTTATGAAATACCTTAGTAGCTCCAAGAAGCCAGAAGCAGAACTGTGTAAATTTTAAGCAGTCTTTAAAACTCAGCTAATTAAACAAAATGCAAATGAGCACACCAGCACCTCCGCTACTCACCACTGTGAATTCGCAGGTGTTCCTTCAGATGGTGTTTATATTTGAAGGCCTTGCCACACTCAGTGCATTTGAACTTGCGATTGCCTGCTCCTTGGGTCAGCATTTGGTGCTGGGAGAAAAAAATAAAAAGAAAAAAGATACCAGCATGAATTTAATGCAAGAGAAACCATGAATTTCCAGCTTAAAAAACAAAAACAAAATTAATGCGGCTCTGAATTTATCAAGCAGACCAAGAGGTCTGCATGTACGTTTATTTGTCTCATCAGTGTTGCAATAAAACTCAAAATGTTGGCAGTAAACCGAAACAAATGAGAAAGTACTTTCACACGAGCATTCGATATTTGCTTTAGAATTATTTCCTAAGTCTCTCATCAGAAATGTGTTGCTTTAAGGTATCTTACTATGAGGGAAACTGTTTTATAAGAAGATTTGTGGCTCTTAATATTCCTAGCAGATTCTGAACATGTGGGACTCCGCTTGTTTAAAAATTCTGTTTACTGCAAGTGTAGGAAAGAGAGAAACACTGTCGTTAGTGGCATTTCGTGTAAGATTTACTTCATTATCAAGCAGAAGAGACTGCTTCGTCGGCATGAGCTGCTGCTGGAAATGGTTTTTAAAATCACAGAGCAGCAGGGAAGACTTGAGGTACCTTTCGTGCCATGTTTTCCCTTGGTGCTCTTCTAAGGGGCGAGGGAAGCTGCAAGTTAAAAGTGGCGTAAAGATAAAATCAAAGGCAGCTGACCTTTTTGCTGTAAGGAAGAAAAGCCTCATGGCTTTGAATTTAGAGAGGAAAAAGAAATAATAATTAAAAAAAAATCTAATCATCATAATGCAGCCAAACCACTCTGGATGCTCAAGGTAGGAGGTCAGCCTTTTGCAGGCGGCCACGACACAAAAGCTCATTGCAGGAGCGGGGAAAAGTGTTGGGGGGGGGAAGAGGGGAAAAAAGAAGGGAGGAATAAAAAAAAAAAAAAAAGGCAGCGCCGAAACGGTATGACAACTGCGAGGGTGTGCTGCCTCTTCCCACATTCCTGGCGAGACAGATGGTGTTACATGGGACACAGGGAGGTTTGTTCAAACAGCAGCAACCTTCAAAGATCAAGCAGAGCCCAGCCCGCCGCGCGCCATTGAGGGACCCGCGCTCATATGTTGCTGAGTTGCATAAACAAACAGCAACAGCTGTTTTGTCTCCCCCCATCGCCCTCTGAGGACTACTATAAACTTTAGTTGTGCCACTGTTAATATGATACAATCATTTTAATTTACTAATTGTAAATGCCATGAGCAAATGAGGGGACTTTTCAACACCAAAGCTACCATTCATAATGCGCCAGCACCGACGCGCTCTCGCATGTGAAATTTCAGGCAGTTACGTTGGATAAATATCTAGGTGGGTTTTTTTTCCCTCCTCGGTGTTTTTGATGATATGAAGCAAAAGAAGAAAAAAAAAAAAAAGAACTGTATGGTGAATCAAGGAAAACTACATCTGAAAATGTGTTTGTTTACCATGGGAAGGAAGGAATAGGAGAACTTTCTTCAGAATCACTTATATTGATTTAAGATGAAGCAAAAGATACAGTTCTCTTAAAAATGCTAATTGCAAAAATTCTGTGATTAGGAGATCTGTGTTTGCCTAACTGACTTTACGTTATGGTAAGAGAAAACCTATCAAGAGAAATACAGCCAATCACAATTTTCAGGAAAATAAATATGGTGTAAAGCCTTTATAATTTGACACAATGCGGATGTCTATTTAAGTTTTAACCATGCTATTTGAATTTCCTTCAAAACCCTCATAAGATGAGGTTTCAGAAGTAATTCTTCATCGAGGACAGGAGGAGTTTTGCTGCTGGTACGTAAGGAGTTTCATGGCACAGGTCTAGTGCCAGCCTCTTTAGGAGCACCAGGGAAGCTCAATCACCTGTCTGAGATATTCAGCATTTCCTTAAATGCAGCACTGAGATACTATTACATGCATCACATCGAGGAAAAAACTACTTTGATTTATTATAGATACGCTGCTGGACTATACAAGTGATAGCGATGCCGCAGTTCTTGCACATGTTAGTGGCACAATCACAAATGATAGACTCTATGTCCTGTAGGAAGAGTTATTCTAAAAATGCGTAATTACATTTAACAAACAATTATACAAAACACCCATAATTTCACGTGGTTGAAAAGGTTACTCAGAAAGTAATGGAAAAATATTAGTGGGTCTTTTAGTATGTCTTGTAGCTCTTATTTGCAACACTGCAAAGTAAAACTAGGTGAAAAATGGAATTAAAATTGCTGAGATGTTTAATAATGTATAATTAAAATGCTACAGTTTCATTCACTTTTTGAGGAACATAAAAACGAAACTAAAGTCAAGTTAAAGTGCAAATAAAATTTCTAAATTAGAAATTAACACACTCATTCGATCGTGAACATAAGACTATTAAATCATATTAGAAGAGACCATCAAAAAATCATTTAGACCTCAATTAAAGCTATTACCATTAAAAGATCTGCATCTTCAAAATGCCATGAAAAATTAATAATGATTGCCAATCAAAGCAATATCGTTCCTCTAAGGGGTTGTTACAGAAAGAAATCACTTAAAACCAGCCCCCCACCTGATCTGTCCCTGGCTTGTGTGTCACCATATGCCGCTCGAGCTGGGTGCGGTAGGCAAACGTGTAGTTACAGAGAGGGCACGAGAAGTTCTCCTCGTTCTTCTCGTGGCGGTACTTGATGTGCTCCTTGAGGGACGTCAGGCGTTTGTAGCCCCGGTCGCAGTAGGGGCAGGTCAGCAGTTGGGCGAAGGCATCTGGAGTTCCAGGTGGCAGGTCTGCACCCCAGGACAGGGAAGGGGAGGGAAAGAAGCAGGCCAAAAGGTCAGCAAATCAATGGCAGCTCATGGGCTGATTGCCCGGGATGGTATGAGAGGAATCGCTGCAATCTGCTGCCCGAGAGGGAGGGACGGTGCTTCCAACCGGCGGCTGGAGGCACCGGCACCCACGCACGACCCACGGTAGAATCACAGGACCTGCTCTGGACCCCCTTGGAAATTAACTACGGGCATCATTCCTCCTGCAGACCTTGCTGGCTGGAATGCTAAGAAATACTTTTCCCAATCAATTGGCAATTTGCATTCCAGCCCCAGCTCATTATGTTACTTAGACCATGGACCGAAACCTTCCTACCAACTCTTCTCCAATTATTTCTCAAGGCATTGGACAGAGATGGGTTGGCTATGCCATACTTTGTTGCATTAAAACTTCCCAAACTCCCAACTGGAGTGGCAGCCTTTCTCCAGTTTAAATTCAGTTCACCCGTCGAATAATACAAATTTGCTGACTAAAAAATCACAATACACTGAAATTACAGCCCCAATCGTTGCTCATGAAATTCCATGCCGCTGCAGCTGTTCTTCAATTTTTAAGGTAAACACTCAGGCATGTAGTGCATTTATAATTGTAACAGCTGCACGAGGTCAGGATACTGGCTAAAAATGAATTACAGTCTCACCGTTTTCTTCTTGCCCATTGGCCTCTGGAGTGCCAAGGCGAGACAGTTCCTCAGGGGCTTCAGGGTAAATAATGGCAGTGTCGCTGCGCTGCAGGTATTCTGCTATGCTGACTGCATGCCCATCTCCTTCCTCCAGTTTCCTTTTGGCAAAATATTCCTCAAAGTCCGACGTGCAATTTGCGTTCTTCACTAAAATAAGAAAAAGGGAAAAGAAAAGAGGTTTGAGTGCATCCTCCTCAAGAGTTTTGTAGGTTAACATCATTACGCGTAGGCTGAACCAGAATACTGGAGCTGCAAGGCTGGAGCTGCAGCTGGAATCGTGCTCTCATCGGTCTTGCTCCAGCTCCTAATAAAATTAATGCTGGCTTTCCACAAGCATGGATGGAAGTAAGGGCGGGCAGTTAAATTAACAGGAACACGGGCTCTACGGGGCAGCAGAAGTTTATGAGGCTTGAGTAATGCAGGTAATCCTTCATCTATGGAACCTGAACCTTCAGGGGCCTCCTAGGGGACCCATGGCTTTTGGCATGAACACAGCTCAACCTACAGGACTGAGCTCAGCTGCCCCCAGATCCCACAGACCCCAAGACAATCCCTGCTTTGGAGGTGATGGTTGCAGGTAATAAAGATCATAACCACTTCTCCATGAGAGGTCCTGCCTCAGGCCGCTCTTCCGTGGAAGGCACAAAAAAATAATAGCTCACATCTTCCTTTTATTTTTTTTCTCCCTGAAAAATTAACTTACAACGGGAAAATAGTTTTTTAAAGAAAGTATTGCTTCATAGACTTCTACAAATAGAACCACATGTTTTAGGCCATAACAAGGATACCGAGCCTTGAACCACTTTTACAGTCTGTACAAGAGTTTTCCTTCTTTTCCTTAAATGTAAACCCAACTTTTTATTGTCCATGCAATGTCCGTGAAATATAATATATGCCCAGCCACTAAACATCCTGTTACTAAAAATATGCTTTTCTCCTCCTTCCATGCATGTACACTGCATATAGGAAAGATCTTAAAATTCTGGGAAGTTATAGACGTTAATATAATTATACCAAGAAAAAAAAAAATGAGCTGATCATTTTCTTTCTATGATTTTTTTTTTTTATGAACCAGTCTTGGAAGACAGAGTTGGTGGCAAGAAATTAAAGATACTTGTTTTTAACTGACCGTAAATAAGAAGAACATCTTATGATTGATTACATGTTTAATGTATTTTTCCTTAGGTGAAATAAGAAAATGAAGCAACACTGTAAACTCTTCTACAGTTCATGCAAAAGTAAAATATTAAATGGCACGATTCTGCTCTCACTGACGCCAGTGAGCAATACGGAGTAAACTCATGGAAATCAAAGCATTTATAGCCCTGCAGGATTATACTGGTTTGTAACCACTGGTAATGAGTGAATAACCAGTTCTTAGGTGTTAGATTAATGCTTTGCCTCAGGCTCCTACAAAAAGGCAAGGTGATGATGGCAGTCAACATGAGACGTGGACTCCGACTGTGGCAGAACTGGAACCAGAAAGCGCCTGATTTGAAGCGCTGATCTCGCCGTCATTGATAAAAGTAGATATTGAGCTATGCAGACAAACCTCATCCCTTCAGCCGATAAAATCAAATCCTCTGGCTGAGAAAAATACGCCCTATTTTTCATACGAGCTGAGCAGCTTCTCAACCATTCTGTGGTATTTTAGTGACAGGGACCAAATGGCACAGGTCACGGGACTCTGTTTTCGGAAAGGAACTTCTGTCCCTATCACAGAGGTTTTGTAGGCAATCACTACACAACCACAGCGCTCCTCCCTTGGTCCTTCTGAAGCTCTTTCTATCATTTGTTAGCAGCACGAGAACCAATATCTCCTTTTTTCCCCCCAAAAAATGGAACATTAGTAGAGGCAGCACACATGAACGGAGAACAAGACTGAGTCCCTTGCCTCCATTTTGTTACTGTGAGAGAAATGGATCAAAATGGTTGTCACTGAAGAGCACCTCATGCACGGGAGCATCAGGCGATGGTTTTTACTTTGTTTTTATCAGAACAAAGATGAGGCATTACTTTTTACACTAGAGACCTGACTTTTCATTCCCTTGCTATGCCTAGGTCTTGCAACTTTCGCAAGATCATGCCTTGCTTAGCACTGCAGCATCTCTTGGCTTAGCAATAGGGCCAAAAAAATTTAATTTCTTGCCAGATTCAGGCCATGACTCAGTAAATGCTACCTGTGAAGCAAGGAAAGGGAGCTTTTCTCTGGAGAGGAAATACTGGAGCAGGAAAGGAAAAGAATGGGATGGCTCCAAGGGAGATCCATCCAGTGTCCTCCTGGTCCAGGCAAGCTAGGGAGTTTTGGAGCTTGCAACTGCAATTATAGGATGGGGATTCAAGCCAGCGAGTGATGTCTGAGTTAATACTAGGAGCTTCCTTCCCAAACTCAGAGCTAAATGAGGTTCTTCCTTCCCAGCCCCCAAGTCTACCTGGAGTGTGATCCAACACAGCAGTCTGTGGAGGGCTGCTGTGATATTACTGGCCTAGGCTTCCTAATTCTCTGGATTATTTAGCTTCAGTGTCTATGCGTGCAATCCAGGAGCTAAAGCAAATGTTTATGTCTGCATTATAAACCCCTAAAAACAAGAGGATTTAGTGGAAAAGCTGACAGATCCCTAACTGAAACAATACAACCAGTGCTGCAACACAGCAGATTAACATAAATAGCAAAAGGTGACCATGTGTATCTGGTTTCTCACCAAAGACATTACTGACAATTCAGACATGGCTGGAAGCTCAACCAGTGTTACTAAGAAGAGCCATCTGATAACCATTAGTTTTCCTTTTTTGATTTCTGGGGGGAAGTCTTGCTTCCCCCCAACATGCCCTGGTTTGTTTTCCATGCAGAAAGTCATGTTTCCAGATTCCTCGTGGGCTGACACTGCACACACATTGCACATCCTCTCCTGCAAGGCAAGAATTTCAGCGAGATCAACGGCGAGTGACCTCACCAAATAAGTCTTTTTGTAATTAATTATTGGAGCCCAGAGAGCAGAAATATTTTCAGCTCCAAAAGCTGATGTGGCCATGTCACATAAAAATAAAACGCATTAAGGAACGCTATCTTTGGAGGCATTTAGGACCTTTCAAGATAAAGTGAGAGAGAGGGGTTCAAGGAGCTTGGGAGACCAGTTATTTTGTGTGGGAACTCGTCCTGTGAGATGGTGATAGCTGTCCTTAATCGCAAACAAAGCTAATAAAACCACAGCCTTCATTAGCCAGGAAGCAAGAGGCCCCCATTGGTACACACAGATTACAGCCTGAAAATGGCCTGTCTTCCAACCTGCCAAGTTTTACTTCTGTTTTCCTCTCCCCAAAGATTTTTTTTTCTCCCATTCTTTAAATTATATTAAGAGATCTTTACTCGAAGGTTGTCAGATATTAGGAATAAAAACCAGGAAGTTTTTTCTCTTTGTTTACAGGGAATTTGTTAATCTATTTTCTACAAATATCCTCCTTCTGTCAAGTATCCAATTAAAAAATCTCTAGAAATATTTACAAATTAGTTTAGCAGGACCAAGGACTAAAACTTTCACTTTAATGGTCAATTTTGCTTTTCCACTATAAAGCCACCATGGCTCATTATAAAAATGCAGCTGATTAATGTATGGATAATAAGATTTCTTTTTTAAGTACCACTAGGAAGCGGCCATTCTGACAATAGCAGAATAATTTAATAACGGAGACTTTTTCTTTTAGTTTTCTTTCTCTACTAATGGCATCCTGCAATGAATTTAATGCTAAAAATACACCACAGTTGTTGCATGCATCTACAGGAACTTTGCAGCTGGATGTACGTGAATGTGCCTGAAGCACTATCTCCCATTTCTGTGCTCAGACCAGGTCCTGGAGTACTACAAGATCTGGTGTCAAGAGGGAGAGGCATATTGTATTAAATGAGAGAGATCTCCTTGGCCCAGCTGCAGGGGCTTGTGTTCATCTGTAGGAAGATCTACACGGGTTTCCTGAAGACCAGAAGGTCACTGTGGCACGGCTCTTATTGAAGATAGAGTCCGTAATCCAACTTCTTTCGTTGGGTGGAGTTTCAGCCTCACCTCAGCTATTCTATTAAACTTAAGTGATAAATCCCCCTACTCACTACAGGGAAAAATTGAGACGAGATGCTCAAGACAGGCTCAAAGCCTATGGTGAGGCTAAAGAAGAAAAAATTGAACGTTTCCCAGACTATGTATGAAGGATCCCCAACAGCTCAGGGACTAATCTCTTTCCTTTCCTCCTCAAATAACGGTTGGGGCACCTCAACAGGCAAGCCAGGGGAATTCTTAACTCTGCATGAAGGATGCCGCAGCTCCTGTCACCTGGCATCTTCCTCTCAAGGTGAAAAGATTGGCAAAAGCATTTAGCTTGTCAGGTGATTTAATGTGACTAAATAATCTGACATCACTCTTAAGAGACTAAGGAGACCGCAGGCATTACACAAACATGTTCTACTTAACCTACTCAGGCACCAGCATCCACTGAAGGTGGTGGCTCT
Source organism: Clamator glandarius (assembly GCA_033459285.1). Taxonomy (NCBI): domain Eukaryota; kingdom Metazoa; phylum Chordata; class Aves; order Cuculiformes; family Cuculidae; genus Clamator; species Clamator glandarius. The sequence goes on from JAUNZM010000826.1 coordinate 1,702,667, forward strand.
GAACGTCTCAGTGATGAAAGATTTGAATTAAACACTAGTAGGGCACTAGATAACTTGTAATGGTTATTTGAGCAAGCAGCTCATTGCAGCAAATAGCAGCTGGAGCAGGATGAGGCTGGGTGTCCTTTTGAACAGGACGTTTGGGGAAGGAATTGCCGAGTGCAACATCCAGAGTAGTTTTTGCATTTTAAATGCGGGCCACCTAAATGCAAACCACTCTTCGAACCGTGAGTCTGCAGTGCACCAAGCTGGGCAGCCTCCAGAGAGATGCTGTGAGGCTAAAGCTGAGCAGGGAGAAGAGTACTGGAAGGGAAGGGGCTAAGAGGACATGAAGTCTTCCTCCTCGAGCAGACCACACTGCACATATGAAAGAGTCAAAGCCTGTTATGGTAAGGAAAATATGTGTAAAGGAAGTCACTGACTGATAGGGGACCTCAAAGGCTCTAGCAATGGTAATTCAGATAAACATCAAGTCTTCTTTCTCAGTCAGATGTCTTTTAAGCTCCTGTTTCTCCAAGTGCTAAGCACAATTTGCCACTTTATTAACATCCCTTGGAAATAAGAAAGCTTTTAAAATACGTATGTATCCAGCTCTGTACAGCAACATCATTATGTGTATACATAATGATAAACCGTTCCTCGGTGCCACCCTCCTTTCATGCATAATAAGTCTAATGGATGAAAAAGGCAGTGACATGGTTTTATTTTCGTATTATTTTCACCCTCAAGAATTACAAACTAAATTTCTTGTGTTACTTAATAAGAGCATTGGGGATTTATGTGGGTGTTACTAACATCAGGAAAGTGTGAGTAATAAAATCCTTGCGAGACTTAGGTACCACCTTTTACAGTAATATTTGTAGAGGGCTTTACCTATGAACTAAATCTCATAATGGAATGCATAGAAATGTACTTAGACTAGAAAACTCTTAACCGTGTAAATCGGGGCTATCTGCAGCATCTCAAATTGTGAAAAGAACGCAAAAGAAACACGAGGTGATATATGACGTTCAGCTGTGCTGAGGATGGAGCGGGGCCTTGTGGCCTTTGGAAAGAACACGGTAAACCTCTGAATTCATTTGGATTAGAAAATAGTAACGGAAACCTTTTGCTGTTTTACTCTGCTACAGAAAAAAAAAAAAAAAGAGATGGTTCAGAGATGGTGCCTGCTAAATATCTCTTGTTCCACAAAATGTGTTGAATTCTAAGAAGAGGGGAAAGAGAGAGATGTGGAAAGTGGAAAAATAATATTAGCTAGAAACATAATAATCTCATAAATATGCATTTAAAGTGTGTGTGTCTGAGTATCTATGTAAAGGGTTTATGTGAGTCTTGCTGAAAAGATGTTTTCAGCCTCTGAAGTAGCTTACTCTGTGCGCCATGCGAATCTGGGGTTGCCAAGAAGGGTGTACCCCATTCTCATTATCGAGCCCTTTGTACAATTTCATTAAAAGACTAACATATCTTGGTCCGGCTACTTTAAACTACACGAGATCTACCCGCACGTCCCCTCACGCTGCTGAAAACTACGAGCTCACGAGGATGCAGTTTAAAAGGAGTTAGGGGCTGAAATACTGCAAGGGTTAGCACAGACTCCCACCAATGAGTTTGTCGCTGCACTGTTGTGATCAAATTGGGGAAACAAATTAAAAAACAGGAGTGTTATGTAAATGTTTCCCAGTTGCTAAAGTGAAAATAAGAAAGAAATTGTTTTGTCACTTCATGCGCGGCTAATTCTACATGGTGCCGAAGAAAGGCGATGCTCACACATGATACCTTACCTGTACCATTGTTTCCAGTGGTCTGGATTGTGGCTTCAGGACCCATAGTGTCATAATCTTCCTTCATTTCTTCTGTGAAATAAGCACAAAAACTTTTAGTATTTGCGTGTTACTGAATTGCTTGCAGAGCTAGGGAGCACACTGTGGTCACAGGGAAGATCCCGTTAAGGGAAGGAGAGAAAAAGGCTGCTGTGGACCTCTGCACAATAGCTTTGTGCTGGCAACGGAATGAGTTCCACGGCGCTGGATGGATAAGAACTTACTTTAAACACAACAGCAAGTGGTGGAAAACAGAACTGTTTGTTCAGAGTAAATGAAGGGCTTTTCCCATTATCAAATCTATTAAGAAGTCAGGTGATGAAAAGGGATTTTTTTAAAAATTTTTTTTTTCCCCATATTTAAGAGAAATAAACAGTTAAACACTGCGAGATCTATACCTGGAAGAAAATACAAATACAAAAGGAAGATGTAAGAAGTTCTTATATCTCTCTTTTATCTATCACCACACAGATCTTCCGAGCTGTCACCATCATTTTAACCTCGTTTGAAGTGC
>JAUNZM010000826.1:1712500-1725000 GCA_033459285.1 Clamator glandarius
GAGTTAGAGAAACTGAGAGAGGGAGAGAAAGAGAAAGAGAGAGAGATAAATGATTTATGAACAGCCCTTGAGGAGTCCCAAATATCAGAACAATCTAAACATGCAATGAAGTCATGTCTCACTATATAGGGTCAGGAGCAGAACATCCATCACCTTCAAAGGCCAACAATACTTCACAACCTTTAGGGTTCTCTCTCACAAATAGTAGTAAATACTTTTAAACTAAATAAATAACTGCTGTCAACTTCACTTACAGAAGCCCTCTGCCATCTTTTGCAGAGCTGCATTAACCAGGGATGTTCACATCCACAACACAGCCCCTTGACATAATTTGCCATTCAGGTAAAACAACTTTAAAAAGCCACAATAATTATTCATGTGGGGTAAAGGCAAGGCTGTGAGGATCTTTCTGCACGCTAATTACATCTGTTTCACCAATACTCATGCAAGGGGATTTTTCTTTTTCAGACTTTTGTGAAGTTTGATGACTAACTGCATATTTGTTGTTTCTGTGTGTCAAATCAGACACAGAAATATTAAAAAAGCCCAGCCTCATGTTATGAAATACAACCTAGTGTCATCACGGCCTTTGCTTTCCCATTTTCAGTAGTTAACTCTTGTTACCACTGTCAGCACAAACATACCTCAGCAGCCTAGCTCTGCCTTTACAGGAAAACAAAAAGGATCCTTTTTTTTTTTTTTATGATAATTGACAACAGTTTCTTTAAATGTGGGTCACTGGGCAGAGCACACTTAATGCATTTCAAGCTGATTACTATTTTCGCACTTATGATGCATAAAGTTGTACTCAGTGTCGAGAAATGAAAGTCCTCCTACACAACGCAGCCTAACTTCAAACACTGTTCTTTCCACTAGGCCAAGCAAGCATCTTTAAGCTTCACCCAAAATTTAAGCATGTGATGGGGCTATAGAGATGGCACGAAAACAAGTTGCTCTGAGTCCACAGCGAAGAACCCAAAGAAGTTCTCCCTGCGTTTCAGCGAACAGGAGGGAAGACACACTCAAAACTTTTGGCTCTCTCAAAACAGAGACTCGTTTTACATCTGAATCTGAGGCGTACAAAAAGGTCAACTGAAGAGCGATAATAAATGTTGAGACCAGCGCTGGTATCTGAAACTTCACAGGAATTAATGATAATTCTGTGTAACCATCGCACTAGCAAAACATGCTCATAATTATATACAGGTACTGTCCCAGATTGCAGTGTTTTTTTGCCGTTTAGTACTATGTTTACATGGTAAGGGATGGATCAGACCGGAGGAAGAGTATCTGAATTATTGGCATTGCATTCCATTTTGTGCTGAATCATATTCAAGTTTCGTTTTCCGTAAGGAGTCTATACAGCTCAGACTTCAACTGCCTCCAGAACAACTGGAACTTGCACAAATATGAATCTCAAAAAAAGATATGTAAAAGATTCTGGCTTTAGCTCTGACAGGTGTTATTTTCAGTTGAAATTGTTATTTCCTAGCAAACTTTCACCATGCCTCCTTAAAATAAATGATAACCCAAATAGTATCATTAGAAAGATTGATTTTACAGTCAGAGTTAAGCAAACAAGATGTTCTTTCTGCTGTCTCTAGGAAGAATTCTTTTGTTTTGTGTACTTTTTTGAACAATGTGATGGCAGAACTACATGTGACATTTTCTTCCCATTATGACACCTGCTGAAAAAATTCCACTATCAAAAATGGCCCACGCTAACATTTAAATGTTGATAATAATTAGCCTGACATTTGAAATACAGTGGTTGCAGTGTTGTCTTGAAGATGTTCTGCTCAACATTACCTAACTAGCCCCTTTTTCATACTTACGTGCTTTCTGTACATTATTCTGTCAGTTACTGAACAAATAAGACATCAGTTGCTAATGTATTAACATGCAAAAACTACGCTTAAGGGCCAAACACTGCCCCCAATCCACAATGTAACTCCCATTGATGTCAAGTACTGTTAAGGTTGTGACAACCAGTAAAAGGAGGGAACTGAAAAGTAGGAGATCAATTTTCTCCCTGATCTGCAAGGAATTTATGCAAACCTCTCCCTGCAGAATGAGGGAGGGGAAAGGCAATGTGTGTCATGCCATGGGATGGTGATGGCTGGTTTCTTCCCTTCTGGCCCATTCTGCAGAGCCAAAACATCAGGGATAACCTTTTGAGAAATGTCTGGCCATTTCAGGTCTGCTAGATAGTCAGGCCACTGGTCATATCACTCTCTGTTTTCTCTGTAACATAAGAGTAAGTGGTTGCTCAAAGGTGGCAATTAATTTGCCATCAAGTTGAAGAGGAAAGTGCCCGTGTCAGTATGAAAATATGCCCTTCGCCTCAATGGATGATAAAAATTCATCCTCTTGTGACGAAATGAACGCTCATTACGATCTAAGTCCAGAAAGCCACATTCCAGGAGTGACCAGTGGGATGACCAGAGGACAAACCACAGGGGAAGTGGCCTGGCTGAGCATGGAAATGTGAAAGCTGAAACTGCTTTCTTCCAGTTGATTCTTGGACATTCCCAAGGCATGGCCATGTATTCAAGCTTGGCGTGCGCAAAGGATTTAGGGCAAAAAGACTTACATGTGGGCAAATTCTGTGTGTAGATAAGACAGTACATTTTTTAAGCTTTCTTACTTTGTAGATAGCAGAATCCTGTCATACTCAGAACGCTCTGCAGTACATTAAGTATAAATGATACGATCTAAGAATGAAGTAATAGCATTGCCCTTGCATTTCCTTGCTTTTGTCATCTACAGACTCTAAACAGAAAAGGCCTTACCTGCTTGTGTGTGTGTGAGAGATTTTTATCTCTTCTGTTCTATTACTAATGAGTGTCTCTCATCCTAAGAGAAATGAGGACAATAAAAGCGATACCACAGGAAGCTTAAGGTACACCCACTCTTTTCTCATCAGAATAAACAGTGTTCTCAGGGAAAGAGCGTTGATAATAAAAATATGTTAGTTTTTGAAAATTCTCATGCAGCAATAATTGGTACGAGAATAGTGATTCTAATAGGATGAACCATCAACATGTGAACTCCACAAATAGGAAGATTTAGGATTTAAAAGAAAAAGTTTTGCCAATAGGCAAAGATGTCCTTAAGATGTGATACGAGGATAAAGTGAAAATAGAGAAATCTGAAAAACAGGCCTCAAGGGTTGCTTAGTTCCAAAGCCTAAAACTGATGCTCAGACCTGTGTCTCACCCTGCCTTTATGCATAAATAGTTTGGAACATGCATTTAGTTAAAATAGTTAAACACACTACAGACTTCAGCAAGAGACTGCGATACTATTTTGAACTCCAATAACAAGGAAAGCTCCTATATCATATAGGCAAATTACTTCATGGTTTTTTTATTTATATTTTTAGCAAGCATTCTGAGGCTGTTACCCAAGTTGAACTGTCAGATTGGTGAGACCCTTGGCTTCCCTTCTCAGGATTTGTTTGCTAACAATGACGGGACTCATCAAGGTTTGTGTGTCTTGATTGGGAGATATTAATTTTGTCAATTGCGTGGTCAACCAATCTCTACTATCTTTATGGCTTTCTCTGCACTGAAATGATAGGTTGTATGTTGATGACCAGGAGCAGATTTGTCTTCCTAGAAATCTTGAAGTGTTGATTAAATCAAATATTCTAGATTTGCAGACTTAATGCATACTTTTAAAGGGTTACGCAGCATTAAGAGCACAGCTGAATGCTTTTAGAAATATAAATAATTGATTACTTATTTATCCTTTAAGATAGTCTTTTCTCCTGGTACATTACAGAGCTTGTCCACAGGAGAAACAAAAGTATAACCTAGAGGAAGGCAATCTACCTTCAGTTTTTGCTTGAAATGAGAATGGAATTGGTATGACTGCAATGTTCAAGATCTTCAGGCACATGGTTTTGTTGCTTAACTGCATCCTTGATCTGATTTTGATGATTTTTAAGTATTTAGGGACACATCTTGTAAGTCTTAAGAAAATACAACTAAGTTATCTTATGAGAAATCAAATGGCAGAAGAAAATTCTCTCTATAATACTGCAGCTTAATAGATATAAACTTCTCATTCCTTGCCTGAAATCTGTTTTTCTCTTTCTTTAAACATCGAGGAGAGAACAGGACTAGTCTCAGAGTTATCCTTCTGATATCGTTTTAAAGTGAAAGAATAGTCTAATCTTTTTGAGGACTGAAAAATCAAGTGAACAAGGCAATGTGGATGAGGAATAGCTGTGTGCTCTAGGGAGGGACTCTGCTGTGTTTAATGCCACTTATTTCAATTTGAGTCCTGCTCCTGATGAATAGGCATAAAATAATCTTTTTCACTTTTCAAAATCCATGTGTTCACTCCTATCTTCTAGATGATATGGAACTAGAAACAAAATGGATCTGGCTGCAGAGTCCTTAGTTCACAATATGTATTTGGTTTTTATATAGGAGAAATCTCCGCTATTTTCCTATCTATTACTTTCATTTTACTTTCACAGAAATTTTAAATCACTTCACTGACTTGAATAAAAAGGCTCTGGATAACTGCAGATTTTGGTCCACCTTTTCTACTGATTGAATGAAAAACGTGTCCACAGGCAAGACAGAAGAATGCAAGAATTTCAGCAGAGAGACGGAGCCAACCCTGTGTTCTGATTAGCAGTTTGGATGCCATTATTCTGTCTGGAAAACACATGTCATCCACGGAATCGCCCAAGCTGTCCATTGGCATCTGCCAACATATCCCCCATCACCCCTCTCTTGCTTCTCTCCTCCTTACACCTCTTTTCCCCTCTATTTCTGAAATCCTCACAAATACTCCAATGCAGTTAGGAGTTGCCCTTTAGAAAAAAAACTGACGTGGGTTTCACTCCCCACAACAATATCATCGTCAGTCTCAAGCTGACCATCTCAGAATAAAAGAAAATAGACCATTCCTCTGAGCCTGCTAGCCTGTCAGATTTGTGCTGTGTTTCTCTCTAGGGACAGAAATTCATAATAGCCCAGAGGCTTCACATTTTTTAAATTGTCACACTAAGACTTGAGTGCCTCCATGAAAGAAGTGGTAGAAAGAGATGCCTGAAGGTAGGCTGGGAAGAATCCAAAATGATGTCAGATTTCCTTCTACCTTCCCATCAATAGGGTCTTTGAAGAAGCAGCCTCTTCAGAAAATCAAAAAACAACTTTCCCTTTCGTTAAAAAGGCTACTATGGTTTCAGTTTGGAGACTGACAGTTACGTTAGCTTTCTTACCTTAAAATCTATACAGTCTCATGGATTGCAGTGGATGGCTTTGCCTCCACGAGTTTTGATGATGTCCTTGAAAGAGAAATATAGATGTATAGCTTCATTTGGTGTTGACTTTGGAGGTGAATATTTTATCCCCTTTCCTTTTCTTGGCTGTTTGCAAACAGTAGTGATAATTCCTATGCAGAATGCCTAAGAGTTGTAGTAAGGGGATGCAGAGTGGAAATCAAAGCTTTTACCAGACTAGAACAGTTCCAAGTCTGATAGTTCTCCTTCCTCACTGATGATGAGGGACAGAGGACATGAAAGAGGAGCTGTAACTGTCTATCGTTGTCTACCATCTTTTGTCCCAAAGATGCTTTTATTATTTTCATTATTGTTTTTAGCTTTTATGTAGAAAGAAAAGATTCTTAACTAAAGAAAAATGTATCTTCTGAGGCCTACGCATTTTTGTGTGTAACTTGTTAGGGAATACAATCTCACATTCTTCAAGAGTACTGAGAAGAGTGGTAGTCTCGTTGTACTATAACTTTTCCAGCAAAAGATAAGTTCTGATGAAATGTATGGGCCTGGCAGTTTCTGGAAGATGGTAAATCACCATTCCTTCACCTTACATGCCTGTCAACCTGTTGAGAACTTGCTCTTGTGCTGTGAAGTGCCTGAAATAGAATTTGTTCAATGCTGTCACAGCCAGGCAGAGCTAAAACAGCTGAACATGATTATTTCCTAGGAGCCCAGCTCTCCCATCGTCTCCTTTGGAAGAGTTTAAATTTATAATTGCCAGCAGCTCCTCCAGCTATGGACTGTATTGGGCAGAAAAATTTGTGAGGTTTCCACGGTTATGGGGGAAGTGGCAGTACCTGGGAAGGGAGCCCCCAGCTAGTGGACTTCTTAGTTAAAATTAAAGTTTTTCTAAGGTTATTCACCTAGTGTAGAAAAAAAAAGCAGAAGTAAAGAAAAAATCAAATCTTACTTCCACCAAGTAAATCTAGATCAAGAAAGCAATATTTTTTTCATGGTCAAGAAATAGTGGGATGGTGGCTGAGTGGTTGTGGATGAGTGGTTTGTGCGTTCTTGTCAAATGAGTCAACTTGTCCCTCATACTCTAACAAGAGGAAGTCAAATCTGCTGCGAACACAATGGCAGAAGCAGTTACAGCTTATTTTATGTCTTTTAGTTAGTCAAGTGAGAGGAAAGGTAGAATTACCCAAATACTGTAGGTTGACGATTTTATTATATAAAAAAAATCCCAAACAAGCAAGCCTACAAAGAAATGTTTCCTGAAGTCCTTTAAGACTGTTGAATGTGGCTTATCCTTCAAAGCTGTCATTATGCACTATCTACATCAGTATTTACAGACAACGTTCAAACTGTGGGCCATTGAGTACACAGGTCTAAACATCCGCACAACTGCCAGGAAGAGTTATAAAATATCACATAATGCACTTTTCATACAAAAGTAGGACCTTGGTTACCTGAGGTGAATGGAACAATCCTTTGTAAATGGACACAAATGGCAGCAGGGACAGGCACCCTTCGATCTACGGGATGGATCCCTATTACTGCAAAGCTTCAGCTGCAGCACTGATTTGTCTGAGTGGGAAGCACTTACTAAAAACAAGTGCCACAAAATCTGATACATTCTGAACAAAATAAGTGACTAGCACGCTTCCAGTTCCTCTCATCTCAGGTTTCAGAGGAGGACCCTCAGGAACTCACCAAAAACCTGGGAACACAGGGATGTGCACTGCAATCCACACCAATCAAGAAGGCTTGGAGGCTTCATACCTGCATCATGCTAATGACCATCCTGGCTTATGGGCTCTAATATTTAAGGTTTGGATGAATTAAACAGAGGAAAAACTAATTTTAGCAAGTTCTACATTTTACTGGAAGCACCACCATAATCATGGGAGGAGAAAAGAATGAAATAATTCTGTGACAACTTGCTCTCCTTTTCAGTATCAATTACTTCTTCTATGGCACTTTGACACAATCTCCTTTGCTTCTGTGGAATCAGGATCTGGTCCTGCATATCCCTTAGCCAAACCTTAAATTACCTAGATCCATTTATTCCCAGACTGAAGTAAAGTAACTTTATACCCACCCTGTAACTACATATTAAAAATCAAAAGGAAAACCATGGATATCTTTCCCTCTAGTAAAATCATAACAGTGTCAATTACCTTATTTAACCCAAGAAGAAAAAGGAGAGAATTATTATATTGATGCTTTGCGGAAAAAAAACCCCCAACACTAAACATGTGTCATTCCTTGAGTCATTTAGACTAGTGCCTTATATCCTTTAGAAAATTAGTCAGGTTCTCTTGCTTTCTACAGTCTACAGTATTGCATTTCTAAGGAAGTAATGCCTTGATAATCTGCACTTCAAAACCCAAGTCAATAATTGCCTTTGATGACTGAATATAAAAAAAAAGAAAAGAAAAAAAAAGAAAGAAAAGAAAAGGAATCTGCAAGACTGCTGCAAAGCAATGCTGGAGAAAGATGGTAAAACTATTGCTGCACTTCTGTGTTTCGATGTGATTTGCAATCTATTTGCCAACAGTTCTGCAATGATTAGTAAAATATGTCAAGAAGCTAAACAATATAAGCATCACACTGAAAGAAATTTATCAAGACCCCCCTCTAATTATTATTGTGCATGACAATTCAACAAAATATTTAAAATTAGCGAGAAGAAAAGAAATATTAACAGTCTTTTCAGAAAAATGCACTTATTATCATGCCTGAAGGATATTCAAGAGGAATGTGAAAATAACTGTAATTTATTTAAGACCTGGAAGTATGAAATAATAAGCTACTGAACCATCAGAATTGTTTTGGTGTTGTTATCTGACATGAGGGCAGACCTTGTCTCGTTTTAAGTTTTATAGTAATAAGACCTTGGAAACAAAACCTTGAATAAACAGAACATAAAGAAAAGGGAAATGTGTCCTTGCATAAATAGATATTGTGTCTATCACCTTCTTCCAAAACAGTTGCTCAAGTTTATAACCATGGACTAGGTAGAAAGTCAGTAGTAGCTGGGCTGCATTCAAATGTTCAGAAATCACAGACTAGTCATTTTGTAACTTAAAATAAGTAAGACCATCATGTAAAAAAGGCAACCTTATATCGACTCCCTATTTCTATTAAGCAGCTCTGTATCTGCTGGCATTTTATCCTCCCCTACTCCAAAAATTAATAGCTACACCTCTGACTAGTTTTTCATATCGCATTTAACCCACAATTTAGAGCCCAGACAACCCAATATTTCAGCTGAGGAGGGATGACCTTTCCCTCGTTAAAAGTTTAGAGAGTAAGCTGTTAGATGTTAACCCTACCTTCTTCTGATGTGGCCACATCTTGCCTCCCAAAGACATACTTCTCTGGAAAGAAACCTCCAAACTTCCACACAAAAGCATTGGGAAGCTTTAACCTCTCCATTGAAAGAAAAAATAAAAAAAAAAAAACCCCAAAATGCAACAAGCTGAAAAAAAAACAACCCCTAAAACATCTCTGCCTGCTCCTTTGGCAGCCCTAGTTGAGTTGCTTGGGGTTTTGGTTTTATCCTTTTTTTTTTTTTTTCCTAGTTTCCTGGTGTCAACAGGAAATCTTGTGTCTAACAGGTAACACGCTGCTTCCAGCCCATCAGCAGGAATAATGGGGGAAATCAGCTCCTCTCAGGGGATAAAGCCACCGAGCATCACCTGCCCAGCTCCAGGGAGAGGAGATGGGGGGTGGAGGAGGAGGTTGCACCCATTAAGGTGGAAATGAGGGCTTGCCAGCCTTCCTCCAGAGGTGTTGCTTGCTGCTAAAGCTCCCAGAGAAGAGGTTTCTGAGGGTGATTTTGGAGCAGGGTGGTGGGTTTGGGCACCTCTAGGATGCTGATGCCACCAGTCAGAGCCGGGTGAGGCGTGTGGCAAGGCTGTGGGCTTCCCTTATGGTGGGCTGGGACCCCAGGGATTTCGGATCCTCTCGGAGCATCCCTCCGCGGCCGTAATTCGGTCACCAGCGTTGGCTTGCGAGCTTTGTTTCCAACATTTTGCTGCTGTGCAAGCGCGGGCCCCGTTCCTAATAGATTAAAACCTCTCTGTTTTCAAAATAACATCGTTGCACCTCAGGACTGACAGAACCAGACAGCGGTGAAAGGGACGGCGACATGGCAGACACAAAAGCTCAGAGCATTATGGACACTCTAAACAGAGCACAAAAGCGAGGGAGTCAGCGGTGTGTAAACCAAACAATGTGAGGGGAAAAAATATTGAATAATTTCTGTCATGAGGCAACTGGCTAAAGCCAGGCTCTAATTGAATTAAACTCCCATTTATTTGCTCAGGCCTAAACAACAGACTGGCTGGAGAAAAAAAAAAAAAAAAAAAAAAAAAGAAGAAGAAGGGGGGGAAAAAAAAAAAAAAAAACTTAAGGTTTGCTCAACTGTTCGGAGGTACCACCTTTCCTCACCCCTGTATAAATCCACCATCTGTGCTCACACGCACACATGTGCCGTCGCGCAGCAAATGCGCTGAGACCCGGCTGAGCGCGGGAGCCAAAAAAGCACCAGGCACACACAAAAGCTCCCCAGGCTGCCCCAGGTCTAAGGGAGGGGGGAAAAAATAAGGGGGAAGAAAAGATCCTTTGCTCATTGCCCAGGTGAGATAGCCTGGTGCGTCCTCTCAGCCTCGACACGCGTCAAGTAAAAGAAAGGTTAAAATTAGAAAATTCAATTTATTTGATAATTTCCCAGAATAATTAGAGTTAATATGGGTTAATTAATATGCAAATCTCTCAGCAGATGTTCTGCAGCAGGGCCTGTGTGAGAAAACAGCCTTTGCTTTCTCCTACGTGATTTTGGCTGTCAGTTATTGGGTATAATTACTGTAACTAACCGAATACACACAAAACCTTTGGAATATAAAATTGTTACAGTTCTAGTTCTGCACAAGCTGCTACTTTTCTGCAATAAAAGCGAACAATTTCTTTCAGAAAATAGGAGCCTTTTTGTTCCTTTCTTGATTTAAAAAGAAGAAATGAATCAAGTAAATGGCTTATCTTTTTTCTATGCATAATTAGGTCAGTATTATATGAACATTCCAATGAGCAGTGGTACAAACGTACATATAAAATGATAGCTCAAACCACCTGCAAAATCACATAAAATTGTTTTATTCAGAATCTTTTTCTTCATACCAGAACTTTGAAATGCTCCGTGGCTTTCCTGCCAATGTTGCCAACATTTGCCAAATTCAAAGGGATCCCATAACTTTTATTATATTTTAAAACCACAACAGCAACATTTTCTTCAAAGGCACCGGAGCATTTAGGGCTGATAAAACAAGTCATCCTTTGAAAGGTAGACCAGTGCTGTTCTTGACCTTTTCTTTTTATGTGGAAAACAAAATAATCACAGTGAAGAGTTTGCAACTTCGAACAAATAACACGAGTGGTTTTCTGTGCAGTCCACGTGTCTGTGAAACACATCCATGTGTCCCATGATCCAACCCTCTCCTGCCGAGATACAGTACTTCACATTCATCAACGTACTTAGCTCTTCTGCATGTCATCAGGTAAATAATATCTGTTACTCCATATGAGGAGACGACACGTTCTGGAGGGATCTGACCTCAGTGCAACCCAGGTAACTCAGGATTGCTCACCTCAGTAAAGCATTCAGACTAGACGTGAGCTCTATTAATTGAAAATAACCAAGAATATAACTCCTGAGCATTACTTATCATGTAGATTTCCATCACAAGGATATTTTTTTTCTTAATGCAATTTGCCTTACAACTTCAATTTTTTTTTTATTTTATTTTTATAACTCTGATTTTTTTAAAATATATTTTAGGTATTTCATTTTTGTTTCTGGTTTCTCCAATTCCATCTATAAATCACCCTGCCCTGATTGGCACAATTGGAAAGACAGTTTAGAAAAGTAAGCAAACCTTTCCTGCTCCCTTTTTTTTTTGTCAATTGTTTGGGGGGCAGGGTCATCTGTTTTCTAAGAATGCTTTAAATAACTTCTGCCTTGGGAGACAGCCGAAAAATGATCATTTTTTTTTCTATAAATCAGGAAACAAAAGGCCTCCACCCCTTCCAAGAGCACTCTCACAAACTTTCCCTTCTTGCCACCCCACTGGCATGGCAATGACCCCAGCCCATCGTGCTGCTACAACAAGATGTGGAAAATAAATGGGGGAAAAGGACAATTTACTTCAACCTAAACCATCAGATTTACTTTTACCTATTTTTCCCCCCACGGTGAAACCCAGAATGAACAGCAAAACTTTTTTTAAAAGCACAATGAAAACTTTTTCTTCCTGCTCCTGTTAGCTCTAACTTACTAATCTAGTCCTCCCTCCTTCAGGATAGAAGCTGGGTACCTTTTTTCTTGCATTGGTTTCATTTTAGTCATCAAGATTATCTGCTTGCTGACAGCTGCATGATCTATGGCCTACACCCAAAAAAAAAAAAATAGTTTGAAAGCAACAACAAATTTTATCCTTTCCTGGGTTGAAGATATCTTATAAAATATTGATAAGGCCCTATCTTAGGGAGCAGAGTAATACTGCACAAAATGATACTAAAGATGTTTAAGGAACCTTCTGGCTCAGTAAAAGTTATTATTCAGAAGTTTACATAGTCTGCAAACACTTATCAAAATCCCTGAGCAGAAAGAACGGAACCTACGTTTCAATTAAGACATAGTGGAATGCAAAAGGTTAGGAGATAAGGCCGCTCTTGGAAAAAAAAAAAAAGTTATTCAAATTCATCCTTGATGATAGTGCGACTTCATGAGTTGAGTTTCTGGTACAAATCTGAGTGCTTCCTACCTGACAGTATGGATTTATCAGGAAAGAGGCTTCCCAAAAGTATTTTACTATTGGTTATAGAATAATTCATCAATAGCATCCATAAGATTGGGCCAAGATAGGACACGGTCTTCTAACAATTTACAAGCATTTTAGGTGGAGGTGAGAAAGCTTCAGGCAAAGATCATGTGACAAATGGTCAATGCATGGCGATAGTCACTTTTTTTATTTGCTATAACACCTCATGTTCTGACCTAATCCACTGGGAACTTTCTCTGTTCCTGATCAGGGAAGACTTTCTCCCCCTTTTCAGTAGAGAAAATAGTACTTCTGGTTTCGCTCAGTATCGAGTAAACAGTAATTTTGTGATTTTAAGGGACAATTTTCCTTGCAGACAGTTAAAGGCAACTGCTCGCCTAAAAATTGAGGAAATAAGTCACCCTTTTTTTAAA
>JAUNZM010000826.1:1727500-1732500 GCA_033459285.1 Clamator glandarius
AGGTTTCTTTTTTATCCAACTTCACTCTGAAATGAGAAAATGAGCACCCTGGCTAGGAGGCCTGCAAACCAAAAGGGATTGCAGCCTTTGGGCTCCTCGCCGCAAAGAAGGCTTAATTGTGGTCGGCGACGCCAAGAGCCTAAAACAAACGCAGGCATGGAGCTGGATGCTGGACTCCCTTTCGCAACAACCACATAAAAGTAGGTTGATAATTAGTGGCCATTGACTTTAATGATGTAACGCGTTAATAATGGCATTGAAAACCACCCCACATCATCTGTAATACCAACCTCGTTCTTACCTAGCTGAAGCATCTCTACACCCAGAGTAAAGAAGCCTGGATATACAGCTATTAATCGCTATACAATTAAAATATTTGTCAATGTTTCATTTTCTAAAACTGCAGTGAGGACTTTCAAATGTAAGGAAAACTTGGATCTAAGTGTTTATTTCACCTCCATGTTCATCTTCCCTTTGCTTCCATAATTTCTTTTTTTTTCCCTCTTTCTTTCTTTTTTTCTTTTTTTTTGATCAGAGGCATGAAAGAGTGAGTAAGTGTGAATGCTTAGGTACCTGGGGTATGGAAAGGTGGTAATTAGCACAGCAGGATAATTGATGTGTAGATTGCAGCATGAACAAATGCTTTGACTTGTTTGTTCTTCTCACTCTTCCACATTCAAACTCTTCTCTCTCTCATTTATTTATTTATTTATTAAGCCAACCTAGCTAATGAACACCTTACTTTGCTTAGTTAAGTTGATAAGAGATATCTATCCATTTAAATGGATGGCTTTTTTCCTCCTCCTTTGGCTGAATTCAGGAAAGGACTTTTCCTTACACTTTCTCTTTTGCTCTATGTTGCAATAAAAACTTTGACAAAGGCAAGGAAAGACTCTCTAAAGGTGGAATTAAAAGACTGTAGGATTTCATTACCTGCATTTTCTGAAGGGCTGCCCTATGGGCAACAACCATACTTTCTCAGTATGTTGTTATTTAAAAACTTCTTGAGAAAAAATTGGAGTGAACCCAAATTTTCCATGCAGCCACAGAATTATTAAGAATTATGTCAATAATTCAGTGAAATTGCCCGTGTATATGCAGTTATGCCCATGTGTAAGGCTTCAAAGGACCAAAGCCTTTTGCAATATTGCATTTGGCAAAGCCATTGCAAGGCTTCAGTGTATGTCTGTAGCAGGTAGTTCCTGATGGCTGAGAGATAAAAGGGTATAACACTTGGTTACTTCTGTTTAAATTATGATACAGGAAAAATGGTAGAAGTCAGGGAGGATTTTTTTGTTGCCTTCATGTAGAACAAACACATCTTTGTTTCATCAAATGATGATGTACAGACCATTCGTCCCTAACGATCCTTTGGGGTATATGGAGAAAAGAAATGTAAAAATGAGCGTAGAAATTCAGTTTAATATGCACGAGTGAGTGTTTTCCTCCCCAAATGGCATGCCGACTATGCAGACTTGCTGTTATATTTTTAAGTTAATGTGCAGCGTATTAGCCATTACGTCCTCGGAGTGGACACATGTCAGGCTGAATCGAAGATGAGCGCCACATGGCAGGGATCCCTG
Organism: Clamator glandarius; assembly: GCA_033459285.1. NCBI lineage: Eukaryota > Metazoa > Chordata > Aves > Cuculiformes > Cuculidae > Clamator > Clamator glandarius. Next base: position 1,729,084 of record JAUNZM010000826.1, read on the forward strand.
TGCCTGTGTGGAACGTGGTACTGAACCAGGATCTCTCGTCTGTAAAATCTGTTACGAGCCCAATCCTGCAATACTCCCTCCGGTAAAACTGCCATTAGCTACAGGAGCTGATATTGTTAATTTACATTTTGCCAGCTATAGACTCAAGTTACTAACTGCTGCTTGTTCTAGGGACAGATTTAGACCTAATGATAAAATTATACTTTGTCGCAATAACTGTTGCCCTTGGACATGCTTGGAAGTTTTATAGCAGTTCTGCATCTGCTTATCCGATTGCAAAACCAGCTTTTTGAAGCTTCTCAGCTGCGCTACCTGCAGAAAGTGTGCAAATCGCTTCCTTGCTCCTAATGCAGAAGCAATTAGTTTTACTCTTCCAGACTAAACACACATGCACGATTACTGTTCCTAGTGTCTTGCTGGGGCTTCTCCTGCTGCCACATTGTGACTATCCAGTTCAGTCTTTGCTCCATTGGAGATAATCCTGTTTAGCTGCTCTACAAGCCTGTCTGCTAACATGACAGGCTGATCACAACTCTGGAGCACCTCAGATCTCAGCAAACAGCGTCTTCCATTAATTATATGAGAGGCTGCTGACAAAGTCAAATAGTTACGGATATCTTCCTATGTCCCTCAGAAGTTCTTGGGTAATACGAGCTGCGATGGGTGCAAAAGACACCACTATAGATGGAAGACAGAAGAAAGGGTGAGTAGTTTATAGTCCCTTCAAATATTCCTACTTCTTCTACAGACCTTCATAATTTTCTTTTATGGGCTATGCTCTGCTCTTCTTGTATCTCCAAGTTACCCCTTTGTCAATGTCTGAACTGTTTCATTTTGCAACCTCAGGGCTTCACTGCTTCCTACCAGATCATGAAACTCATGGATGAAGCCTCTCCGGGTGGCCAAACAAGCACAGACACCATGAGGAGGGACACATAAGGAAAAAGGCAAAGCAAACCAGACAGAAAATCTGTTAGCCAATATCCTTCTTTTTCACCCAGCACAGGCCTTGGTAGCATATGCTTGGCAAATGAGCTTGAGAGCCATAGAGCATAGTGAGTTTTGTGGCTGTTGGAGCACCAGAGCCACCAGGAAAACACAGGGTTTTGGAGGAGGCTCCTCTCCTGCAAACTCCTTGAGTGACTTGTTCCCCTCTGAGTGGGACTTTCTTGTCTACTATTTTACCACGCTTTTGCCTAAACTTTTAGAAAGCTTGGAAAGCATTTAGCGTTATTAGTAAAGATAAACTCCACTGATAAAACTCACTGGAAAGGAGTCAGGTGGGAGCGAGGATAAAACCCCATTTCAGCAAGGGAGTTTCACGTTCAGCCCTGACAACCCTCCCGCAGGGCAGGCAGGAGCTCAGCTGCTCGGGGGCTGCATCGTTGTTTGACCCTGGCACGCGCCCAGCCCGCAACCAACTGCAGTTGCCACACGCCACAGGTATCTGTGGCACGAGCAAGTGGAAGTCGGGCTGTGACCCAACACACAGTTAAACGCTGCTCCGCTTTCCTCTGGTGGTTTGGGAGATGGGGGAGCACGCAAGACTCACTCTACCCAGAAAAGCATGAAGCAAAGCACCGCAGAAAGCTGAATAAAGGCAATATTCACGATAGGCTGCGTCGCTTTGCTGACCTGCAGCATGTTTTCTTTCTGCCAGGGAGCAGGCAATGCTATGCCCACCTATTGAGAGTGGTCTTTAGCTACACCTACAGAGATTTCTGCCTGCAAAAAACAAGCTAGAGGAGGAGTATTAGAGTTACAGCAAGTTGGTTGCTAACTTTCCAAGCCTGAAGAGCACACTGGAGTGTATTATTAGCTCTTTTCTATTTCCCTCAAATGCTGATAAAGAAGAACTTGGAAGCCATACTATTCAACTGCCAAATAACTAAAAAAATTCCAAGAGCGCCTGACATATGAGCCAAGGAACCCACTGAAAATGTACATTTGCATCCAAACCATAATGCATTGAGCTATGATCTCATTCTGAGGTGGGCTTTTTTTTCATTTGTTTTATTGGGTTTTGGCTTTTTTTGAATAAGAAAAGAGGAAACAAAGATTAAACCTTACATTAGCATGATCTTATATGGAAGAACAGGGAAAGTCACTGTTAGTCCCCTTCCCAAGCACATGAGGGATGGTTTTCTCCAGCTCTGCCACGAGGACAGGGAGTTGTTAACTCTACGCTGCCCTCCAATGAGCTGACACATCTCAAAGCCAATATCTGGCCCCTCCACATCCTCATGGAACGGAGAGGACAAAGTGAGGATCTGTGGTCCTCCCCGACCCCGTTCCCTGGCTGGTGAGCCCTGCCCTGCAGTCAGGGCTATCCCAGCAGCTCATGGGAAATGCCACTTCCCAAAGCAGAAGCCAATCATTTTCACGACATCCAAGCTAAATAAATGATTTCCAGACTCCTCATCAAACCTCCCGTTATTATTGGCATTCACATCTCAGTTCAGAAATTATGAACGGGACAGCCCTTAAGCTTTATCTTAAAAGCATCTGGTATTTGGGAAGGAGAAATAGCTTGCTTTTTTACAAAAGTAAGTGTTAACATAAAAGTTCTTGCAAGACTGGCAGTTCTTATTAAAAGCCAGCTTTTTTTCACTGGGTAATTTTCCAGTTTTCTCACAGCCCTGGAGCAGAGGAGAGAATTTGGGAAACAGGGGAAACATAGGTGGGAAAAATATACAAAAAGAAAACATGTAAAAGAAAACACATTTAAATTTGTTTCCACGTATGAGATCATATTTCTGGCACTTTGCAGAAGTCCTATGGAAGCTGTTATTTCCAATATAGGAATACTACAGTGACTAAATTGGTGTTAAATTTAAATCTATTCAGGAAGTAATAGTCAATCTGCATTCCATGTAAAGACTCTCACAGGCAAAATTATTTATACAAGGTAAAGTTGGCAAAAAGGAAGTCCAATGAAAGAAAAGAAATTACATGCATTAACCCAACCCTTCCCAGCTAAATACTTCAATAGTCCTTCCTCAGGAAAATAGAGTTCTAGCCAGTGTGAGAGTAACACATTTGTTAAAGTGGAAGTGATGTTTCAGGAACTGCTATTTTAGATGCGTTATGAAACAATATAAGTCCATGTGATCTTTTAAAGTAAGTGTCACTATTTGTAGACAGTTTTTTACTAATAGTTTAATTCCACATGAAGTGTAAAATGCATCCTGCAAATGTGCGGCTACGTAATTGGATAGATGTTTTCACAGATGTATATTTAATTTTACAACTTTTGAACCTTCTTTGCATGTATTAATTCATTTCTGCAACGTTTAGGTCCAAATTTTGCCACACGCGCACAACTCCAGGGAGGGCTGATTTTAATTATATTCGTGTGAGTTTTATGCCAGTGTAACTATTGACTTAAATCAAGCTTTTTAGACCATGATTTACATC
>JAUNZM010000826.1:1737500-2165777 GCA_033459285.1 Clamator glandarius
CAAATGCTGCAAAGTTACCTGACTCAGCTGCTTGTAGAAATCAAATTCAGTCTGAGATAACAGCTAATCATTTGTCACAGTAAGAAGCAATTCCCTGAAATCGGAAGGGAAAACCTGCCGCTTCAATCCGCAGGTCTGTCAGATTGCTAGAAATTACATTCTGCTCTGACTAACCTCTGCACTTGGATTGCTAACAACAAGCAGCCCGGTCTATCAAAAGAGAATATCATACAACCAGGAACAGCTTTTGATTTGTTCTATTCCAATAACCTGAGAAAAGTTTATGGACATGCATTGCTGCCTAGACCTCAATTTTCACCAACCTGCGTCCTGTTTTGAATTTATAGCTCCGCATCCCCACAGTAATGTAGGTAAAATTTACAGGCTGATTATCTGGTACTTCATAGGAAGAAAATTAGAGTTGATTCTATAACTGTACAACAGATATTTGATCTTTGATACTTTGAGTAAGGACGCGCAGTTTGGCTGCTCCAATTAAATTGCCAAAAAAAAAGGGGGGAAAAAAATATGAACTTTATGGAGAAAGAAGCTTTCAAAAAGCAATTTATATTCTTTAGAAATGTTCCCAGAGAGTAAATTAAATGTATACCCTTCTATGTAAACACTATTTGTACAGCAGTCAAGTTATAAGTTTAATAAAAAGTGATGTATCACCCCTGTTTGTAAGATTTATAATTCACATGGCAATACTGAATCTAGGAGCTTGGCCACAACACATTTTCTATACTTAACTCTGTTATCTACGGTATGAGGATGCTTACAACATCGGCAAAAAGGGGCAAAAATAGTTCAGTATCTTTACTTGACTTTTTTTTTTTTTCTTAAGGACACATTATTAAAATGGAAAGCTTGTACCTCAAAAGGCCAGAGTTACCCATGGGGTTAATGTTCTTAGCAAGACATGTTTAGGCAAATCTATCCACTGTACTTTTATTAGCAGGTAATGAAAAGGTGTAAGTTAAAGTGTGAAAGGACTCGGTGTTTTTTGAAAACAGTACTTCAGCAAATAGCTTTATCTGGCAGAGCCTCTTTGTATTGTAATTACATATAATACAAATCTTCACAATAATTCAGAGAGAAAATGCTAATGTGCAGGTTGTGGCAGAAACTGAACCAAAGCAATGAGATCTGCAGCTACAGCTGATTCCACATCTCACACTGCGACTTTTAACTATTTATTTCCTCGATTGTGCGAGAAAACTCATGTCTCCACTATCTTGCTAAACTGCAGCTACGAAAGTTGTTTCTCCCAAGCCTTCTGCTGTGTTCCTATTCCCCTTAAAGTACAGAAGAAAGAACTCCCCCAAATTGTTGAATAAAGGAGTCAGTAGGAGAAACTATGGAAGAGTTTCTAGCAGTTAAGCAGGATTTACATTAGGAAATAGCTCCCAACTTCCTTTCCAGATTTCTGCTCATCACTTCTCCAGTTTTAAAAACATGCACAATTCATCTGACTTATCGCAACAGCTTGAAAGACCAGCTTGGATAAATATGTATTTTTGTGATCTCTGTTGGTTTTGCACATGTGGTATCATCTACCTGATTGATTTTAAGAGCTCTATTGACTAAAAACTGAAGGGATTTTGGTGTATACATTCATTCTGAAAATACATATTCATCGTGAGGCATGCCACAATCCCCTAAACGTGAAGTCACTGCCATGCGCGGTGTCGGTGTCTCTCGTGTAATGAATCACCGGCTGATGGACCCAGTTGGAGTCCTGACACTTCACCCTCCCCCAGGGTGGCTGCTGCTGCTGCCCTCCAGCTCCCAGTTGTGTCCCCGGCTTCAATGAAAGGGCAAGGAGCTGGCTGTCCTCCTCAGCAGCCACCTCCTCCAAACTACAGCTTTTAGTTCAGAGCATTTCTTCCTTTATTTTTTTTTTTTTTTGCAATTTTAATTTCTACAAGACCAAATTAATTGTTTGCAAAATGAAGAAACGGATCCTGCAGCAATCTTATCCCTCTGACAACTCCTCACAATTTGCAGAGTTCCCTCTAGCATCAGCTATGGAGCGGAGTCTGCATTTCTTCTTTTTTGAAGTATTTTTTACTCCTTCCCTTCCTATTGCCACACACAACCTAGGAGACAGACTGTATTAAAAAACACCATAAAACAAATAACTGCCTTCAAGGGGAAACACGTTTTTTCTTTCTTTTACATCCCTATATCTGACCCTCATCTATATCCCACAGTCAGTGACAGAAATATTGACATCAGCTAGGGAAAGATCAGGTTTCTTTACACAGGGGACCAGTCCTGTAAACTCTGTCGTGTTGACAGAACCAGGTCCCGTGCTGGTGGGTCCTTCTGGTGGACTGGAAAAGGTTTAAGCCCCTCTCCTGCTCCACTGTAGCTCAAAGGATCTTTCTCATTAACTTCAATACTGGCAGCATTACATCTCAAAAATGAAAAGGGACATATTCTGCTACAGCAGGAGCACTACTTGATTCTTTAGTTAACCTTACTGCCCATGGTAAGGCATTTCTGCTGTACAGAGTCCCAAGAACACCACAATCTGGCCCAAAATTAATTAAAAAAAAAAAAAGTTGAAAGTCAGTTAAAAGAACTTGCTGCTCTGTATTTTTACAGTTAAGCTATGAAGTCCAAATAAACAGTGGAAATGGTGACACAAACCTCTGCTTGGCATCTGGAAGAGGCACGATAGCCCATTACCTGCTCTGGTGAGAGAATTCATAGGTTCGTGATGAAGTAGGGGCACTTAGGATTTCTACAGCATTTTCCTTTCTATTATAAACACTTGCTCAAAACCCAGCCTTCCAATTTTTGGTCACAGCTTTATCTCAGGAAAGGCTGAATAGGTACTTAAAATATTTTTCAAGAGAAAGAAAGAAGAGAGAGAGAGAGAAACCCCTGCCCATTCTTCTGAAATTTAAGTAGGCAGCTCTTGAAAGATCACTAAGAAAAGTCTGTATTTTCTCAGGTTTAACTAAATAATTTATGCATACTTTCACTTTGGCATGATGAAGCAATTTTAGCCTTTAAAACCCACAACTACTCTGGAGGGAAAAGGTCTGGTTCCTGCAACTTAAATAATTTAAACATCCAGGTGGAAATGCTTTCAGCACTGCTCCTTTTGAAGACAAAGGAGGAAGACTCCGAAACTCTGAGAAGAAAAGAAGTGATAAAAGAGTCAACCTCGGATGCATTCAATATTAAGAGGAAAACCAGCATTGTTTGCTAGAAAAAGGTGACCAGAGAGATGCTTAGTGTACATAAATCTGTTAGGTAAAAATGCTTAGGAAAAAAAAAATCAGTGGCCTAGAGCTACAACAAACATGCTTTCCAAAAGAGCATGGCAAAAATATCCCTCTACCCTCTAACCCAAGTCAGAAATGGTTTGTGTACGCTTAAGGGTTAGACAGATGTTAGGGGTCACTGAAGAAGCTGTGTGAAAAACTGCACCACCAGCATCAGCTTCTGAATTTACAGAAATGAGTATGTCGTCTAACTCATAGGCAAGCAGCTTTGAGACGATGAGAAATGAAAAAGTACCCAGGCTACTTCACGCTTTCCCACATTAGACGGTAAATGTGAAACTCTTTGAGATACATGCAAAAATTTATCAGCTTTAAAGACAGGTAAGAATTGCCCTCTGAGTCAGGGTCCTATCGACCTCATGTCAGGTTTTGATGTGTGCCAGAGCATCAGCAATGGCATGATCTCAAAGTACATGGGATGCAGCCAGACCTGGCTCAGCTGACATCCTGGGAAAAGGTGCAATCCCCAACGTGTGAAAGTTTATGATAAAAAAAAAAAAAAATCATTTAAAAAGTGCCAGCATCATAGGTATTACTAGAGCTAGGTAACTGGTAATGATTTTGTAGTATTAAGCTCCATTAATCAAGATGTCTCCCTGTAAACAGCATTACTGAAATGAACATTTGGCTTCGTCCCAAGGACAGACATGCCTTGGACTGCTCTCCCCTTTGGTATGTATTGAGCAGAAAGTATTAGAGGGAGAGTTAGCAGTGACCCATATATCTAAGCCACCAGCATTTTCTGTTAGGGAAAAAATATCTGATTGTCCTTTCTAACCAGCTTTAAAGCCTCCATTGTTCAACGTGAACCTTCAAAACATGGCAGGGATGATGTCCCGGGGCTGGAGAGATGCCTTCTGCATGCCCTTAGTGTTCTCCTTGGGTTTTGCAGAGATGGGGACTCCTACATGCCTGGGAGCATTTTGTCGCTCACGTTCTTCAAGAGAATGGCAGTAATGCACTAAATTAATAACGGCGCAATATCCTTCTTACAGCCAAGCTCGTCCCAGCGCCAACCCTCACATCTGCAGCGCAGTTGCCCGCTTGTGTCAGGAGCAAAGAGGAGGTGCCACAGGGTGCAGGAAAATGAAGAAGTGAGTTCAGCCCTGGCCATGCCCCTGCAGGGGATTTCCCCCAGCGCTCTTCACCTGTGATTTCCTACTCCTCCGCCAGACACCTGAGAAGGGAAGCGAGAAATAAGCTTTGCTCCTCTGGCAGCCCGTTCATTGAGCACTATTTTCCCTTTTTATTTTTTTCCTATCAGATGTCTCACTCAATATTTCTTGATCAACGCAAAAAAAAGGGCGAAACGCATGCCTTGCAGCACTAGAAATAGTCCAGTTGGTGTTGAAACTGATGCTCTTTCAGCACAGATTTTTGTTGCCCTGCACACGAGAAACTACTGGCTGCCCGTGTGGAGTAACACCACCTCCAGAGCCTGCTTCCCACCAGACTTAAAGCTTAAAATGGCTCGAAGTTTCTCCTATCTACATATGCCTCACGGTCAGCTGAAATGTTCTTATTAGGCTGGTCCTCAACCTTATCCTCACAGCCAAAAGGAAATGCAGAACTGAGCATAAGAGGCTGTTGAAACCACACGTCATGTTTGGGTTTGCTATGTCATAATGATTTTATTCCGGTAGGGATAAGGCTTTCTGCAGCTGTTTTCCTATGGAGTTGATGGCAAAGGGCAAGGGCTTGGCTGATACTGAGCAAAAGGGAAGAGCTGCAAGAGGAGGGACCTCCCGAGAGAAAAAACTTCTGTTAAAAATGCATATTCTTTGTTGTTTTAAGTATGTAAACTTCAGAGGCATTGCCTGTGGTTAAGAGGTTAAATAAGGGATGTGGAATGAGGTTTCAGGCCTTACACCTTCAAGTATTTTCCCTTTCTTTCTACATTCTGTATTTTCCCTTTTTTAATGTGGTATTAATAGAAGCACCTCAGCCACAGCCTCCCCTCCAGTGGAGTTCAGGTGCCCCAGGATGCTCCAGCGCCTCTGCGCTACCATGGGAAAGGATGTCTCACTGGCAGGGCTCCTACCTGGCCAGGAAGGGAGTCTTCATCCTCTAATTAACGTGACAAAATAATCACCAGTTATCCCCAAAGATGTGCTCCCTCCTGCACCAGGTACCTGCCTGAAACCCCCAGCTCATTGTTTTGAGGTATGAACATCCTTCGGTTGCTGCTGAGTGGGTTAAAGTTTCAGCCAGCACCTACCTCGAGGTGAGAAGGTGACAGGAATTTTCAAGAAAAAAAAAAAAGAAGCCACTTTAAATTTAAAGTTCTTCACCCACCTAATGAAATACGAAGTACACCCCATGTTGGGACTGTATTTTGTGGGAGAAAGTTAAACTTTAAGGGTTAATATTGTTCTGAACAAAGTATAAATCAGGTTTCTTTGGAGGCCTTTTTTGCTGACTTACATCTTCCACCCACGAATTTTGGTGGGGACTGGAGACCTTGCATTTTGCAAACCTGCACAGTTTTGGGCACTAGAATAACCTTTATATCAACACTGGGAACAAAGCGCAGGGACTGTGTGTGAAACTCCTCTAACAACAACCCAAAAAAACAAAAAGGCAGCCCATTTGGCACCGAGCTCCCTGAGGAAAGTGCATGAACCCGAGGTGAAAGGCCTTTTCTTCTATTCCCAGGCTGCTAAACCATCTAGTTCTCCTCATTCATTACCCTGAGTTAAGCTTTGGAAGCTTACAGTAAACCTGGGAGAGCTTGGGTTTTGTATGGAGGAATTTCACATTAAGGATTCGCTTCCCCCGCCTCCAGCCTGTTCCCCTGAATCTTCAAACCGAACACCTGACATAAACCTAAAATCCTAATCTACCCTGAAGTGCATTAATAGAAGCTTTGATTTTTTTAAAAAAGAAGAGAATTAGCTCCTTAATCCTACTAGTTATACTTCTAACAATATTATTTTAAGACAATTAATTCATATTTAAAAATAATGAAATTACTAGCACAAGACACTAAACTTCTTTTAGTATATTAAATTGGGCAGATTGCTTCTCTCCTTCTAATTATGAATGTAGCAGTTACAAAAGAAACTGTCATTTTGATAGAGTAAAAGACAATCTGTCTGCCAAAAGTGTCCAACCATAATTCTAAGAAAAAAGTCATCTGCATCAAGAATACGCTACTTTGTTTGATGTACTGTCTTATTGGAAACCTAATTTGCTTTCAACCTCTGAGACAACACATAACATAAGTTTGTGGACTAATTTTCTTGGAAATATGAGTAATTAGAATAAGGGACCATTTCCATCGCAGGAGCGGATAGTTTTCAAAATTCAAAATAAACGCTGTAAGTTGCTTTCTTTTCCTTTTCAGCCACGTATTACAAAAGGGAGAGGGATGGCTTTGTATAGGGTAATGTAAGCTCACATGTAAATTGTGAACTACTGCAAAGTACGGAGAGGTTTATTACCTGAGGTGAGCACTCCCAGAGCTCCCGGAGTATAAAAGCATTAGCCGTATGTTCTAACCGAGTAATAAAAATCAATAAACAGGAACCCCCCACCTGTGCTATGGCCCCAGTGTTAAGTTTTATACATGTAGTAATAGCGCATATCAATTTTCAGCACCCTTCCTACGCTAGCTATTACAAGGCGTACAACCACCGGAGGGACTGCGAGAGCAGTGCCATTCATCCCACGGAGTTGTCCAGATGCCAGCTCCATTGCATCATTGTCAATTTTATTCTATCTACAACTGGACAAGGCTGCAGCCCCAGCTCCTATCCACCCACTCAACCCCGCAACAATTGCAAACTCTGTTCGACTGGTTAAAGAGTTTACAAGCCAGCTGAAAGAAAACAGAACAGTTGCATATTAATGCACCCAACCCCTGAAAGACCGCATAATGGAGCGGGAGAAACGTGTAACTGCAACCAATATGGGATCATGTCCAGCTGCCGCAGCCTGTGGATCAGGGACCAGGTTTTTTAAACAAATTAATGATAAGTATCAATACGCAGCTGTGCCAGATTTTGACTGCAACTAGTCATGTTACTATAGGTTTCTTGCGTGTTGCAAGGTATGGAAAGCGTGGGTCAACGCAGAGCTAGTGGATGCTAAAATCCAACAACGCTACAGATGCGCTAGCTCTGCCAGGTTACAAAAATAACTACTAAATCACACTTACTTATTAAAAAGAATGTCCCTGATAAGGCAGGGAGGCATATAAGCATAAACCTTTGCCACGTGTTTTCCTCTATTCATTAATCTATGGAAATAAGGGTGGCAGTTTTATTTAAGTGCCAACCAGACCAGGAAAGTTACTTGTTTTTCCTTTTCAAATCAGGACAAAAAAAAAAAAACAAAACAAACTCAAGACTTTGAGGAATATTTCATTCTACAGGCATCTTTTAAGAGTTTCAGGCTTTCCACTTGCAGCCCAAAAATGACCATGGCAGACTTTAGCAAATAATGAGAAGCATTTGAGGATGAAGACCTTGATTTGAAATAGCATGACCCAAGTTTAGTCTTACATTATGGAAAAAAGCTGCTGTAGCTTCAGTTTTAATAGACAAGAGGGAAAAAAGGAAGAAAAAAAAAGCCACCACCAGCCAGCACTTGACGATGACCCTTTCTCCTCTCTCCAACAAAAAGACAAGGAGTTTTATCTGTCTGAGGTTGCCTCTGATAGTGCTCATGGTCCGGAAGTACCACTCATGGGCACTTAAAGCAGCATCACTCAGAAGCATAAAAATAGAATAAAGTTGTACAGCAAATGAGAAATTATGATATAACTCAAGTGTTGTGACACGAAACAAGCAGAAAAAATGCTCCAAACATTCCCTGGAACTGATAAAAATCTATCTGAAATTAGTAGGGCCATCAAGGTGTTGCTTAAGATGAAGTAGCGCCTTTAAAAAGCTATCTACAGTAACAGTCCCTACAGCTTTGTGGTGAAGCTAACCATTTTAGGCAATAGGAAGAAAGTGAGACCATTGTAGTTGTGAACAGCTGGCATACAATAGATAATTTCAGGGAAAGTGACCCTCATGTATAATTTTTAACTGAAGAACTGTCAAGCCCCATTAGTTCCAATAGGGCCTGGTAGTACCGAGGTAGGTTTATAGAGGCATTGTATGAGAAGAGTTTCCAACAGAGCGGCAAAAAACCCCAACGTTTTATGGGAACTTTTGTGGATTCAGAATTAATTCCACTTTTTAAAAAGTCTTAGCTGCTGTTTGAGACAATGGCATCTCTGCTTTTCTTTTTAGGAGAGAACGCAAGAAATGGCAAAAATGTCTTTTGGAGCCATGCTCTGAGCCACATGTGCTGATAATGCTGAGGAATTCTGGAAGACACCCATTGAATGTGGAAACCGTGTTGCTAAATCTACATTATTGCCTCAGCTAGTGAATTAAAAGCTACATAAAATAGCAAGGTAAGAAAAGAGGACTCCTTACACGAATGCAAATAATGAAGGGTAGAACCTGAGTAAAACATAAAGAGCGAGCAAGTTAGGCAAAATAGAGCTCCGGCATCTTTTCTGCAGACATATTTTAGAAGCCAGTCCAACATTATAAACAATTGCTATAAAACCTGAAAGGTCCAGGTGTCGTTAAGTCACGTTTACTTTATAGCTTTCACTTTGCTATTTGGCAGTACTTCTAAGACCATACTGAATGATGTTGCCCTCAGCTTAAAGCACTATAACTTTCTTGCCTGGACTTAAAAGAGATACCATAAAATTATTTAGCAACTTCTTGTGCCATAAACAACACTGGGATGTAAACCCAGGCCCCTCTCCTTGTGTGTTAGTGAGCCCCCCGTTAAAAGCTGCATGTTGATGGTGGATGCATGTTGGGTTATGAGTATGTACATGGGAATGGGGTGAAGAGGGGAAAGACCAAACATTTGCCTCTCCTCCTGCAAAGGGCTGAAGCTACTGGCAACCTTATGCTTCCTGGACACTTTAGGAGACAGTGGAAATGGGAACAAAAGCAGCAAATACAGGCAAGGATTTGGTCTTGCCTCATCTCCTTGCAGAGTTGTCCTTCCTTGGGGGAAGCGGTGTGCCAAGAAGGTGCTGGGTTTGGGGCAGATTATCTCCTTGCACCACTGGGGACCACCACGCTTTCCATCGGGACCGAGGGTCCATGTGCACGGGTGGATGGGTGGGCGGCATGAAACTAAGGGACGTTCACAGCTGAGGTCAATATTGAGTTTAAAGTAAATGCGAACAGCTGATTCTGGCCTTAATGAGTTGACTTAAGACCTATATATTAAAAAATAAATAAATAAATAGATGCAGATTGTCATTTAAAGAAATGACAAGAGAGAGATCCTTTTAAATCCAAGTCAAATAATATGACAATAAAGCCAGGAGTTATAGGTACTGTAGATTGTCCTTTACTAGACACTATATTATGTGTAGTCATTAGGCCAGCTATAAAAAGAAGGCTTAAATACTAATGTATTTTTTAATTTGTTTTATACCCTAAACAGGCAATCAATGTACATTAATAAACATAATTGTCTTTTTGGCATTTGTCCATTCGTTTGGTCTACCTTGTCAGCTCCGACAAACACATCAGCAAAATTCAGTAACCACAATACACAAGGAGGAAACACCAATGAGTCCATCTCAAATATGCATAATGTATTGAATTACTTTGCTGCTTTGCTATTGACAGACTGAAACCTCCAAAGTTTGCCATAATGTCCTCCTGTCCCTATTAAACAATTACTTTGACAGGTTTTTGTCCACAAATACTGCTTTCAAGTGCTGGTGCAAAGAACCTTTAACGAGGTGGTAAATATGTTTACCTTTGATAAGGTGAGCTGCCTGATAAGATAAGGTGGATGGCCACTTTTCAAAAGCAAACATGTACAGAGCTCAGGGCTCTCACCCAGGAGCTTGGCTGGATTTGATCAGTGTAGGGACACGTCTATGCACTCCGGAATAGCTTCCTGAAATCAATTTGTTCCTTTTCAGTTTTAATTATAAAATACCACTCGCTAGAGAGAGATTTATTCACTCAAGAGGGTGCAACGTTGGAGATGGATGTGTAAAAGATGTTCATCTCCATAGTCTCAGCAATTAGGGTTCAGCTCTTGTTTTGACTAGGACACCATGGGTATCTACCTCCTGATGTGCCACCTCCAAGTCATCCTCATCCAAGGGACCTCCTGTAAAGGGAAAAGATCAGGAAATACCTTGGAGGAGGAGACCCTTGGTGGTCTGGTACGGTTATCCTGAGTGCTAGTGACCGGAGATATATATATACACCAAGAAAAAGCTCTGCTGGGGGCAAAATCTGTGTTGCAACCCCGTAATGCCTCCTGACATCTCCACCAGGTCCTCTCTGTAGGTGACCCTACCAAAACAATCCTGGCTGGTCCATCGGTCATAGGCGAGAAGACCGGAGGTAACGTGGGTAGCATCTGTGCCACAGGAATTCCTTAAAATGCCATTTGTCAGAGGCAAAGAAAACCAAATTGTTGCAGGAAGAGCAGAAGCTGCAAAGTTCAGAATGGTAGCTCCACTAAAGGCTTTAACACGCTCGAAAATTTATGAGAACATGAATAAAAGGTAACTTATTCAGTGTCAGCCTTACATATTTATAGTTTAAAAATTAGTCAAAGTTTATGTCCTGAGGTTGCACCTACAGGAAGCCAGATGTGTGCCTTCTGCATGTGACCTAAGACAGGCCTGAAGCAACAACTAGATAATTTCTCGCTCATACTCCACACCGTCGATCGCGGCGGCTTTCTGAGGTGAGAGAATCTGACAGCACTAACTCTCCAGGGCAGAACTTTCCAGTCAAGTGGATCAACGGACTGAAAATCTCTTATGAATAGTCATTAGGCCTTCATTACAAACCCCTCACAACCCAGTTCTCTTTTCGCAACCAAATGCCTTTTGTCATCTTCACAAGGTGCATCATTTAATTACCAATTGATTTCTTTATATATGACAACATGTCAGATAGCAAAATACAGTGTATCTCCCTTAGGGGGAGAAGCCCGTTAACTATCAGCGTGCCAGATTACTGAATTTAGCTGGAAGACAGCTATTCCCTCTACTGAGCCTTTATTTTAACTCACTTTCCAGTTTTCCAGAGGAGCAACACAGGGAAGACGCAAAGGCAAGGAGCATCGCAAAGAGGATTTATTTTCCCCATTCTGTCAAAAAATTAAAGCTGGCTTCCAACGTTTCTCACTCTCTTTTGAGGCTCACACGCCCCGTGCACGCACATATGTATGTTGGCATCCGCAGCTATATGAACACAGAGAGCTGAGCTAAAACACGTCAAACAATTGTTCTCATTATACCAGGAATTTACCCAGCTTCTGACTTTGCTAGCACGCTGAATCTTCCCCTTCACCACTGCAGCCTGATAATCAAGCCAGTACTGTATTAATAAGCTGAATAATAAGGGAATTTCAGAAATGTACAGGACTATTATACCGTAACAATAAAACCTCAAACTGAGTAAACCAGAGCAGCGCTGAAGGTAGGCGTCGGAAAATAATGAAACCAGTGTTGCAGTAATGCACTCCATTGTATGGCAGTGTAAATGCCTGCTTCTTTCATACACAGAAGCTACATTACACGAGTCCGAAATGTTCTCAGAGCATCACTGTGCCTGGTTGTGATAGAACCTGGCACCAGCAAGCACTGAAAGCTGACATTATACTGTAGGATGTGCTGCAGGTGTGCAGGCCTGCAAACGTGCTCTAATTACATATTTTCCTGCAGAGCAACAATTAAGGTCGCCAAAATAATTGCCAGTTTCTTAATCCCTCACTAATAAGACTGACATAAGGAATGGTTTATTTTTCTCCAGTTATTTTGAAAGTGTTCACAAGATTTTGGGTTTTTTCTAGTGCGCCACATAAAACTAATTCTTACATTCAAATGTGTGATTATATCCATTGTTGCTGCTGGGATGCGGGTTTTTTTAAGTCCAAACCTTTTCTGAATTCTTGTACAATTAAAATAACTAAGAAACGCTGATTGTATAACCTAGCACGCTGCTTTGACATTTCCCCTGCAATGAATTTACCTATTTTTCTTCTCTGTTCGTTTGCTCTGTGTTTTGGGGCTTTTTTCCAAGACTACAAGCTCCAGGCCAGCGTTTAGAACCCTCCGCAGTGGCATTTGGGCTGCACTATTCCAGTCAAGCATCTAGAGGACTACAGGGTCCCGTCTGTGTCCAGGGTTCAATAAAGAATCACCTTTATTTTCATTACAACTGGCCTTATCTACTGTGGGAGACACTACAGAGACTTCTTTCTCAGTAGCATCAAGCACTTGACTTCAAACAATTGGAACAATTGTAGTACATGAGACAGAAAGGAGATGTGTAGCTCATCCATTTGCAAAGCTGATGCATTTAACAGCAACCATTATACATTGTAGTTATATATATAGCTCTCTTGCAGACCTTGAGAACAGTGGCCAATGTGAGTCAAACTCTGTGCTGGCATAAATGGCCACAAGTTAGTTGATTTTCATTGGGAACCACCAAATGACACCAACCAGGAACACTTTATCCTTCCCCTTCAACTCTTACAGAAAAGATAACCTGTCAGAGAAAGCCACTGTTTCAGCCTCCGCACAGAGACCTTTTCATATTTTAACGCCTTTGAGTTTTAGGCTGGGCTGAGGAGATCACTCAAGACTCCAAACCTGGAAGCCATGAGGTGGCTTCTGCAGGATCTGGTTCAGACCCATTCAGTATTTCTGAAGAAGGGCTCTAGAAGGTATTTTGTATGAGAACACAAGGGCAGTTGGGTTTGTTCACATTAACAAAAACCTCCGCTTCTCGGTTAAGCCAAAGGTTAATAATCTGTTCTTGATTACATTTTTAAATAGCTGAACTCCTTTCTAACTTCCCAGCAGAGCCTGCTGTTGCTGCCCTACCTATGCTGCAGATCCTACTGATGTCAAAACGAGTATTACTTATGTCAGGATTAAATTTATCTGAGCAACACCAAAGATCAAACAACAAATGCCACACAGCACCAGTCAAAGGATGTCCAGTGGTATGCCAGATAGATTGGCTTGACACACAAAATCATATTCAAACATCTAAGAATATTAGCATTAATGAAGCAGGCAAGACACCCTTTGATAATTGTTGGCAATCTGAAAACTTTGCTCTGAGGATATTAAAAGTAAACTGTTATCATCCCATTGCCAGTTTTAATCCCACTGATAGAAGCTGCCACAACCTGTCAGAATTAAATATATAACAAGGGGGGGATGAATATAAACTTCTGCTTGGGAGTGTAGGTAGATGTCCACCTTTGCAAAGAACATTACATGTACACAGACTTCAGAAGTGATACTAATATCACAGACTCCTACTAAGTTACTAGTTTTACTGCTAACTACATTACACGCTTTCTAAATTTGTCCCTTTCCTACACTTCGCTTGCAGTCTTCTTTCAACACAGATGAGCTAATCAGTTGCTTAGACACCCATCCTCATAAAGCTGTTCACATCTTTCTGTGCTTCACCTGCAAAAGCCGCAACAGTGGTACCATGATACAGGAAAATGTATTTTCCTTCATCGTACTTATTACTTTGAAATGGTCACTGATTTACTCTGCAAGTGAGGAAACAAAGGAAATTTAAACTTTAATGGATATTAAACTATTTGAATCAACTGCTCTTCTCAAAAGGGACAAATTTTGTACAGTTGAAGCCTGCTTAGAAGATCTGCATGGAAATGATAAAACTCGAAGCTCAGGTTCATCTACAACCAGCTTAAAATTTTCAAACCTGGTTATTTCATTAAGACTCTGTATGAAAAAACTCTGTGTGGTTCCCCAAGGACTGAATGCCATGTAACTTAACCTGCAGGTAGCTTGCAGGCACCGAATTTTCAGCCTCCCGCATCTTTGCCACGTCGGGAGATGTTGGTGTAGGCACCTCACTGGCTATCCGGGTTACCGAATGGGTCCTTATGGCAAATAGCCTTAACGGGTCTGACCCCTAACATGGGCTACAGTCACTGGGAAAACTCACAGCAGAAGGAAGATCAGAGCCAAACTCTGTCCCTAAAGGAGCGCCAAGTCTCATCACTTTTATTCACGTGAGCAGCTGCAGTGGTTTGAGCAAGAAAGACATGGTCCTGTTTACATGAAAATGCTTTGAAGGGAAATATTGTACGTTTTGATCAAAACCTCATTTACATTCTTACAAAGAAACTGTAAAGAGTTATAAATGAGCTGTAGAGCGTATTATAAAACACGTTTTACAAGTAGCACATGCTCAGAGATGGATAACATTAAAAGTAGGTGCAACATCCAAGACGAACAATCCTGTTGAGCAGAGATCACGCGAGAAAGCATTCCGCAGGCATAACTTTGCAGATAATCAAAGCCAAGTATTAATACAATTTTATCGGTCCACCTTCTAAACTATATTCCAGTAGATTTCCTTTCACACAGTGATATTTGTAATAAATGTTCTGCCTTTGTTTTAAAGTCAGTCCGTAGAAAGATGACATCAGCTTAGCAAACAATAAAGTGCCTGTAATATTGTCTCCAGAGGGCTGTTACATTTACTTTGTAGCAGTAAAATTCAATTTTCAAAAAACACTACATGAATGATGTTAGGTTATTAACCCTATCAGTACCGTAAAACATGATCATTGTGTGCAGAATGTAGGTCACTATCTAGGAGCTATAAGTTGCTTTTTGTTAAATAATCCATTTAAGCTGCTTTTCTTTCCTATAGCCTGGGTTGTGTCCCTTCCCTTTGAAAAAAAAAAAAAAAAGGAGAAAAAAACAGTCCCATTTTTAATCGCAAGGCTCTGAGCAAGCGTCTGTATTACACATCTCATTTTAAGGTGTTCTTCCTTTGTTGCTTTCAGATTTGGCCACACACTTTTGAAGAGCGACTCTCTGTGAATTCTTGTTATTCAGAGCTGCTCTCAAAGAGAAAAAAAAAAAAAAAAAAGTGTGTCTCATCAGCCTACGCCTGTGGTGACTCTCACAAGTTTCAGTTCAAGGAAAGAGAAGAAAATCGGCAGCTACAAACTCTGAGTCATTTTGAAATTTTAGCGCAATTGAAGAGCGGCCGCCCCTGATTCGGGGACCGACTCCTCAGCCCCTGCTCATGCTCGGAGCTCCCATCTGAACCTGGCTTCCCTAAGCAAGCTCCACCGAGCCAGGGGAAAGAAAGATCAGCGAGCAAACCATCCATAAGCCAACCCGTCACATGGCTCCCTTTAAAAGAGGATTTGCATACCTGACACAGCTATGGAAATACTCCCCGTCCAGGAAGGAGAGAAAAAGAAGTACTAATGGCAACTCGCTATCAGGATGCAAGGGGTTAACTAGTTAAACTTCTACAACCCCCCACAGTAACTTTCCAAAAGCTGACAATAAGTAAAAGAAGTGCTGGTTATCCATTTTTTAAAGGGATGGGATTGGTTTTAGAAGAAAGGGAAAGAGGATCAAACACCTCAGAGCAACAAAAGGTTGTGTCAGAGGGCCCTCAATCACAAACCTCCTTCAACAAGAGATATTCCAACCTTCCAGAGCAGTTACCCAGGCAGCACGGCTAAAAAGTTCCCTGACATGAAAAGAACAAAAACAGAAAGGACAGAGGTAGTTATTGTTATGCACACTCCTCTTTTTTTTTTTTTTTTTTTTTTTTGGCTGGGGCTTTTTTTCTCTCCCCCACAAAACTTTTTGCATAAGCTGTTAGGGGGAAAAGTAGCAGCGCTGCTCATTGAGATGAAATCCCCCCTTTTTTGCATCTCCTACCTCCTAGGTTGCGAGGTATCGCCCAGGAGATTCGCAGCCAGGAATACCTGATGAATGGGAAGGTCAGTTCCACGAATGCTTCAAAAGAGGCATCCGAAATTAATAAGTGTAGTTGTAAGAGTGTAAACGTATCCTGGTTTTCATTGTCCCCTGAACACAAAATTTGATGGTTTTTTTTTTTTTTTTCCAGACAAGCAAAGTTGTGTGCACACAAAGAATGTAAATTATTTGCATTTGCAGTGTCAGGTCTTGGAGGTATCTTAACAGCATGTAAGAATTTTCCACTTAAATGTAAATTATTAACAAGTCAGAGTTTTCATTTGTTTTATCTCCTGATGTGCAATCTAAATAAATAAATGACACATTTTACAGCATTCACCACCTACTTCTCTGCTCTTTCAGAAATATATTTTATACACGCTACCTCTGCTTAAATAGGGTGGTGGATCATTCACTCTTTCATCATTTATCTTTGTCTCAGTGCTTCTGAGGGGCTGGGTTGTTTTTTTTCTTTACTAAAACAAATTTACCTCTAGTACTTCATCAAGTTTTCCTGTGTAATATTGCTAAGTAAACAACACAGTGGTTTATTCATAAAATATTCATATTTCAAAATGTTCCTTCCCAACAACCCCTC
This sequence comes from Clamator glandarius, assembly GCA_033459285.1. Taxonomy (NCBI): domain Eukaryota; kingdom Metazoa; phylum Chordata; class Aves; order Cuculiformes; family Cuculidae; genus Clamator; species Clamator glandarius. Next base: position 1,754,197 of record JAUNZM010000826.1, read on the forward strand.
CTGGGTTTACCTATGTTTACAAATATGTAAGCTTCGTTAATATGCCTTGTCTGGGGAATGGTGAGTAGTGACCCTCCTTGAGGCAGAGCTCTTGCTGAAGAAGTGTATTATTTCAGCTGGGAGAACAGCAAAGCTCCGGGATGAGACTGATTGATTAAGACCAGATGGATGGCCACACATAGGTGTGACAAAAATAGAAACACATTGCAAACATTCCTGGCATTGTCCTCCTGTGGTCCGGGAGGTGGATGGACCCAGTGGTACCTTATCTACCTCCTGATGGGCTCTAGAATTGAAGAATGTTAATGAAAGCTAACTCTCCTTTGCCTGCCTTACAGTGACACTTATTACAATGAATCAAGCTTAAAATTGCATCTCGAGAATAAACTCTGGGTTCCCCTCCCGATCGAAAGATGACAGCTGGCACGCCACTGGAAAGCACTCGTAGGCCTTTCCATGAAATTAATTCAAAGTAAAGAGCTCAGAAAGAAAGAAAGAAAGAATAAAAAAGAGAAAGAAAACAAACAGCGCGTACCCACATCCTCTCCTTAAAGTTAAACTTTCAGAAACCACATAAAGGAATCAGCACAAAATGAATGACCTCTGGTTTGGAGAAGAATGTTTCAGTGAAGCCCTCTCAGCTTTTATGTTTATTGACCATAAACTGACCAACCCTATCTGTAAAGCTGTGGTTGCTCTTCACAGAAAAGCCAAGCCAATGGCATGAATCCTTCTCACCTTACTGAAGTGAGTGGTCCCAAGAAAAAAGGGGGAGGTGATGAGCAAGATTTGGCCCCCTGTGCCCCTTCACTCCTCCCCAGAGATGCTGTCCCTTCCTGGCCATACCCACTGTGCCCCAACACTCCCTCTCCTTTACCTTCCGTTGTGGCACACGATGTATTTCTCACATGAAGAGAAATGCCATTAGCTGAGCCTTCCTCTTCACTCTGAGGGAGCCAGGAGTAATCCCACCTGGGTATGGGTGGTGGGAAGGAGCACCTCCTGGGACCACCTCATTTATGCCCCTCTATCTATTGCACATCACAAACTGGCCGTGGGGCAAGCTTCAGGGGTCAGCCCCAACCCCAAAACCTGCTTCAAAAATCAGAGGAGGATTTCAAGCCTCCTCCTTGCACAAGCCCTTTCCCATCACACAGCACAGCGCCTTGCGACAGCCGTGGCAGAAGATGGAAGAAACCAGAGCCTCAGGTTTTCTCTCTCTCCCTAAAGCCTCTGTTGGCCTCAGCATGAGCTTTTAGTTCCTGTCCTCCTCGCATAGGCCTGAAACGATTACCTACTTGTTATAAATCTTCTCAGGTTTCACAGGCACACATTTGCCAGTAGGTTCCCAACCAGCATTTCTGGACGTTGGGCTCACAGAGACACATTCTCACACACGCAAAAGCTCTATGATGGATCAGGGGCTCCTCCATTCACCCCTCCACTTTAAGCAAAACCGTTCCTAATATACCTTTTCATACGTGAAGCATAATGAATGTACCTTTTCTTATGCATGTACAATACTGTACTTTCACCCACTGGCAAAGAAGTTCGCTAAATTACTAAGAGCGTTTAAAGAGGTGGCATTCATTGTAATATACAAAGGAATTTAAAGCACATTTACAAATGAATCGGCAGGCATGCCAACAGGAAAAGCAAGTTTAAATGTGAAATTAAAAAAAAATAAAATAAAATTGAGGTTTGCTTGAAATTATTATTATGATATGAAAATGTTTGTCCATTTTACAGGCTGAAAACTACTTAATTCCTCCTCATCTACAATTCAGGTGACCGTGGTTTTAAAGAAATATTTTTTTTCCTTGGTTTTCTCTCCCCTCCCCAACTGAGTAATAAAACATAGACTAATTTAAATAAGAATCATTATGCTCAGAAGGCCTCCTCTGGCTGGAAGACTTTTGTTCCACATGTCCCATAATCTCACTCCCACATGGCTGCCATAAGGTTGATGTTGAAATCAAACTCTACTATAGAATTTTCTTTTAGACACAGTAAAAATATGTATATCAGTTTAGGGAAAGAAGTCCTATAATTTAGGTAATGGGAGAAATAGACTTGTGATAGAAACCTCTTGACTTTGCTGCTCTGTTCCTGTATTTTTTTCCTTGTTCAGGTTGCTGTTAGCATATGAAAAATGCTTTTAATTTTATCCATTTCTGGACATATCTGTCACACGCACAAGCGAGATAGCCCCTAGGTTCCTACTTATCTCTTCTTTACCACCTCAGCAGCGAGTTTAAAATAGATGACGCTCTTCTAGCTATTTGCAGCCAAGGTGTGTGTAACTGCCTCCCTGAACAAGACCTGATAAAGAAGGAGCAAGCCAAACCATCGGAGGTGGTTTGCTCCCATCTCAAACACAAATGCCTCTCCCGCAGCATCTCGCGGCATCGCTTTGACTTGGAAAGTAGGAGTCGGAGCAGCTCTCACTCAGAACCACTTTGCACTGGTCACAACGTGGTAAGGCTGGAAGTTATGGCCCTATTTTTAAGCACTTTCTATTTGTTGTTTATCTGTTTCCTTAAAACTCCCACTCCCACCCCTGCCCTACAGACGGTCGGCACGCACACGGCACGGCAGCTCCCACACGCCCTTTACCAGCACAAGGAGACTTTGTTTTACACACTGCGACGTCTTCCATCAAAACCGGACCCCCAAATTCTTTGCAGGCACACGTGATGCAAGGCAATCTATGGCAGAGCCTGGAGAAAGCTCTCAGCAACACGCAATCTAGTTTCACACGTGCTATGGATCTCGTGGCGTCAGTCATACGGTTGCTGCACACACAAAATTTTTAAAGCCCGTTCCTGCTACTTTTTAAGTAAATTAAAAACTCCCATTGCCTCACAAGCAATTAGACTGAGGCCATAGGACCTGCTTAAAGCAGCAAGAAGCTGAGCATTTTCATTTAGTGGCATTTAACATGAAAATATTTGTGGCTTGGTGAAATTTTGCACATACACTCTCTGACTGCTTTTTGGGACGTGGTGGGGAAATGGCTATTTTTGCATGAACATAAAAAAAAAACCCTATGAAATTATGCTCCGATTTAATGAAAGAGCGGTTTTGCTTGACAAAACATATGCCTTTTATTAACAGTATTAATAGAAATGGGCCTGCTTTCAAACTTGCAATGAAACGTGACAAAACCCAGGGCCAGATTCTCAGCTGAGCATCAGGCACCTTTGCGACCCCTTGCAGTGCCACTTGATGCTGTGCTCCCCCAAACCCCATCTCCTGGGAAAGAATCACCCCACTAGGCACACCACTAAATACCCCTCATGCTGGGAGCTACATGAGGAGCTCACTTTGCAAGATGCTTTCTCTGCTGGGAAATTCAGGAGATCCACTTTGCAGCCAAAATGGGTCTGTAGGCGCTGCCTGCATATTATTATTATTTTTTTCCTCCCTTCTTGGATCAGCCCAAAGGAGCCATGGGACGGCTTTTGCCAGCAGTGCCCACACAGCCACGGTGGTCGATAATAACCACGCAAGCCCCAGCCCCCTGGCAGGCATTAGAGAGTCCACATTAGTCCAGAGAAGAACACCCTGTCTTGCTAAAAGTTATAAGACTGAGAATAAAAGGCACCTTGCGCTAAGCAGGGGAATTATGCCAATGAGCAAGGCACCTGAAACAACTTTTCCTTCTCACCTGGACTGGCAGGGGGAGAGGGCACTTCTAAGTAAATAAACCAGCACAGCCCTTTTCCATTTTGATGATTTCTCACCGTTTTAGTAAATTGCCAGGCAGTCAGAAGCCTTAACCCTGACGACGCTAATGTGGAAACTCCTTGCTTGATTTCTTTTTTTTTTTCCTTCACTTGCCTGAGTTCTTTATTAAATGCTCTCTGGCTGTAAATGAGTGAGTGTCAGAGGTGCAGCATTTCACAGATCTGTGGATCACTGCCTGATTTTGCTCTGCATCTAGATATTAAACGTTCCTCTTATTACAGATACCCTGTAGAAAAATGAACAACTCGAGTCAGTTTTCTAAACCAATAGTCCTGGGTATATTTATTTTATATTGATGGCAGTGAAGTAGTCCCTTATATATTTTCTATTGTTATAAGGACACACTTTAATCATAAACTGATGTATGCAACCTGTCTATTGGCCTGTTGATATTTCTTTTCCACTGAGCAAGAAGCCAATATCCTATTTTGAATATAACTTTAAAGAATGGCATTACCTAAGAAAATGCTAGCAGTATTCCTGATAAAATATACTGTGGTGGGGCTGAAAAGTGCATGCAAAGCAAGCTGCATTATTAGAATGTTTAAATATTAATTATACCGCTGCGTAGTAAAGATGATCAACTGTGAGCGTCAACTAATTTTCTAAAAGCTGCAATGTTCGATTTCGTCTAACGTCTAAACTTCTATTGTTAAGCTAAAACTAAAAGCCCAGCAAGTTTAGTCTACTGGAGTATGTTTATTTTTATTGGTTTCTGCATAATTTTTTTTAACATAAACCAACTTTAACCCCTTTACTGTAATCTCCGCCAGTGGAACTCCAATAGCACATCATAAAATTCCTATAATTCTTCAAAGCAATGTAGCTGGAAAAGAAAAACCATGGGCACTTTGCAACAAACGCCAACTACGAGATTCAGCCAATTAAATTTAACTCTTGCGAGCTCATTTTGCTGACAACATGTGTGTAGATATATGTTGAGCTTGCCCTCCGATAGCCACTTCTGCTGGGAGAAAGCTCTCAGCTGTGATGCTCAGAGCTGGGCTGGCTCTATTGTGTGAAAAATCCTGCTCAGGTGGTACCTAGCGCTGGTACATGAGGGAGGCTGAGCAGACAGATGGGGAGGCAGATGTACAATGCTACATAAAAGTAGAAAGACTTATATTATCTTATGTGAATGCCTTAAGTGACTGAGCGCAAGCAGCAGGCGCAGGGGGGGCGGGATGGGAAAGGAAGGGTTAAGTGAAAAATGACTGTCATTTCTTTCCCTGCTAGCAGCTATTGCTTCCTCAGACTTTTAAGAGGGGCCACAAGACTCAAGTGAGAGAATTACTTTGAGATTCTTCTGCGAAGACAAAGAAATAGTGTGCGCCGAGGCTGGTAGGCTTCCTTCCGTCACTCATGGATGCTCTGCCAGGATTTCCCACCTGAGACAGATTGCGACGCATGTTCGAATCACTCATGCACAAGAAGCAATACACAAGTTCAGTGTAAAGCCACTTTAAAAGCTCATCGGGTGCATACTTTACTTGTACAAAATACCTTATTCATGATGGAGCAGTGAGGGCCTAGGTAATTACTCGAATCAAGGTGGCCTCAGAAGTGTTTAAATCTACAAGGACACTTAGAGCATGAATAATGCAAAATAATTTGCATCTAAATTTTTTAAGTGTTCTTTATTCAAAAACTAAAATGCAGTTCCGATTAAAGTTTGATGAGTGAAAGCTGAGCACTTCATACCCACTGTGAAACGTCTCCTATTTGTGGAAATTATTTCAGACAGTGGTAAAGGGACAAAAGAGATCAAAAAAAAAAGTTGGTGATTAATCTGCCTTACTTTTAAGCCATCCTTATTTCATGATGTTTGGTGAGTAGGAAGTTAATTTCAGAACTTGCTGAGCTGATACCATCTACATTTCACCCCTTTAAAGCAGCACCATCGAAAACACAGCTCTAATTATTAACCAAACAAAATAACTATTCTTTTGCCTCCGATGATAGCGCAAAGCAGCTCATGTCTCTGAAATTTGTCCAGTATCTTTTAGCGCAATTAATCTCGTCTCTGTCCCTGTCAACCTCTTTGGAAAACCCTTACATGCAAAAATACCCTGGCTGCCTCTCACTGCATGTGCTTATAGGGCACGGGCTTGCATTTCTTCACTTGGAGCGTGTTGCATCCCTTTCTTTTGAGTCTGCCATTGACAGCATAAACTGCTGCGCATATCATCGGTTCAGCACTTTATTATATCGTCTCCATTCCTATTTTAGAAAGTGTTGAGCAACCCCCATAAAAATTGTTAAAGAGGAAGGAGTGAACAAGACAAATGTTGTGTAATGTGTTCGCTGAAAATTATGCTTTGCCTGGGCTGGAGGCAGAGGAGAAGGAGGGAGAGGAGAAGCATGTCAGAAACAGCCGTTTTCGCATGCAGACGTCAGTGAGCCTGTCGTTAAATGTGCTTAATTCACAATTATGTTTCCAACGCTCAAACCTGCCCGTCTCGCTAGCGGGTGCTGCTTGGGAAAGCAAGGCGAAAGGAGACATGGGAAGTTGGAGAGCTTCAGAGATCCCCAGAGATTTCTCCGGGAGAAACTTTACAGATCTGCTCCCCATTTGTTCCTACCCTCCAAACCCAATGGCTCACTGTGGTATGAGAGCCAGACCTTCCAGAAAGCAGCTCCATGAGCCAAAAGGAGGTTTTTTTTTTTCCAGCTGCTAAAACCTCAGGTTGAGAAATCTGCTGGGACCCAACAGGTTAGGCAGACGAAAGCTTCGACAGACAGTTAAGTTTTAAGCGCTGGCTAACTGTGAGCTGCTAAACTTTAAAGGCCCCTTTGCAAAGGAAAATCATTTTCCTGCTGCAACTCTTATAAAGAATAAAGACTTCCAATTTATTACCGGCTCGAAAGCTGGCTGCCACTTTATTGGACTTTCAGATGAGTGTGCTCGCCACGCTTTCTTAGGGAGAGGATCTGCTACGTTTTTCTTGGATTTGGAACAATGCGAACATTTTTTTAACTCATTGAACAAAGATTTCCCCAGCAACAGACCCCCTGCTCAGCAGGTCACCTATCTTTGCGACAGTTTTTCTTTTCCCACGCTAACCCTAGGGCTCATTTGCATAAGGTCTCTGTTGTGACAATTAGTTTCAGGTGAGCTGATTTCTATGAGGTTTGCCCAAGACGATACACAAGCTCTGGGCCTCCCTGATCCTGGCCCTAATTGCGACTGACTGGCACCAGACACAATCACCCTCTTGATTCAGCAAATTGTCCTGCAAGTAGCTTGTTGTGACCCTGCAATGCACAAATCATATCATGTCAGCCCAGCATAGTAAACAGTGAATAAAGCAAATTCAGGAAAAAAAAAAAAAAAAAGAGGTTTCATAATAGCTCCTCCATCTTCTAGCCCCAGTGGACAAGATGAATACAAATTAAAGCTATATCATATCTACGTGCTGGTGGAAGAGGTATGGCTGCCCTGACTAACAACTTTGGTTTATTGCGAGGGCTTTTTTGGGGGTTCTTTTCTATTTTGTGTCGGGAAAAAAAAAAAACAAACAAAAAAATCAGATGTTGCTTCGTCCCTTCACATTGTAGAGGCGTAGGACCACTGTAAATATTTCCTGGCTCGTTGTTGTGGAAATAAGCAATATGCTCTTTCCTCATCTCAGAAGCTACAGGGTACATCTATGTGCACATTAGCTGGGCTCCCAGTAGTCTCTGCTCAGTTTGAAAAGCCACGGAGGCTGGGCAGAGCCACCTCTGAGCACAGCAGCATAAGTAGGGGCAGAACTTTTCCTACAGCGCTGAGGAGCCCCAGGAGGAGCTGGGAACATGAGGGGACCTCATCCGACAGCCCCACACATCGATGGTCCCGCATCCCGCCAGCAGTGCTGCTTCGGGTTGAGTTCTAACCGTTTTAGATCAGCGATAACCCCATGGAGGTCATCAGCCTGGAATTGGCTCTGGTATTGACTTGTCGGTCAGGGGTATAACACAACATCTGAGACGGGCAGAAGAAAGGAGAAAAATAATAAATATAGAGGAATAAATGCAAAGTTAAAGAGGATGGAGGAATACCTTTAACTGCCACACTAACGAGAGCACTCGGTAGGGACGGAGGGCTGTCCTTATCTCTGATTAACTCCCTTTTCATCAGTTTGAGTCACATTTTTCATGTTATTTTTTGGTACAGTACTCAATTCTTTCCTGCCAGAGCAGCTCTGGCTGTGACCTCTGCCCCGTGAGTGTGAGTCAGGAGAGACTCCCTCCCCACCTCACATATCTCCTTCTTTATTAAACGAGGTCTAATTTGCAAAATATTATTCACCATAGAGACAAAAGCTGCTCCCTTGCTGTAGCTGGAATACAAAGGGTAAACTCAAATTTGGACAAGTGTATCAAGTCCTCAACTTCAGAAAGTCTCTGTGAGGGCAGGATTGGGCCCAATGAATACCTTGCACAATGATCATTATATAAGTTATATCAGGCTATTAGGTTTGGACTACTTTTAATTGCCTGGGGAAAATCTGTATTTACTTTTATTTTTCCCTGATGCAAATTTCTTCCCCAATTTTTAATTATGTTCAAGATCCTAGTAAAAAATCTGTTTCAAAATCACATAGACAGTGTGAGAGGTCAGCCTGCCAGTCCCAGCACTCTGGTGCTACAGTCATGGTAAATGCATATGCAGAAGACAATCTGACTAAGTGCATTTCTGTTAACTCTGCAATCTTATAAACAGATTATAGGCAAAAAAACCTAATTCTTTCTTTATTCTCTGATAAAGGTAAGAATTAATTTTAAAAAAACACCTCTTTACTGTGAAGACCAAGTTTTACCTTGTGTAAAAAACTTAGTTTCAGGGTGGGGGACCTAATTCTTCTTTGCTGGTACAACTCCATTAATTTAAAAGTCATTACATTTTCTCATATTAGCATGATCTCAGAATTCTTTTATCATCCGGGTTCATGTCCCAAGCACACCAGTCTATACCCTAAATTAATAGGAGAAAGGTAAGGTTTATGACCTGCAGAGAGGGCAGGCAGGAGAGGCTGTGGCGTGATGCTGCACCCCGGCATGGTCCCACCCAAGCCAAGGCTTCCTGACTCCCCCAACCTCACACCCTGCACATCTGCAGAGCATTTTGATAGGGTTTTGATGGGTAGAACACAACTAGCTCAGGATAATTCATCCCATGGCGTGCTCCGTGTGGGATGCAGTGGTGGGAAGCCACCTGCATCTCTTTTAGCACCTCCAGCCCAGCAAGGCACAGAGAAGGAAGGACACTCAACGTCTTGCATGCCATGAACATCCCTATGGGCAACAGCATGGGTGTCAACGTCGTTGCCACTGTCAAAACCCTACCAGGCTTTGGTTTGGCAGGATAAACCCATTTCTTCCATCCTGAACCATTGCACGTTCAAGGTGGTCACCATTGCTTACGAGCAGCCCAGGGCATGGCTGCAGGTGTGCAACAGCCCCGGTGAACTTTGACTGCTCTGTTTTGAAAATGCACAGCATTTTCATTTTGTCTTGTATCCACACTAATGAATTTCTCTCTCTCTCTCTCTCTCTCTCTCTCTCGACACAAACCATGCTTTTATGGTGAAGGCAATGCGACTAGCTGATGTTGAACTTCAACCTTCGGCAACTCTGCCTCTAACGTAAGGCAAAACTTCTAGATTTTTAAGTAAATAAACAGTTGATTCTGACAAAAAAATGACTATTCCCTGAAGGGACATTTTTGTGAAACTGCGCCAGGTACAAAAAAAATGTATATTTTTTGGCTTGGTCATGAAACTGTCAAAACACAACGCTAACATGTTTTGCTGCATATGTAATTTTTTTCCCCACAGCTCTTTCTGAGCAATGCTTAGTTCTGAATTCTTTCTGCAGCCAGAATTTGCAAGCAAATCAATAGATGCACAAGAAACTCAGACTAAGTTTGTAAGTAAGTGAAACAGAATAGCCAGAAGAAAGTAAACAGGAGTAAAACAGGAGTAAAACAAGTCAAGGATGGAGAAACTTCATTAAACTTTCCCATAAATTATGTTTTTAGGGTAAAACACATCCTCAAAATAGGGCTTTGGTGAGATGTAAGCAGGGAGTAGGCAGTTCGCTGGCCCTTGATGCACCCTCCATGCTGAGGTACCTTAGGTTCATTTTATTTTTAACTGCTCTCTCTCTCATGTATATATATGTGTCTGTATATGTAAATCCCAAAGTATCTTGATCACAGTTGTGATTACAAACTTTGCTTTCACTAAAAACAGCTATGGCACTGATCTTTAATATAATAATATATTTTCCCCGAGTGCTTTTGCTGTTTCATTCCAGCAACTGAAACAGAGACAATTCTTTGTATGTTGAAATGTGTAATTATCATGTAGCCAAAAGGGAGGGTGTAATTTTCACATCTGATTACTGGGGAAGAGTGTAAGCGAAGCTGCCTCGGTAAACTTACACTTGTTTACAGAGAGCAATACCTTTGATATTAAAAACTTTAAACATGTAAAACGCTGGAAAAAATCAAGATTGTCATGCACCAAACCTAAACAACAACAACAAAAAAAAACACCTAAGCATTTTTTTTGGCAGAGCTACAAATGAAAAGTCGATTCTTCTGAACTTTTGCTGGCCCTCCTCACTCGAAATGTTTGTTAAGAAGACTTCCAAATTGTTTTTGCACAGTGTGCTCTACTTGTCGTGTTGAAGGTTAAGAAGTTAAGGCTCCAGCTTTAATTTAAAAAGGGGGACTTCAAATGTTTCTGCAGTTTATAACTCTATTTGGTCAGTTTAATCTAGAGAAATGCTTTTCATATTTGACTTCATCTTCACAGAATTTACTTTTACTAAGTGCATTTGTATTCAAGATGCTTTTTTTTACTTAAAATCTCCCTCCTGATTATTTCACTCTTTTTTTTTGTCTTTTGTTCTTATACACACACTGCTGATTTACCTGCAATAAAATAATCTTCTGTTTATGTGAAGTTATTTTTTTGCCACGTAAGAAAAGATGGTATCAAGCAAAGGAAGAACAGTTACAGCGAATATCACTTACCAAGTAGATTAAAGATAAGTAGAAAGATCACACTACAGGTAGAGGGAGAAACTACTGAAAAACCCAGAAAGATATCAGAAACCATTTACGATGATGTAAAAGTATGATTACGGAGGAGTTTTTGTTGTATTTTTAGAAACCATTAAAAACTGTCTGTGCAAGCACTAGATGTCAAAGTATGATAATCTCATGCTTTTGCTAACCAAGAAAAAGGAAGGGAAAGAGAAAGAAAGAAAAACAAATTATTTTTAGTCTATGGAAAACACAGCTTTTTGTTGGAGTATGAAAAAAATCCTATAATTAACATATACAACATCTATCAACAGGACTATGATAAGACCCTATTTTCTGAAGTATGCTCTTTTGCTGCCCTAAAATTAAATCCCTAATACCATATTCTGATTCATAGCATCAGATCCATGGGAAAAAGTACCGACCACAACAACTAAGGCATTTGAAAAATAAAATGTTACCACATAATAGCAGTAATTCAAGTTAAAGATGCATGTAGTTACTTTGAGAGTCTTTTTGTCTTCTGCAGAAAGACATGAATGCAAAGGCTACCAAAAGCAATTTAATACCAGGTGGAGGTTGACATTAATCTTTTATGACAATAATATTGTGGTGTTACAGGAGGGCAAAAACGAATATCTTCTTGTACGTACAACCACTTCCCTAAGAGTCTGTGCCTGTCTTAAAAATACACGTATAGAATTGATGTATAGCCCCAAATTCATAATGAATATGATGATATAAATAGTCTTCACTCGTGCAAATAATCGCAACTGTCCTCCTTCTGCTTCCCTTAGGTGTGAGCCAGGCTTGCTCTGCTAGCAGTATCGGAATGCTATTTCTCCTGACATGGGCCAAGTCTGGACCAGGAGGGCTGCTTACGAGACCAGGATGTGCAGACCTGATTCTGCACGATGCAGAGCCCAATTACGCCTTCAGGTGCCATGAAAACCAGCAGGGTTGTGTAGAGATAGCTGAGTAGAGCATAGGCTATGAGTACCCAGGCTGTATTGGGTGTGCTGGGAGTAGATGCAGTTTCTGAGCAGTATTAGTGTACTTAAACCAACAAATTAATGTCTATGAAACCCTAATCAATGTTTGGTGCACTCTACATTTTTCACTGAGTTGTTAGAGTACATTTGCTTATATTTTGCACTATTTTAATTTAGCCATATTGATCAAGCTGAACACTCAATAAGACCCTAGGCACCTTAGCCTTATTAAAATTAGTCAACTTGAAGTAAGTGAGCTGAGGAAGTAATGGAAACTATTCAGAGATTTAAATACAGTGCAGCCCACTTAAATAAATACCTGTTAATGAAATAAATCTGTATATGCACATATTTTCTCAGAAACAAATTATTAAGGGGGCCCTTTAGAAGAATACGACTCAAACATATCCATTATTTTAAAACAGAAGAATTTCTCTGGGCTCTCTGTGTATGTTCGTGTTCACCAAGTTAGAGTTGGAGAGCCTGACCTTTTCCATCAAAGAAGTAATCATTCTTTGGAGTTTTAAAGTGTCAAAATTTACAAAAATGTCCCTAGTTAACCTGTAAGTAAACACTATTGTGGGTTTTTTTGGTGTATTTCCCATTTCAGTTTATCGCAGTAATGGTATAAATCAGCTGGGACATCATGCAGACAAGCATGTTCAGAAGAAAACCAAAAAGAATTTGACTAACTTGCCTGTTCATATGCAATGGAAAAAAAAAAAAAAGTCATACTGATTAGTCTTTACAAATATTATATCATCCTCAGAAAGTTGTATCGTTTTTTTTCAGTGGGAGAGGTGTAACTAGAGCACCAACTCCAAGGCTTGACTTGAGCAGTGATTTGCAGTACAGCTCCTTTTGGCACATCTCTGGAGCTCAAAATATTGTTTTTGAAAACATTCCTGTTTTTCAACAAAAATAGAAGACTAGACAACATCTTTTACTGATTAATCCTCTCTCCTTTCTGAGAGGGTGACCTGTGATAGTGTATTATTTCAGTCAGGGCAAAAAATTGCGGCAGGCAGCGAAGTCTTCTTGCAGTACCTAGAAATGAATTAAGCTGAAAACTAGGTGCATGATCTGTGGAAGTTTCCTAGCCTCCCTTTATCAGGGCCTGCCTTTAGAGGGCTTTGTATAGTCATTTTTTTCCCCTATTCCAATAAAAGGTATTAGCTCTTTTCCCTAAGCAAAATCCCTCTCATGAATCAGACCCTACGCTTGCAACTAGTGTGATATTGCTGGCCAGGTTTCACCCCAGTAAAATTCTAATCTATACTTTGTCTTTTAGAATTAAGAAGAAAATGCATATCAGCAGAATCTCCTCTCTACTTTATTTCATTTATAAATTACGAGAATGATGCTATTATATATTATTAATTTCTGCTGTTCTCCAACTCGGCTGCAGCAGTGAGCTGCGGATGTTGGAACGGTGTAATTATGTTCTAGTAGGGCAGCCATCCGTTTCCTTTCAAAAATTTACAGGATTCTTAATCATGCTGCTCATTTGGGTGCGCAGTAGCGAGGATGGCGAAACACAAACAGGGCACGTTCGTTTACACAGGAACACCTGCTTAGCATGATAGCAGATGTCAGTCAGTAAGCAGAACACAAAAGAAAAATATCAACAACCGCAAACTAGAAGCATTTTTAACTCGGTTCGGGGATATCTTGTCTGGGGGAAGCCAAATGAAGGGGATGCGCCTTTGCAGGTTGAAGCAGAGGCACAGGGATGATTTGGAAATTCTCAGCGGATGTTCCCCAGGGACCAGGTCAACAAATCCAAACAAACTCCTCGCTGGATGACGGGATATTTAACAAAGCATTTCTCTTTCGAGAGGGTCGTTTGCAAGCTTGATGCTAAGCATCTTGCAGGGATCACTGTAAATACGCGGTATATTTGATAACTACAGCAAAGTAGATGAGGGGGGTAAAATACACTGAACTATGGCTCCGCGTGTAAGAGTTTGCCAGCATTCCCAATGTAACCACTCATACTCAAGGCTTTATTTTCTACCTCTAAATGCTTTGCCCTGGGTTGCCTCTTGGCTTTCCTATCTCAAATTGATAGCATTTTTTTTATATGTATATTTTATGAAATGAAACGATGTCAGCAGAGGAGGGAAAGTTCACAAGTCTCAGAGTCTCTCGTGCAGCACTCCAGCTCGGGAGCAGCTGTACCTTTCCTGTAAAGGTGCTGGGAGGGCAGTGTAAGAGTCGAGCTCTTGCAGGCGGGTATTAATAACCTCCTTCGATGTCATACGCAGTAACTACTCTTCCACAGGATTGTTAGTATTCAGAGCAAGTCAACTTGCGTGGGTCCGTGCATTAAGGGCTCCCTAAGTATGCATTGACTTGATACCCAGTAATGGCTTCTAAGGAGCCGTTATGTAGTACCGTGTCAATGATCCATGCATTGAGGACTCCCTAAGTACGCATTGACACGATAGACCGGAACGGCTCTGAAGAAGCCGTTACGGTCTATCATGCCAATGATCTGCGGATATTGGCAGTGCCTCCTGCACTTCTATAGAGACTGTAAAAGTCTCTGAAGAAGCTGTTATGATCTCAGTGGAAGAACCATCAATCAGGTCAATGACAGGGTTTCGTTTTGCCATTTTTCCACCTTATCATCAGGAAGCTTTGTTTTTCTTCTAGAATTAGATTCAAAGAACTGACAAAATATAAAGGCTGCCCACAGAATGGCTTGGGACTACGCAGAGGTAACCAAGATCAGAATGTGACCTCTGGTTTTATTAGTTCTAGGTTTTCAGTTCTGGCTGACTTGCTGGGAGGCCTCAGCCAACTCACTTCAACTCTTCTTACTTCTGTTCACTCTTCTCTAGTAAGAATGGAAAAGGACAATGTCTTTTGAGAGAAGATCACTGTGAAGTATGGAATATGTTGATTTAGAGTAGTTAGAATAAAGGCTGGTCTCAGCATCTCATCACCGGTGGAGAATGATGAAAAGAACAAGGTTTGTATATCACACGTTTCACACGTAAGTACACGAGCAAAGCTATGCTGAAAGGAACCCTTACTTCTGACGTATTGTAAGCTGCAATCTACTGAGATTATAGAGCTTCCCTTTACTACCTTTGTGTGTATTTGCATCAATTTTGAGGGTTGCTGCTGGGTAGGAGGACATCTTTATTTTCTACAGCCACAAATTTCTATGAAAACGTTCTGAACCTCTTTTTCCATGTCTTCCTTAGCACGTGAATATGGTTAAAAATGCTTTGAAAGTACATCATTCCAGAATAAAGTCTTAATTCGTGCTATGTCTATGTCAGACTTAACTACTTCGTATTGTTTGTATCTGCTCTTCCATACTCTTTGAGGGAAAACTGGACCTTTTATTCTTCCATATTCAATTCACACTCATGTTTAGGAGAGATAGAGCTATAGCAGAAAAAAAACATTGAGAGAGAGAGAAAGAACTCTACCTATTGTCCACACTACACCTATAAGCCTATTTATGAAATGAGCCCACATTATCCAAGGGACATTTATATGGTTGCAAGTTAGAAGAGCATTGAAGAAACGCTGTAACCACGCCTTAGAGAAACTAGAGATCATCAACCAAGAGAAATAGAACTATTGGACAGGTTGGGGCATCCTGCAGAGACTCTGTAGCCAGGCCAACCTGGAAAGTGGGAGCTCAAAGAAAAAGAAACTGCAAAAGGAGCTGGAAGAACACTACAGTAAATCAGAGGGGATCATGATAAAGCTGGGGAAGCTGAGAAGGCAAGGAAGTCTCAGGGAGCAGTGGCCATTGATCCTACGTACCTCTTTCTTGGGATTCAAAAAACTTGAATAATTTGAAGTGTGTTTTCAAATGTGTTAAATCTCTAGAGTCGCCCATAGCTAGGTACCCGAAATCAGTGATTGCTTTGGCAATGTTAATCACAAATGTGTGTATTTCTAGTAGGATGTAATTATCTGGTCCACAGCAACATGGGCAGCGAGCAGAGGAGGGAAGACAGCAGAACACCTGCTGAAGGCTGGAATCATGCTTGACTTCTACTGACAGAGTCCTTCCCACAAATACTTTATAGGTAAAGAAGTGTACAATGTGCTCTGGAAAGCCACAATTGCTCCTTGGATAACCTCCTTCTCTCCAAAGGAAAAAATACAGTGGCCATTATGAATTCCTTGAGAATGCGTCTTTGGGACGTAGAGCGTCTTTGGGGTGGCCTTGAGAGCCTGTGGGCCCTTTGCAACCCAAATTCCACTCAACATTTCCCTCCACCCTGCGCGTTACAAACTTGTATGAAAAGTTGCATTTCAAAATCTGGGCAGCTGGAGATGCTCTCTCTTGGAAAAAGAACGTTTGCACAAAATTTAATCACCTGGGGGTTTAAACTCCAGTGAGAAGGAAAGAGAAGATGTTCTTGTACGGTGCTTCAGACCACATTTTGCGTGAGGTCTTGAATGCACTTTTTCAGGTATCTTGTGTTACGATGCTACCTCTGCAACCTGTGCAGAGGTTCAAAATCTCAAATATGCTTTTCAACATTTTGAATACAAACAGGCGTTAGTCTTCTTCCATGTAAATATTTATTAGTAAGATTTTTGCACGGTATAATTGAAGCCCCGCAGTTTTTAACAACTGGAGCTTTAGAGGAAGACTGACACAATGTAATGTTTTGTGTCTCTATTTTTTTTTTTTTTGTCTGCAAACCAGTCACTGAAAAGGTGCAAAGCGCTGGTAAAAGTACATTTTCTGAAATTCAAAGCCTTTTAAGAAAGGTACACAATGCAAGAATACGCAGCTGCAATTTTAAAAGGCTACTGTTCCTTTAATGCCCAGCTGGTCCTGAGATGTAATAAAATTGACATATTGATTCCTTTGAATTTACAAATGCCTGTTTCATAAACTCCATCTCCAAAGCCTAGGCATCTTTAGAGCACTGTCATTTTTTTTCTCCAAATGGATCAATTATGTGCCCACGTAATCCTGTTACCTGTGAAATCCATGCATACTTCTCCCATTTGCTGCAGTTCCCAGGCGGACAAACTTGCATTATGTACGCATAAACAAACAGAGCATTTTCCTGATATTAGGGATTGTTTTCAAAGTGAAAGGCAATCTCCTGGGTCTTTTACTCAAAAAAACATGCATACTGCAGTGTTCCTCCAAGTAACCTTACTGCACTATATGTATAATTATTACACAACACAGCAAATCATTAAAAAAAAAATTGAGTCCTGCTATCTCAAATGCTTCAACTGCAAGAAAACACCAAGACTTTGCAGCCAGCCCTCATTTTTCTGTTGAATCAAACTTCCCCATTTCTTTCCTAGCTTCTTTATTTGATAATTATCGCTGTATCTGTAAGGAAATAAATTTTCATCAGAAACGTTCCTGTGTGACTCAAATACTGGGAAAGCCCTCAAAGCTGCGAAGTTTGCTGTGGATGTTTAGGGCTTTTAAATTTTGTTTCCAGGATAATTCGTTGTCTCATAGTGCTGAGCACCTTTCCATCATTTACACAAACACACACAGAGTCAAGCAGGCATTAACCTGCAAACCTACCACTTATGCATATAAATGCATCACACATACAACTACTCCCATATCCCTTGGCATATTATTTGTATGGATATATACCATGCACATAAACACATTTATAAACACACACACACCACGCGCGATCCTCAAATATAAGCAGAGAAAAAGGGAATAAAAGTGTTTTTCTCTGTATATGAATTCTTTATAAAGTACCGTGTATATACATAGATATGAATTCTCGTTTTATTCTTGCAGGCTGTGCTGTATCTGATTTTCTACACTTCACTGGGCAACCAGCAGTTCAGTTACACTACACTTGCACTGTACAATTTGTCTCTAAAAGGTTCCCAAAATTATGAAACATCTTGTCTGCTGCATGACCTGCTCACCGCAGTGCCTCAGCCCGAGGTGCATCCACACATATAGAGAGGATGGCACTGACAAAAAAATATATATATTCGATGCTTGGAGCCCATACAAGTGGCCCAATACACCCCTGCCATTGTGCAGGGGTGGGTTTTAAAGATAAATGGCTGCATGTTAACCAGATTTGACATGCTGCACAAAAGCAGCCACCTTTGGTCCCATGACACAGCCAAACAGAAAAAACAACAAGCAATCCTGGCAAAAGATGCCTGACGTGAATAAAAGCCTAACAATTTGTCACATAGTCGTTACAAAATGTTCCAGGCTTTGGGGCTTGCCATGGGACAGCAGCGATAAGAAGAACACAGAAAAATGAAGGCTGAGGGTATTGGGGTGGCGGAAGAGTTAAAACTCGAGGAAAGCTCCGGTAGTTACAAAGGGAAAACAAAGAGGATATTTTCATTTGGCTCTTTCCGAAGACACAGACACACACACAAAAAAAGCTGTAATTAATTAAATCGAGAAGCTCAGTTGTTTTGAGAGGTGATTGAAATCTGACATGCAAAGTAGAAATATTTATGTTTACTTTCTATTTTAGGAATCCCTGAAGCTACTTTTCCCTCACTGCACTTCCCTCCACTACAATGGCCATGGCTCCGTTTATCAAGTAGTAAGCACTGTCTGTTCAGGGCCAAATCCTGCTCACGTTTCTCATGGCATTTGGTCTTTCCTCACGGGAACAGGCCCAGAAAACTCCAAAGGTGCAACTAGGGGTGAGGACTGAAGAGTGGCAGCAGAGCAGCACCTCATCTCCTGCTTTCCTTCAAGTTCACGAGACAGGAAAGAACAAGTCCAAACTTAGGCTTGGTTTCATGAGGCTGCATTTCCAAACTTGAGCTTTACCCTATAGTTTTCCAATAAAATCAGCCATAGGCATCAACCTTGAGTTTTCTGATCCGAGTCCCACTGAAGTCACCCTTGCGCTCTCAGCTACCGCAGCCAGGTTAGGATTTACACCTATGCCAGCTCGCTGATATTTTGATATATTTGTACAGACCCTACACTGAAATAAGGAGTTCAAATGCATCAGTGCGGCTGCTTGCTAAGCTCCACATATCGGAGCTTACGTTTTGAAATACCTTTCAGTCAATAATCATCATTGCTTCAGTGATTATCGTTAGCTTCTTTATATTCAGTGGCAGAAAATGGGGGGGGAGGTGAGGAGCAGTTAAAAGCAATATTGTCTTCTAAATTACGAAAATCAGTTGTATAATAAAGTCCAAGAATTTGATTATTAAAAACATATATTCATAATGTTCTCAGTCCGGTTCCTTGGCATCCACTTGCCCTCTGATGAAACAACGAATGATACTTATTCTTCTGCAGTCCCAGAGAATGGCAGAGTGTTTAGAGATACTAAGCTCTGCAAAAGCCCTGTTAAAGAGTTCAGCAGTATTTCCCCATCTCACATGCAGAGAAAACGAACACAGAGAGGTTAATTGGCTTGCTGGAGAGCACACATGGCACTTGATGCTGCACTCACCTTCCTTAGTTCTGTACCAGCAGAGTGGGGACCAGGAGAGCATCCTACCACAGTACCAACCCATACCCTCTCCCCGGCCATGCTGCATCCTCCTCACGGCATCACAGCGGTCCGGCACGGACCAGCACGGCATGGCCTTGCCCTTGTCCCTTCGTGGGTCTAATCCCTCTGCGGGGCTTTTTGTATGAGCAAATTAAATCACATCGAAATCGCCTCGAAATCACCTCTAGAAGTGCACAGGGCTTATCAGAAGGAAGGAAAAAAAAAAAAAAACCACAACCAAGTGTCAGCCTGAAGAAAAGTTCATTATTGTATGTCAAGGAAAAATTAATAGAAAGGGCTTCAATAGTTAAATTACATGGCTAAACCAGCCTTTCTGCAGGAAGATCAACTTGCTTTAATTAAAGCATGTGATGTTCAAAAGCCATCGTGCGCGTGTTTTGCAGCAACCTGATACCAACACCTGTATGGCCCCGCTCAAAAATTCAAACTGCTTTCACATATTCCAGCCCAGCAATCCACATTACCAAAAGTCCAAGTTATTTTTAAATCTAGACAGGGATAACTAAGTGAGGGCTCTCGGTGGAGTGGAACATGGGGACGAGGACTGTTCAAATCATGGAAATGTCAGTTCCAGCAATGTGTGCCTTGGATTTCTTTTTTTGACTGTCAAGAAGATTTTAAATCTTTAATATCTGTTTGTTGTCAGGTTTGCCTCCAGCTTTTTGCATCTGCAGGTCGTATTTTTGTGTTAGGAATTAGCATTTCTCATTTGGTAGCTCAAAGTTGAGAGAAAGCACCAACATACCGATAAACAAAGTTCATCTAAGGCAAAATCTCTGTATGCATAACCTAGTTAACAATTCTTTTATGGTTGCAGAATGGAATTTGAAATGCTTGTTTGAAAAGAGTTTTTACTGAAAGCATCGGTACTGCCGAGGCTTTTCTAGTGTGCTGTACTAATTTTAAACAAGAAATCATTATGATTTCCATGCCGTATTAGCATCTCTTTTATTTCACAGTATCTGTGCTGCACTATTTCAACTCACTGCAGGTTGCTGTTACTTTTTTTTTTGATAAAGCATCCTTTAAACACATATCGTAGCTGAAGACATTTGGGATTACCGGGCACTTCAATCGACATTTTTGGCTTTTGTAAAAGATCTTAGCCAAACATTTTGTTTAGGTAAACTCTGGCTGATGCCATGACACACATAATATCACTCCCCAAAAAGTGCAAAACTGATGCATCATGCCATCTCTGGCAGCATTTGTTCAGCATTTGCTGCAAATGGGGAGGAAAAAAAAGATACCAAATGCATGGATTGATTTTCAAATTACCTCAATATTTTGAAAACATTTTCACCTGCATGCTGAGAATGCTAAGAATAGGCAGGAAGGCAATTGTGCATTTGCACAGCCTCCACTGCATTCATTTATAAATTACCTCATCACTGACTGAAATTAACACTGATTCTTACAGGCAATTTCTCAATTTCCAATGCTAATTACATTTTTTTTACTTTTAAATTCTGTACCACCTGTTTTGGGCAAGACATCTTAGGCAGCGCGACCGCATTTAATCACAATTTTAATTAACCGCCCTGTAGATGTGAAAAAGAAGCAATTATAATGTAGATGAATGATGATTTTTCTGCATTAAATTGTTTTGTTTCCCTGGTATGTTGATTGTAACACAGCACACAAATACAGTAACTGTACAATTTTTTTCTATTGTAATTTAGTAATTGTTTTTGGAAAACCAGTTTGGGAATGAGTGACTTCATCTGTTTACAAATTGATTGATACTGTTAACTCACTGATTGCTGCAGCATACATTTTGTATTGCACAGCCTAGCATAAAATATAATTAGGCATGCACAGACTTTGCAGCACCATTTTGGAATCTGAAAATCAACTGTAACCGAAGTGTGTTTTCCTTGAGCATCCTAGTATCAGCCTGGGCTGATGATATGATAATCAACAAACAATGGGCTTTTCCCATCCCGCTGCTGGTAGAAACCCTTGGATTTAATCTGATAGTCTCACAGCATAAGTTTTTGGGTAGCGCTTTGCCAGGCCTGAGAGCTCTGCGGGCACGTCTGCAGCTTGGCCAACTCCCTCCCATCGCTCTTGGGAAGGAGCAGGTGAGTGATGGAAAGAAACAATGATGGCAAGAAGAGCCGTGGTTCACAAAGCCCGGGGATCGTTACTGACACACGTGTGCTGTAGCACCGGCAATCTCCAGCTACACGTTATGGGGGGATAAGATCTCGATCTGCCTCATGGCTGGCAGATACATAGCGTCCAAGTTATATATATCCCCGCGGGGAAGCACAGAGACTGTACCCACTGGAGGAAAAGCCTGCTTGCTTTCCCAGGGAGGGAGGTCACACTGGAGTGGGAAGGGAGCAGATGTGAAGCATTAGCTGCACCTAGTCTTTGGGAGATGATGCCACCACCACCATGCTCTGCCAGCAACCTGGGAGGGTCCTGCTGGTGTTCTCACAGCTTGGGGCTATAAATCCCCCAGTATAGATGGGATGAAGTGCAGGAGCATGGGGAGAAGTGCACCTGGGTTGTTACCTGTGCTGCCCGTGGTGGCAAGGGGACACCTCCTTAAGAGAGATGGTAGCTCTTCCCCCTCCTGATCTCCTGTGCAATCCATGGACTCGAGGTCTCCACCAACTAGAACTTGCCAAGAGGTGAGAGGCCACATCCAGCCCCTGTGGTCCCCATTGCCACTAGACCTGTGATGTCACCCCCAAGAGACCAAAACCAGAACACTCAACTAACTCCCATGCTGCTACCCTCCACGGGGACACTGGGATCACTGTTGTTTGGAGACATCTTGGGGGGTTCCTGGTCTCATCTGCTGGCCTGCTTACTTTATAAATATTTGTTAAGAGGGAAGGGCATAAAGTCTACTGTTCAGTAGGTGATTTTTGTAAGAATCCAGCTATCCATACATAAAAGGGTCTATTATCTCACTGTGGAAGAGATTTACATGCGTAACTCCCATTAACTCTTATGGGACTTAAGCACGTAAATCTCTTGTGCATCTAGAGAAGAATAGATCACATAAGGTCTTGTGATCTATACTGCTAGTAGGTTTAAGTCCCTTTCATTTATAAAGCTATACAAAAATTAACCATTAAAGCTTATTCCGTGCAAGCTGTCCCCGTACATATATCACCCAGCCCTCTGTTTGAAGTACTTGATGTAAACGCATACGGAGAGAAGGTACCGGAGAAAGCAAGCCCATTCATTTCAGTTAGTAAAACTGTCATAGTTGAAAGGAAGCAGACTAAGGGCAGGTAGAAAAATTGTACAGGTTTTGCCCAGCAGATTCAATTTCAGATTTAGGCTCTAGACTGCACTGTTTGGAGAAGGAATACTTTCATTTTGCTGAATGCTCCCTCCTCCCCCTCCTTCCCTCTCTCCCATTCCTACTTACAGCCCTCAAGTAAAGCACCGCGGCTTGGACCAAATAACCCTGAGTGGCCTGAGCGATACAATCTTTACACCATCAAACTAAGATGCTGCACCTACCAAGGGAAAATAAATAAATCTTTTATTTCATAAACTTGTTTAAGCTGAAATGTTCATTGGTAAGCCTGCAAAAGCAGGAACATCTGTGCTCCTGCTGGGGTATGATGTCTCACCACAAACCTTTCCATAAGCACTTTGTCTCTGATAGGAAACAAAGAGGAAAATACCTGATCCCCAGCCTCATTTGGGCAGCTCCTTCTATCTTCACTCCCTGACCTTCGGAGCATTCCTCTCAGCAATGAGCTGCTTCCCAGGGCTACCTCCACCATGGAAGCTGGCTAACTAATCTCTTAGCAAACACTTGCAGCAAACCTGAAGAGAGTTTAAAAAGGCAACGAAGAAGGAGAGAAAGAAAACAGAACAAAAAAAAAAAAACCCAGAAACTTTCTACAGATAAAGCCTACAGTGTCTCTAAAAGGAGAGCATCAGAATCTAAATATAGCTCCTTATGCTCGTGTTTTCTCTTGATGAACTGCTGAGGTACAAAGTTGTGGCCACCTAATGAACATACCTATGTATTATATATGTATATATACGTATACATTAATCTTAATCCATTTTCCCAGTCCCTTCCGCTAACCTGCCATAACCCAGCTTGCTTTATTTCTGCCTGGCAATAGTCCTTTGACTGTGCTTCCAGTTATTTGCAAAGAGCTGCTTTTATCACAGCAACACCACTGGGATGATATGGTACTTGAAAAGTCCATCCTGCCTGCCCTGCCTGCACACGGGGTAACCTCTCGTTAGGAGCTTATGAGAAAATCCGCTGTTGAAATAAATAACAACTCTCAACAAATGATCAAAGAAGAAATAAATCTTTTACCCTTATAAGACTTTTTAAAACTGAAATCCCATTTTTTAACTGGATAACAGTTAAGAGGCGACCGGCCACCTCTTTTTCTGGGAGCTACGTTTTAAGTGTTTGCTGCATGCATGTTGGACAGACAAATGGATCTGTGGTTCTCGGTAGAAAAAGCTTTTAAAATAAAGTTTGTGTGCAGTATATGAAAACATATTGTTTGGAATTTAAGTTCTAATATCTAGGAATAAACAGAGCATTAAATCAAGCAAAACTGTGACAAGGCCAATATGCACATGGATGATGCCAGCGAGGCATCTTCAGCCCTTTGTTCACAGCTTAACAAAACTGTGCCGTCACACCACTTTAGCTCAACAGTGCCTGTCGAATGGGCATCAGCAGATCAGCCAATGCCTGTCACACACACAGCTGAAAAACTGTTTGAAAGCAAGGCTTACTTTAGCACAAGTCTGGTAGGAAAAGTGAGAGGGATTTTTAATCATCTGGTAAAGACTACATATATATATATATATATATATATATATATATATATATATATTTAGGAGGGAAAAAAAAAAATATTGCCAGCTCTCTTCCCATGGGAAAGTAACACAGTTTTGCTCTTTTTCACCTTTAAGGAGGGAATGGGTCTGGTGGTGTTGCCCGTTCCTTGCTGCGCTGCTCCCTTCCATGCTACATGAAATTTGGAATCGTTTTCAAAGAAGCCAGAATCTGTCGGGGTGGGGGGAGCGTCACGGGGAAGGATCCTGATGTGGGATTTCACACCATGCTACTTTGAGCCCCCCACCCCACGACAGAGGGTAAACAGAAGAACATATTTGTGGAAATGTTTGGTTTGATTCTAATGTCATTATCTTTCCAGAGGAACGTTTCTCTGGGTTGAGGTGGGGGGGGGGGGGGTTGAGATGATCAAAATATGTTTCCATTGCTATCCACAACCTTCGCTTAACAGACATAGAGCATCAACGCCACGCTGCTCCGCAAAATAAGCTTGTTAACCACAGCAACTTCAGCTCAGCATTTCTCCCTTTGTTTTACAGCACCTTTTCCCCTCTCTGGATGGGATTTGGGGTTTGATTTTTTTTTTTTCCCCCCTCTTTCTCTTGTCTAACCAGCTTCCTCCTGGTCCCAGGAGGGATGGAGGGGGAGCAGGGGGAGCAGGGGGTGCTCCAGCCCCGGGTGCTGAGCCCTCTCCCGCTGCTGTCAGCTCGCTGCCTGCACTTTAGCTGTCTCTTTCCCAGTCCCTACCCTGTCAGTTTCTGGCCTGCCAATTCCAACTTGAAGCTTGACTGGGCTGATTTGATGCAAATACCTCCAGGGAAAACCCTGAAACTGATGAACAGTTATGTCAAGTCGATTTTGCACCATCGGGAAAAGGTAACCTCTGCGAGAAAAAAAAACAACAAGGTTAAAGAGACAAGGGCTTTTCACGTGTAATACCACTGCTGCACATCTCGTTCACTGTTTACCATCCCTCAGAAATTGTAACTGTCAGAATTAGTCCTAATTGCAGATGCGAAAGCTGCCATTATAATAAAAACAGAGGCAGTGCAGGCATTAAATGTAGCAGCCTAATTTGTGAGACTACTGAAAAGGTAGAGTAAATGAATATTTCATTACTTTAATTACCAGGGACTACTCTTTTCTTGCTGTCTTATGATAAGTGTTGCTGTAACTAGCAACAGCAAACATCCACTAAAACATAAAGTGCAATAATAGTACTGCTGTCAGGATCGCTGCTTTAAAATACGAGCGGGTGGAGGGGGAACGGGGAAATAGAACGGGTTATCTGTTTCTTCGAGGTCCCCACGAGCAGGGGATGGAAACTCGTTTAACGTCAAAAAAAAAAAAAAACAAAGAGGCGAGTAAACAGGTTTTAGTCAAAGAAAATAATGGCCCGGAGGAGATGGAGAGGGGGGAGAAGGTGAGGACACACTCGGAATCCCAAAGCCAAGGAGGAGCGGCTGGCGGAGCAGAGCAGCTTCTCCTCCTCCTCCTCCTCCTCCTCTCCCTTCGCCGGGAGCGAAGTTTGGGGCTGGAACCCCTCGGGGGGTAGGGGGGGGGGGGGGGCGAGGAGAGCTCCCCACCGGCGTTTTCTCACCTCGCCCCGAGGAGGGCTGTGCCGGGTGACAGCTCCGAGCCCCGCTCCTGCCCCGTCCCCCCCCCTCCTCTCATCCTCACAGAGGCGGTTGACACCTCAGCCCCGGGGACGGAGAGGGCGAAGCTGCTTCGCACCCCCCACCCCGCCCCCCAACGCCCTCTCCCCGAGCGCCTGCGGTCGCGTCCCCAGCGAAGGATGCTCGGGGAGGGGGGGAAAGGGGGGGGCGGCTCCCCGCTCAGCCCCGGGGCTGCCTCCCCCCCCCCCCCAAAACGCCCGCCCCCGGGGGGTCCCCGAGGGATGCAGCCGGCAGCATCCCGGCTCAGGACGGAGGATGCTCGGAGCGCACGCCCCGACGGGGATGCCCTGCCCGGAGGGAGCCGCTCCGAACCCCCTCTGGGAGCCCCCAGCCCGGCACAGAGCCCTCCCGAGGGGGCCACCGGCGCTCCCAGCCCCGGCGGGGCCGAGGGAACGTGCCCCCGCTCCGGTAACGCCGTCCCTGGAACCCGCAGCGATAGATGGAAAGATAACGAGCTGCCTCGACTCTCCGCTTCGGAATAACCGTTCTCGTCCGCAGCGACCTATTCCTCTTCCCAGTCCTCCCTAAGCATGTTCCCCGTCACGCTTCCTACGCTCCATCCCGCTGGGCTCCCCAGAAACATACGTGACGAGTCGCTGCGCCTTGCTCCTGTCCCCATTCCCTGTCCTCTCTCCTGTCCCCATTCCCTGTCCGAGGAGGCAGCAGCTCCCCGCTGGCCTTTGTCCTCCCATCCATCCAACCCAACTTTCCCATCAAAGACCCGAAAAATATGCGAGGCTTGCGCCGCCGCTGAGAAGCGGGACAAAGTTTAACTTCCCTGTTGGCAGCCGGAGAATAACTCGCAGGCAGGATTCGAGCAAAAGATCTGATTTGCTGAATTCTGCTCTTTGATTCGTATTTGTGTGTTATTGCTACTGCTAAGGTTGTTGCCAACCTCAATTAGATCACAAATGAGATCAGTTTAATTCAGCTCCCAAACTGTGACCTGACCATGGTCTGAAAGTATTCAAAAACGCGCTTTAAGCCTTCCTTTGATTTCGAAAGGAATACTGCATGCTTGGTCATTCATACAAATAACATAAAGCGTAATTATGGGATGATTTGGCAGATGACATTCCCGCCAAACGATGCTCCGTGCCAGATACTGTAATGCTGTGGCTGCTGTCCTGGTGCCTGAGCGCACGGCACCCTTGAGTAAGGTGGGAGTAATGGGGTGTGTGTGATGTTGAGGTGTTTAAATGCACTCAGGGAGGCAAACGCAACAGCAGCGACCGCGCCGCATTAAACCCCCCAGTTAGAAACTGCTGTATCACTTGGAAGGGAAGTGGATCCGCGCTATCAAATCACCAGGAGGCTGTGACAAAGGGAGCTTGAAGCTTGACACACGGGTAACAACATAGCAAACACCTTTAATTCTGTCATGTCTCATACCCTTTGCTTTCTCACACGTTTGTGGCTGCTCTAACATTGACACCTACACTTTGAAAGAAAAAAAAAAAAAAGAAAGAAAGAAAAAAGAACCCTCGACAACAAAAATCCCGAAATGAAGCAATCGTACTCAAGCCAAAAAGAAACACGTGTAAAGTTATTCTTATGCCCAGCAAAAATAACTAACTTATTAACTCCTTTTTCTAATGGCTCAGAACAGAGCAATAAGCGGCTTTCTCAAAGTTCACTTCTGGGAACGCGAAGCCCAGAGAAAGATGATGGTTTTCCTGCAAACCCTGGGAGCCTGGAGTTAACGGGAAGCCACTCGTACAGGTTTGATGGCGTAACTTACGATGTAACTTCTCATCTATTTTGCTACTCAAGTGCGAATCCTAACTTCGCCTTCCTGTCTGTCTTAGCACCGCTTGGAGCTTTCCTAGAGAGTTTTTGGGATATGTTACGTATGTGGGGATAGATCCAGAGCGTACGGGTGCACGCTCACACGTACAGATAACCCCTAAATGATAGGGGAGGCTTTCCTGGTGATGCCTCATGGCTCTTCCCGGCCCTGTGCCTGATGGATTGAGCCTGAAAGATTCAGCTGCCACCAAGTAGAAGATGTGTCGGGCTGAGCGGCTGCTGTGGCTTCAGCAGTGGCACCTCCTCGCCTGCGCCCCCTCCAGCCACCCCCTCCAGCCTGGTACCTGTGGGGCCAGCGTGGCCTCTGCCCTGCGAGGCCCTGGAGTGCACAAGGAGTTAACGCTCTTTCCAGCACTGCTGGGTAGGTTAATATCACAGCTGCTTGGTAAAGCATTATCCAGCACCTCACTTAACAAAAGCCTGCTTTTGCAAACAGACTCCTACTTTTCCCCAAGTGTCCAAAGGTGTTTACTGAAGTAAATCTGCCTAAATCCTCCGCTGCTTGGGTCATGGGGGTGGTTAGGAGGGTGGAAGGTGTAGAGATAATCTCTTTTTGTAAATTCTGCAAATCTTCTGGGAAAAAATCAGGAATCTGTGTCACATGCTTCTGTTCAACTGGTAACATCTCGGTTAGCGTGCTCCGTATGAGTGAGATCTGCCACAGCAGCTACAAGAAAATAAGACATCCCTCCTGCTCCTCATTGTTCAAACTGTTCTTCCCTCTTGAAGTTGCTTTAGCACGTTTAATCTATTTGCTGATGGGAAGGGAGGGGGGACCTGTTAGGATCTTAAAAGTGGTTTCTAGAAGTTAAAAAAAAAAATGACAGTTTGGTCGGCAGGAGACAGTGTAGTTGAAGACTTGTCACTTGAGATTTCTGCACTACCCTGGTTATTCCAACACCAGCAACTGCATATTACTTTTTACATGTTGCAAATAGAGGAAAACAACACGGGAAATTTTGACAGCTCTGCCTGAAAGGGCTTAAATACTTCTCAGTAAGCAGGATCCGGTTATAAATAAACCTTCTCTTGGTGAGAAAAAAGTGGCTACGACCAAAGACCTCTCAGTTTTTACAAAAACTGGCTGATTAAAAGCAGTGGAGAGCTACCGATGAACAAACCAACAGGCAACTCTTGGGGGCAGGGGGGACACAGGGACGAGGGGTACAGACAGAAAATGCTCACGAGCCTCCCCAGGAGAGCCTTGCTTTGCAAACTTCCCCGAACCTGCCTTTCCTTCTTTTTCGTGTGCACTTTCTGGTGTTGCTGAGTGGCTGCTGTTCACCCAGGCGGGCCGCCCGCCAGCCTTGGGGACAACCCTGTCACCACCACCAGCACCACCAGTGCCCGACACCCTCTGGCCTTCAGCATCACCCTGTGGGAACACCCTTCCCCAAATATATTTTATATATATATATAAAACATATGTATATATATAAATATATATATATACACATATGTTTTTATATATTTTTATATATTTTTTTTTTAATTAGGGATTTTTTTGCCCCACTAATCCTGCATCACCCCCTCTCCCCAAGGTCACGGTGGGTAAACAATAATAGTAATTAAAGCAAAATAATAGGCAGCAGTCAAGAGCTGAGAGTACACACACCTGACCCTAACTATAACAGACCTCTCGGAGTAGAATTTGATCCCTCTCTGACACTTTCTACCTCAAGTGTTAGAGCGAGTGGCCATGAATAGTACAGGCATGCCATCTTGTAACACTATCTGCCTGTCAGAAGAGCCAAGGCTGGGAAGAGCAGGATCTATATAAGGCTTGTAACTAGGGGAAGCCCAACAAACAGCTACAAACACCTAAGTTATTTTACTCAGCCTCCACCCTTCTGCTTTTTTTCCCCCCTTCTTCTCACTCTCTTTTTTTTTTTTTTCCCTCTTTTCATCTTGGCTTTCTGTTGCAGAATGCAAATGTAGCCTGCCGGCGGTGAATGGGCTGAATTGTGATTAAGAAGAAGAAGAGCTCCTTTCTTTGTTCTCCCCTCAGGGGATGTTTACTGGGAGAGACACAGCGGATCAGATATGAAAGGCATTCAGGTCAGCATTGATGTGAGCGAAAGTGAAATCATACCTAAGGCATTCAAAAGACCGCCGTGTCAGGGGTTCAGCTAACGGTGCATCTACTGTGTGTGTCTTCCCTGTTAGGCACAAAAAAAAAAAAAAAAGATCTCTCCACAAACAGGCATTTTTAAAAAAAAAAAAAAAAAATTACAACAAAAATTATATAGAGAGAAGAGAACCGGGGAAAAAAAAAAAAAAAGTTTTCCCCCTCTCTTTAGCTCCTGAGCAGAAGCTACAGGACTTGATGCTCTTCTCCCCTATGGATCACGGATAGAACAGGTCAACTTGAATTAATTGTACCTCTTGGGATCAGCATCATTTTTAGGGGAAAGGGATCTCGTCTGAAATGCGAAGCGTTATTTTTAGGCTTACCTATACGTACCATAACTATGTACACCCAGCATAGGCACTCATAGGTGTATATCCACATATACATATATCTCCCTATATAAGTTTCAATAAGCCATGTAGCTTATTTATTCAGACACGGAACAGGAGCAACCATCTCTTGCCTCCCTCAGAAGAAACTTCACCGATAAAGGACGGTGTGGCATATCAAACCAGCACAGCACACCTTTAAATGTGATCTTTTATTGGCTTGGAAACTCCTAGAAACACTTTGCTGAAAGCTCACAGTGCACGAGGACGGTAACTGCAGGCGTAAGAAGTTGTTATACAGCTACTCAGGTTAAACTGTTTGGAGAAAAAGTCTAGACATTGCCATTTTTTGCATTAAAAATGCTAGGTGAAGAAATATTGGATCTTACTTTTCGTTTTTTCTCTCTTTTTTTTTTAAGTTTATACTTCTCACACCCTAAATATTCTCTCTAATAGACTTTCTAAGCGGTTAGCTGACGCTGTTGGCATAAACAGAGATATGTAAATACACAGGAAAAAAAATAGCAAATTACAGTTAAACATGCAAAGAGTTAGGAGGTAGCTGCATTTACAGGAGCTGAAATGAAAACGAAAACGAGAAATCATTAAAAAAACCCTAAAAAAAATAAGGGACGGGACTGATGTCTTGTGCAGCAACCATCCCCGCTGTTCTGTATTTGTTTCCACCTTCAGAACCTTAGTTAAAATATATTGTTTGTCTAATGCTCACATCTGCTTTAATGGTGACGTTTAATTCTGAAATATTTTCAACTAGTGTTTCTGCATCACAGATTTCTCTCCTTTTTTCTCTGTACTCTAAAAAGACAACTAAAGAGCAATCAAAAAGGTGTCTGACTTGGCCATTCAGACAATTGCACCCTTGTGGGAATGCTGGAATGAATGGTACAGTGGACACCCCAGCACTATTGACGTTATAAACATGTAAATGAAACACATTAGGGCAGACAATCAATTGTCTGTGAGCACTGCAAACCTGCACTCCCTCTCTGTGTGACAGGCACAAAATAGTGTCTACCTTGGGAAGCCATGGTCTTGGAGAAAGAAAGGACAAAGAGTTCTCTTTCACAGAGGAGAAAATGCACCTTAAAAGCACTGGGATAATGCAGATGCCAAAAACTGTTGTGAGGCGAAGAATTTCCTATTTCTTGGAATGAATGTGGGGCTGCTGTAAAAGAATCAACACCCTTCTTTCCACTCTAAAGGCAGACACACATTTTTCTTGGGGAATATTACCAGCCTGTCCTGGAAGCTTGCCTCTCAGTCTTCCAGATATTTTCCCTACCTTGGGCAGTTGGCTATGTATAATTATCAATAATTAACTTGCAATGGGTTCCTTCTTTTTTTTTTTTTTTTCTTTTCAAACCTGGCATTTCCAAGCATCAAACGTATTTTCTTACAGGAACTAGAAATTTCCCCAAAAGTTTCCTATGCAGTTAAACAAAAGCCAGTAGGTACCGAATGGTCACAAATGGCAAACAGAAAATCAAGCCCCAATCTCCAAATTCGCCGGGTTTTCTCGAAATTCAGAATAAAACAAATAGATCAGCCTTGACACAGAAACCAGCCTTCTCTGCTCCGTGTCACAGCTCAGCCTGGACATGAATCTGCACCGAGAAAATGCAGCTGGAGAATCGTTACGCCCTGGTCACTCGCAGTTATTGCATTAATTTTTAATACCTATCTCCAGGTGCTTTTCTAGAGGTAGCACATTTGTCTCCCTGCCCAGTAACCAACTCGCCAAGTAATCTCCTCGCAACGGATTCGCAGCCCCGCAGAGGTCTGGGGGACCAGGAGCGCTCCCAGATGCCCGCTCTG
The DNA here is from genome assembly GCA_033459285.1 of Clamator glandarius. NCBI lineage: Eukaryota > Metazoa > Chordata > Aves > Cuculiformes > Cuculidae > Clamator > Clamator glandarius. Next base: position 1,786,053 of record JAUNZM010000826.1, read on the forward strand.
CCTTGTGCCACCTGAATTTCACAAAAAGCAGTTTTGCTTCTCACACCCGAGCCTCAGTCTAGCTACCTCCAAACTTCTCCAGGCAGGGAAGACAAGCCTCACTTCCCACTCACTAAAGGCAGCAGGCAGGCTTTTTTTTTTTTTTTTTTTTTCCCCCTTTCTTCCCCTCTCCCCTACTTTTATTTTTTCCCTTTTCTTCCTCCCCTCCCCTACTTTTTTTTTTCCCCTTTCTTCCCCTCCTCCCCTACATTTTTTTTTTTTTTTTTTTTTTCCAAGTGGGAAGTGAAGGAGGTTTTTTTTTCCCCCCCTTCCCCAGCATCCCCGACAGGAGGGTGGGTGGGTATCTTTTTGGGAAAGGCTCTGAGCAAGTATAATCGCGTCTGGCTTGTTTGGTCTGTGTTCCCCCTCGGATCAGACGCCCTGAAAAGCATTGAACTTTCTCCCTTTTTCTTTACAACTGGAAGCGAGATGGCAAAGGAATCAAAGAGAGCTGTTTACTGAAACTTTGGAGTAAATTAGGTCCGACTTCGCCTTCCCCCCCCCCTACCGCTTCCTAGGGATTTTCATTTTATTTCTGATTTTTGAGGAGGGGAAGGGAAGGAAGGGGGAAAGAACCCACCACAAGCCCACAAGAAGCAAGAGGGAGGCAGCAGCTCCGGGGAGGCAGCGCAGGGCGCCCCGCTCCGCACCCGCGCATCCCCCGCCTCTCCGGGGCACCCGTGCGGAAAGGGGGCTCGCTGCCCTCTCCTCCTCCTCCTCCTCCTCCTCTTCCTCCTCCTCCTCGACTTTTCTCCCCAGTGAAAGTGCCGAGGAGTGAGTCAGGCGCTGGGAATCATCTGACTGGAGCTCCCGGAGCGCCGCCGCATTCCTGGGCTGCCGCTCCGCTCCGCGCACCTCCCGCCCCGCTCCCGGGCTCCTCTCTCCTTCCCAACCCTCCCTCCTGTCCTCCCCTGGGGGGGGGGGGGGGGGATCACCCCTCATCCATCCCCACAGCGCCTCTCCCAGCTTCCTCCCCCCCCCCCCCCGCCGCCTCCTCCCCGCACTCCTCTCCTTGGAGCCCGTTATCCTGGAAAACCCCGAGCTTCCCTCCTTTCGACCCTGTTTAGCTCCGCTGTAATTTTATCCAGCCCCGCTATCTCATCCCAAGCCTTTCCCATCCCCGCACACACGCAGGGACACTGAGGCATTAGTTGATTATCCTGTTTCTGTAATTTGTAAGTGATTGCACTCGCACTCCCCTTGCTTCCTTGAGGACCATCCATATCTTTTCTTTCTCTCTCTCCCTCTCTCTCTCTCTCTTTTTTTTTTTTTTTTGATGGCTTTTAAAAATTTATTTTGCTTCTGCTGCGTTTCTAAGGAATTTCTGTCTGGGTTTGATAAGCATCACCGTTTCTGGTGTTATCAGCAAAGGCACAAGCTCAGAAGTGACATCTTTTCCACGAATCCAGGAAAGGAGAAAAATCCACTCAGTCCAGATAAATCCTGGGCAATTCACAACGGGAAGGGCATTGGATACGTGCTCGTCGAGAAAGAGAAAATGAAAAAAAAAAAAGAAAAAAGCCAGCCCTAACAGAACCCACCCTCGCTCGCCTACCTGCTTCTCAGAACCAAGACGCTTCTCACTCAGATATGAATGAAAGAAACAAATTGTGGAGCACAAAGATAAAAGATTGGACAGACGGAAAGTCAAGAATTCTGTCCCCCTCCCTGTCTTGGCCAAAGTAAGACACCGAAGGGAGCAGTGGGACCTTTGCACACCCAGCGCACGCACTTGGGATGAAGTTTGCAGGATCTTTAAGCTGTTACCTTAAAAATCGCAATTAAACTTTCGGCTCCCAAGTGTGGTTGGCTTCCCAAGTTAGAGCAGTTCCGTGGAAAACACACTTTGGCGTGGAAGCAACAAGGATCTGCGCCACCCGGGTCCATCCCTGCTCCCAGGGACCTGGCTGCAAGCACAGGGCGTGCAGGCTGCAGTCCTGCTGTCCTGGGCAAACAGAGGCATCCAGCTTTTTATTTTAGGGGAGGGGGGACGAGGAGGTTGCGACTCAGGTCGTGTTGAGAAAATATTAAACACGTAGGCGCATCCCTCACCCCAGAGCATGTGCTGGGTTGAACACGCTAAACTAATAATCTTGTCTGGAAGAAAAAAAAAAAAGCAAGGAGGCTGGAGAAGGAGCAGAATAAAAACCCCTCAAACACTCAGAATATTCTTTACTGCAAGAGAGCACTCCTGGATGCGTTGCTTTAAATCTCATTCTCTTTTTCTCTCAAAAATGACTGTTTAACATAAGAAAAAAGGCTACTTGACACAAAGCTTTTGTTATCCAGTTGATCAGCAACGTGCTTTAGATACTTGTAAGGGGAAAAAAAGCCCCACAACAGACATTGATTTTAGAAAATCAATAACCAACATTTAATAAAAAGAACAGAGGAAACACAAGAGAGGAGAGGGAAACATTACGTGTAATTTTAATGTCTACTAAATTACCCAGAGATGAGGGGAAGGGGAGGTCTCCTCTGTGAGGACCACCTTAAATAATGACAGACACAAGAGTAAAGGGTGGCGGTGGAGGGGGAGAGACTTTAAAAAAAGATAACAAGAAACGGATCCTTGGGAAGCTGCTGGGAATATATTATTTTAGTTGGTTTCTTTTTTTTTTTTTTTTTTTTTTTTTTGTAATACTAAGCCAAGCAAATAGATCAAAGGCAACACAAAGGGAAAAGCCGGTGTAACATAACGAACAGTTTCTGACTAAAATTCCTCTATCACTCCCCCATATGGCTCGACGCCTCCACCACAACAAGAAAAAGACACACACACACTCTCACACACACACTCTCACACTCACAACCCAGAGAGAGGGAAGGGGAAGGGGAAAGGGGGGGGCAGGATCATTTGTTTCTAATCAACATTCTCTTGTCTTTGTGTTTTTGTTGTTGTTGTGTGTGTGTCCCGTCCCGTCCCCGTCCCCCCCCCCCCCCCCCTTTCTCTTTTACTCCCTCTGCTCCGCTTAAATGAAGTAGCTGGGCTAGAAGCGCACGGGTTCAGGTTCACACAAATTATCTTCCTTCCTCCGGCTCCTCGAGAGGAAAAGTTGTTGGAAGTGGAGCCGGGATGGCCGGGCGAGGGGCTGGGGAGGGGCGGGGGGGGGGAGAGGCTGGCGGAGGGGGAAGAGACTTATCAGAGAAAGGAAGAAACTGAAGGGAGGGGACGGGGAGAGCCGGAGCCGGAGGGACCCGCACCGGTGAAAGGTGCCAAAGGCGAAATGAGCCCAGAGCAGCGCGTCCCGCTTCGGAGCGGGGGGGGGAGAGAGCGGAGGGCACCCGGCTCATTAGGGTTATTAATTATTAGGGAGGAGGAAGTTTCATTTTCGAGCCCCTAATAGTAATGATGATGATAATAATAATAATAATAATAATAATAAAGAGATGAGCGAGCGAGCGAGCGGCTGGCTGGGGTTCTCACGCAGCCGGGCTCTTCCCCGGGGGTTCCCCGGCCGCTCCGCAGCCCCCAACAAACTTTTGGGGGGGCGAGGCGGCGGGACGCTGCTTTCCCCCCCACCACCACCTCTCCCCGACACCTTCTTCTCCTCCTCCTCCTCACACGCCCCCCACCCTCTCTGCCAGGCGCCCCGAGGGACCAGGGGGAGACCCGGAGGGCTCCGTCCCGGTGTGCCCCCCCCACCTTTCCTCCTCCTCCTCCTCCTTCTTCCTCCCCATCCCGCCAGCGGTTTCTCCCCTTAAAAAAAAAAAAAAAAAAAAAAATAAATAAAAAAGTTTCCCGAGGGGGTGCCGCTTACCGTTTTTCCTGCGGGGGTTGGCTTGCTTGCGCCTCTTACACCTGGGGCCCTCCGCCATGATCTGCTGCTTCATTGATAAGGGTGGATCAGGCGGCAGCGGTTCGCATGGGCTCGGCTCCCCGGCTTTAATTCAGCAGCGGCGGCAGCGGCGGCGGCGGCACCACGCAGGCTCTATGCGAACGACCAAACACAGCGACAAGGTGGGCATCGGGATGTCCCATGGAAACGCGGGGAGCCAGCGGGGACCCCGGTCCGCACCCCGAAAAGGACCCATCCACGCACACGCCCTGGGGGGGGGGGGGGGGGTGGAGGTGAGGGGGGGGGGGGGGGGGAGGTGGGACGCGGACAGGGAGGGCTCCCCCCTCTCTCTTCCCCAGCCGGGCTGAGTTCTTCTCTATTTCTTTATTTATTTATTTTTCCGCCTCTCTCTCTCTCTCTCTCTCTCCCTCTCCCCCTCCCTCCCTCTCTCTCTCTCTCTCTCTCTGTGTGTGTGCGTGTGTCTCCCTCTGTGTGTGTGCGTGTGTTGCACCAGCAAAGCAGATCAGAGAGACAAGAATTACATCTCAAATGAGTCATAACTCATGACCGTATGAGGGAATGCGCGGCTCCTACAGTAGGGCTGCCTCGCTCGATGCTAGGCGGACCGTTTCCTCCGAAAACTACTTTAATTTGACACTAGAACTTCTCCTCGCACGGAACGCGACCCTCCTCTCCTCCTTCTCCTGCCTTTATTGCTCTTTTCCCCCCTCAAAGTGCCCTCGCAGGAGAGGGAAACGTGGCTCTCCCCTCTCCTTTTGGGGTAAAACACACCACGGAGACCTCCCCCTCTTCCTAACAGCAAGCAGTGTAATTATAAACCTCTGTCACCTTTTTAGTCAGTTTGACAATATTCAGGGTTTCCCCTGCCCTTTACTTAAACAAAGCTCCAGAGCGTCATTTTTTTTTTTTTTTCCTTCCCAGAAAAGAAACAGAAATCAAAACTAACGCTGTCAGAGCTTTCAGTTGTTTTGGGTTTGTTTTTTTTTTTGTTTGGCTTTTTTTCTTTTTTTTGTTGTTATAGTTGTTGGGTTTTGGTTTTTTTGTGTGTGTTTTTAACTTGTAAACTTTTAGACCCACAGTGTGTGAGGGCTGTGCAGGAGGCTCTATCTGTCAGAGGCAGTAAGAACGCTCCTGAAACTCAGTCCATCTCGAAGAAGAGAAGATGCTGTGGCTTTAAAGATGCTTTGACTTAAGGATTAGTTTAAACAGGGGGCTATAAAAGATGTAACAGATGCAAACTGTAAAACAAGGGCAATTAACCCTTACTCTCCTGAGCAGGATCCCCCTTCGCCTTCGCATCTATTGTCTTCTCCTGCACTGAGAGTTTTACACAAAACCTAAAAGAAAATATTACCTGGCTCAACATATTTTTTTTCACTGAACTGTTTTATTTTCTTTTGTCTTTTTTTTTTTTTTAATTTTTTTTTTCATTTTCCTCCTGTGTCTTTTTTTTTTTTTTCACTTTGCTGGAGCTTCACACCAGGACTGAACAGTGATGTATGTTGCTGCTAGGTCTTTTCATTCCGCTTGAACTCTCTTTTCAGAGCTTAGTGGTTATAAAACCTGCTCGACTAAAAAAATGTATCTGTGAGCAGGTAAGAGGATGGGAATATTGAGAGAGTGTGTGCGGGGTCAGCCTGTTTACTCACACTCTCCTGCTTGGGATTCAGCCTGGACAGAGTGAATTGGTGGCTCTGTGGATGCGTGTGGCTGAGGAAGGAAGAGACTGAGAAATGGGCTAGAAACTTTAGTATTTGCCAGTTATTCCCGACCCTGGAGTGGGCGATGGTGGCAGATCTGCCAGGAGATGTGGCAGGAGTGGGGATGTAGGAACCGAATCAAGCCCAGACCCTCCGCCTGCCTCGGCAATTGGCGTTTTAATGCAAAACGACCAATGGTGAATTGTTTTAAATGCGTTTCATTACCCTCCCTGCTCTTCAGTCTCCAGCAAAAAGTTGTCAATAATTTTAAACCTGCAGATCTCGAGAACACTTTTCTTCCCAGGCAACTGGCTAGTTTGTTTTCTTTTTTTTTTTTCTTTTTCTTTTTTTTTTTTTTTAAAGAATATACCTATATTTTGGCTTTTTGGTAAACGACTTCTAAGTTCCAGTCACTACTTTCACTTCTTGCTTTAGGATCCCAGAAGCTAAGGTGTTGCTTCACCCAGCTTCACAAAATAAAATAAAGAAATGAAACTAAGTAAGCAGACAAAACAGCAAACTTTCTGTTTGGGGAAACACATCCCTGCCCGGGGCTGGGGCTCCAGCGGTGCCCGGCCAGGCTGGCTCTGCAAGGCATTAACAGGTACCTGCAAACTTTCCTGGCTAAGATGTGAAACCTGAAATTAAAAGAGCAGGAGCTATGGGGGGTGTGTGTGTGTGGATATATAGAATTTTAATTTTTTTTCCCCCCCTCCCCTAGGAGGGCTAAGTCACTTCCTAGCACTAAAACTTTTGCTGCTGCGTTGTAAAAGGCATCTTCCCGTACCTGGCTGACAGGTAAGGGGAGCAGGGGTGATGGTGGCACAGCTCTGAGAACCCCGAAACTCCTCGCCCCTTCCCAGAGCGGGACCGAAGCCACTTCAGGTTTCGATTAAAAAAAAAAAAAAAAAAAGGAAAAAAAATAAAAAGATTTTTTACCCCAAGTATAAACAAGCCAGAAAGAACCTAACACGTTTTAAAATAAAATATTAGAGCAAATAAATAAGCCCGCTAGAGCACGAGGAAAAAAAGAAGAGGGAGAAAAAAAAAAAAAAAAAAAAGAGGAGAAATGGAATTAAATTCCGAACCTACCTGCGAAGTCTTGTCTGTAGTTTTGGCCAGAAATGGTGAGAAGAAAAAGCATGAAGAAGCCGCGAAGTGGAGGAGAAAAGGTGAAGGGAGATGCAGCTCCTGGAGAAATTGTAAAAAAAGCCTCGCAAAGAGTTGTCGGAAGGACCGTTATTCCTGCTGGGCAGGTTAGGACTGATCTCTTTCTGCCACTCCAGGAAACACAAACCTGGGGACGGACTGACGTGTTACGCCTCTTCTAATGACATTTTTTTCTTTTTCTTTTCTGTAGGAGCGAGAGGAGACACCCTGAAACACACGCCACCTATCTTTGTGGGGAGGGATAATTGAAGAGCACCAAACGTGAGCATCATGTGGAAACGTGATCGCCAAGTTTCTCTCTGGGAAAGGATCTGGGATAGATTATACCTTGAAGTCTCCGCGAACGCTCGAGCGGCGCAAATGCGATTCCAGCCTCCTCCCAACCCGCCCCCCGCCCCTCCGCCCGCCCCCCGCCCCTCCGCCCGCACCCCGCGGAACCTCAGCGCTCCCCGGGACCGCCGCTCAAAACCACCTTGCCCCTGGGGGGGCTGCAGCCCCTGCCCCCCGGCTGCTGCTTTGCCCCCCTAACCCCCCTCTGGCTGCGGCTTTACCCCCCTAACCCCCCTCTGGCTGCAGCTTTGCCCCCCTAACCCCCCTCTGGCTGCGGCTTTACCCCCCCCCCCCCCCCCGGGCTGCATCCTTAGCTCCCCCCTAGGCGCATCATTTGCTCCCCTCTGCGCGCATCCCCGCACCCCCCCCCCCCCCCCCCCCCCGCCGTGCATCCCTTCTCCCCCCCCCCTCCCCACCTCAGGGGACACCCCTGCCCCCCCTCAGCTGCATCCCCTGCCCTCCCACACACCCCCCCCCCCCCCGCACTGTGCTCCTCGTCCCCCTCCCCGCCTGCATTCCCGCCCCCCCCCCCCCCCCAAGGCGGGATCCCCCGCCCTCAAACGAGATGTGTGCCGGATCCTTTCCCCCCCCAAGCAGGATCCCGCTGGATCCCCTGCCCCCAAGCTGGATTCCTGCCCCCCCACCCCATCCCGGAGGGATCCCCCCTCCTCTCCCTCCCGGCCAGGGGCGCATCCCCCCCCCTCCCCAGCTTCTCGCAGCTCTCGCTTCTCGCGGAGGGGAAAACTTACCCTAACAGAAAGCCTAGAAACTAAAAAAAAACTCTCTTTCGGGCACTGCAAACAAGCTCCTGGCTGACTCTTGCTCGGTTTGGGGCTGTTTTATTTTTATCCTTAACGCTTTTCTTTCGGGGCATCCCCCCCCCCCCCCCATTTCAGCACTCATCCAGGTTATTTGAATAGTCAGCTAAATCTGATGCGAAAAAAAAAAATAAAAAATAAAGCAACCCGTGCTGAGATCTTACAGTCTATCTGTTTTGTTCACAGATATGGATCAGGGGTGAGATGGGCTCTGTTCCTGCCTCTGCTCTCTCCTGGAAGGAGCTGGATGGGCAGGCGAGTAACGCGTGGGACTGAACTTCAGGGAGGTTACAAGTTTTTTCACCTTTTTCAAGTATTAAAATTAAAATAAAATCACGTAGAGGAAAAAAAAAAAAAGAAAGGAAAAAAAAAAAAAAAGAAGAAACTCAGACTCCACCTTCGCACTGAAGGGATTGGTTATGCAAATATGGAAGGGGTTTCCTGGCAAATACAGCTTTCTACTGTATGGTTAATTAAATCATCACTCAAAAGCCTTCCAATGTGACGCTTCTGTCGTAATCCAATCAGGTTACGTAGGTCCTAAACAAGAAAGATATTTTCCACATCTGGAAGTCAGCAATTTAGCAAGTACTGCACATTATTAACCAATTCAGAGCCCACTTCCCAGGGGGATTATTTCTTTTTTTTTTTTTTTTTTCTCTTTTCCTTTTGGTGAAGTTTAAGTGTTCTTAACCAATTTTGTTAATCGAAAAGCCGGTCCACACCGCACGAAATTGAGAACTGGGATGGAAGTAAGTGAAGGCAGCCCGAGCTGGGGATGCGGAGCGGAGGCGTTTATCCGCGGAGGGGACTGATCCGCTCCTGCGCAGCTCCCAGCGCAGCCCACAGCCCCTGAGAGAGCTCGAAATAATCTCAGAGCAAAGAGCTAAACTTCGCTCGGACGGGAGGTAAACGCGGGGCTGTGCGAAAGAGCCGCGAAACAATTTTTTTCACACACCACCACCCCCCCCCCCCTCCTCTGACCAGAGTTAAATCTATCACAGCGCGTCCCCCCGACACTTTTACTTACATGGAGCTGAGATAAACGGCTCTTGAACTGCGCATTGAACGTCTGGAATGCGAGCAAGAGCCACGAGTGATGCCGCTCCAGACCGCTCGGAGAACACCTTCCTCACCGCTCAACATCGCTAAGGGAAGGAAGGGGACCCCCTTCACCCCCTTCCCGACCCCCGCAGGGTCTCTTCAGAGCCACCGAGGGGTGTTTAATTTTTTTTTTTTTTTTTTTTTTTTTTAGTCTAGCCCTGCGAGTTAGACGTGAGCTGGTTCCCCTCTGCGAGGCTGGGGGACCCGCGGTGGGAGATGGAGATGCTAAATTACCCCCCTTTGCCCCCGCGGGGTGTTCCCCTTCGCAGCCCCGGGGGCAGGCGGGATGCGCGCTCCCTGCGCGCTCCCTGCGCGCTCCCTGCGCGGGGTGCGCAGCCAGCCGGGAGGAGGATGCGCCAAGGGCTGCCGGCCACCGAGCGGCTTAAAGCAAAGCTGCCTGCCGACCTGGCTGCCTGCTGCCTCTGAAATCCCTAATTATCCCAAGGTGGGAATAAGGTTCTCTGATTTGTTTCTCCTTCTTCTTTTTATTTATACCTTTTTCCTGCCTCTGCTAAAAGTTTTGTTGCCATTATGCACTAAATGCCAACGTTAATTTCATGTGGGATTGGCTTGTCCACGCCTAAACACACCTGTAGTCCCAGAGCCGTATCACACACGTGTGCTCCAAGTGATGATATCTTAATAAAATATATAGCACGGTGCAAATATCCTCAAATCTGATCAACTATTATTAATTTGAATCCTCTCAGATCCAGAAGACGCTGCCTATAAATCAAGGGCAGCCTTGCAATTCCTTAAAGAGCTAAACTGAATTTAGATGTGTATGATAAAAAAGAAGGAAAAGAAAAAAGTGGATGCTAATTACTGACTCTCTCAATTTCCAGTCACCCACATTTCAGATGAGAAGAAGAAAAAATACCCAACAAACAAACAAGTTCTCAGATGAAATTAATCCCGTTAGAGATGCCTTACATATTGTTCATACATTTCTAGATTAGAAAATGAGAGGATGAACGGGAGATTAGGAAAAACTGCAGCCTAACCTGCAATAGGCAGGAGTGCCGTCGATGTTGCATCATTAAAATCTGCTTCTGCAGCTACACTGAAAAACAAACCCTCGGACCAGGTGACGATGCTCAAGGGCTTTAAGGAACATGTTGGCATTGTCAGATAATCCCTTATTCATAATTTTGCGGACTGTTCTCTCAGCCCTCAATCTCACAGTTTCTCCAGCTCTGAAGTGCCTCAGCGGGGCTTGCATCGGAGCGATAAACTGCTCTGATCTTTGCACGAGTGCCATAACACCCAACCTTATTAAACATTATTTTAATGTGGTACTGGGAGCTTGTGGTATTTTTTTTCCTTTCTTTTAATTTTTGGACACTGGGCATAAACATTTAGCAACCGGCTAAACCCTTCTGAGATGGATTTTAACCTTAATCCAGACGATGATTTCCTGCCCTGCTCTGGACTAATAACGGGCGTGCGGCTTCTTTAGGAGATGGAAATAATGACAGCCTATAGATCCTGCCTTCGCTGGGGTGGTGCTGGCAGCCGGGCTCCCAGCCCCTTCACGGTCAGCATCCCCATGCAGAGCCTTTGCCTCGCTCTATTTTAAACTTTCGCAAATACAATCCACCCCCCCACGCCCCCCAAGCATTTTAAAACCAAACAGATCCAAAATATCCTCGCAAACGCCAGCTCTCTCCACGCCGAAGGCATCCGGCACTGCGCCTTGGAGACAGTTCTAAGTGCAGTTCTCTGCGTGCTGGGTTTTTGGTTTTTTTTTTTCTCTTTTTCCTCAAGTTTTCCTGTGTAGAAATGTAGAGAGGTGAGATGGGGGTGGCCAGGTGGTCCTGATGCAAACCTGTGTGAGCAGTGCCACACGTGGTGCCAGCTGCCTCTTCCTCCTCAGTGGGTTTCCCTTTGTCCACCAAACCCTTTGTGGTGGAGATAACTCCAGGTCCCCCCATCCCTAAATGGGGCCGTAGGGGTCCAATCCTGCTGCTAGGGCCTTATTATCATGAGAAAGCGGCTGTGTAGGGGAAGACCTCTCCCCAGACCCCCTGGGCGCCCTGGTGTGGTGGGCAGGGGAGGGAGCCAACCCCGAAGAGGGGTTGCAGGGCACAGGCCCTGGAGGACTTTGGCCTTTTTCTGAGACCTTCTGCCCTGATGGCTTTGTGGGACCTGTTGACATGGGCTGGTGGGATGATTCGCAGCCTTATTTCTTTCAGTGTGTTTGCTTTCTCCTTGGTACAAGGCTAGGGTGAGTAAGAGGGAGTGCATTTTCGTGCCCGTGTGGCAGGAGGAATATCAACGGGATAACAGCAAAAATGCTCTGCTTGGTGGGTTTTGACTAATAGAATCATCGAGCTGTTTGGGTTGAAAGGGACCTTTGAAGGTCATCTGGTCCAACCCTCTTGCAATAAGCAGGGACATCTAATGCACTTCAGAGGCAGGTTTAACACCTCTAAACCCACATTAGCTTCTCTGAGCCTTTTACTTTGGGTCCTTCATCTTTCTTCGACGTTTTCCCTAAAGTCTGGAACCCTCCCTGCTTTAGGGATTAAACACACCCATGAAGGGAACCCAGATGAGATGCGCCCACTTGCAGCTGAGCCTGGGGAGAGCATCCTTCCCCCAGCCCTGTTCTATGGGGAGAGCAGCTTCTGCAAGCTCCGTGTTCCCTTTGGGTGCCGGCTGCTTTTCATGCACAGATCTCGGAGGTGCAGAAGCTGCACTCGCCTTGGGGAAAAAAATTGGGAGGTTGCAAAAAAAATAACCTCAAACCAAACAAAAAGCAATGCTGGGGGGGATTATTTTCCGCAGTCGCCTGTGGTGGCAGAAGATAGGGCAGAGTGGAATAATTTTTCTGAGCAGGGAAAGCCCCCTGTGGCCCCAGGATGCTGCTGGATGCTTTTGCTTGATACAGGTGTCCCTGTAATTAAGATTTAGAGAGCAAAGCCACTTTTTTTTTCTTTGTTTGTTTGTTTCCACTTCCACGTGGAGGTGAGGGCATGGAGGAGAGGAAGAAAGGGTCAGGGAACGACTCCCCCCACCCGCTGATGAGGTATTTGGGAAGAAACCTTTTGAATCAACATTCCCAAAGTTTTCAAGTTCCTCTGCAGAAAACTCATGTAGGGATAGGATATGAGCCAAAAGCAAGGGAAAAGATTGTCTGGCTTTAATTTATCTTTCCCTGGGCATTTCAAACAAGCAGATCGCTGTAATATTTAATCTCGTGAGATTCCCTGCATGTTAAAAGTGAATCTCCCTCGTACGTTTTTGTTAGTTTCGTCGTTTATAAAGCCGCTTGTGATGGCCTAGAGCTGCCCAGCTCCTGTCCACAACATACGTCTGTCTGTCTGTCTGTGGTGGGGGGAACAGCACCCATAGGACTGAAACCTTCTTCCCACGCCAAGCAGAGAACAGCAAGAGGCTCTGGCAGCTGGGAGAGGTGGCAGCAGGGCAGAGGGTGAGCATCCTCGGTTCACTGTCCTGTGCCATGAGATGTAGACTGTTTTCCGTCTCTTCTGGAATTGATGCTGAAGTTCGGACATATTTCTCGGCTCAGTTGGCAGTGATTAAAATTCGCTGCTCACTTTTGTTTATAGTTGCTTGTTTACTTTGTTGAATTTTTAAAAACTTGTTAGAATGCAATTGAACACAGATTCAACAGTATTTAGGCTTGAAAAATAAAGATGCATTAGAAAGATGCCTATTATGCTTCAGAATTATTAATTGACATTTTTATGATGAATAATTAATCATTTGAATAATTTTTGTATCTCTGATCTGAACACATATTTGCATATCTAATGTCTGATTTTAAATGTGGTTTCTTTAGTTGCATTCTCCCAGGACAAAGACATGAAGTAACATCCTAATGCGAAACTTTTTTTTTCTTCGCAGTTGTAAAAGTACGTTCATTGAAATGTAAGTTTCTATCTAGTTAGGAAGCTGTTAATAATCTATGCATGGCATATATGCATTAATAAGACTGTGGATCTTTTGGATGTGAGCATATTTAGGCCTCATTTTCTTAAATACAGTGGTAAAGTCTCCTGCAGTACGTATACGTTGCTTCAAACTGCGTGGGGCTAAGCTAGGAAACTATAAAGAATAGATCAGATACACAGTCTTCCGTTCTTGTGTATATGACACGTCGGAAGGTGACCAGAGGTTGTTTCAATCTGAGGTGTTTCAAATACCGAGAACTTTTTATATTCATTTTTTATCGTGGTCTCGCAGTGAGAGAACATCAGCGTTTCCTTGCTGTATTTTAATACGCCTAAATCATACTTCTTACCCCCCACCCCACTCTGCTCGTAGCTGGTGGTGATAATGGAACGAAATAAGCTGCAGATCAGTTAGAAGTTGGTCAGCAAATAGGTGCAAGTAATGGTGCTTGTTGTGCAACCCTGCTCAGCGTTGGGTTGGTACGAGCGCAGCTCAGCCGCATGGGGAACAGAAAGGAGGAAGGGGCAGCTGGACAAAACCATAACCAGAAAGGTATAAAAAAAATAATAATACATAAAAGGACGAGGGTCTGCTCTACTGCCTCCAGCCACTGGTTAATTGTAGTGGCGCCGCCCGACTGGGACTCAAGGTGTAGCCTTTGCTTACGCCACGTCTGAATTTGATTTATTAAGAAATGAAGGCTTTCGAGAATTTTTATTTAGTGGCACATTTAAATGGACAGGGATCCCAAATATCTTGAATATTGGCTTCTGGCTCCTTATTGTCACACTGATGAACTAGGGTGAGAAATGCTCTAGAAATAGCTTACATTCATGCAGTACTGGTTTTTGTTTACCAGACTAGAGAAGTGACACCGAAATGGAGGCATAAATACAAAATGGCATTTAAACTTGCTTACTGCCATTTATACAGGGCACATGTGAACTGTAAAAAGAAAATAAAAACTTTTAATCTCATTTTTTTTCCACACCAGGTAGTGAAAAATATGCCCCGAAGACACGTTTTTATTTTAAAGTGGAAGTATATTATATAGACTATGGTAACACAGTGGGCAATATCTGACAGACAGATACTGTAGAAAGAAACTGCGAAATATAGTTCTCGGAACAGGCTGAAGTTATGTTGAATAGGATGTTTAGCAGTTGCATATGCTCAGTGATAACAGATTTTTTTTGTTGTTGTTCTAGAGGAGAGTTGAATTTATAATAGCAAGAGCAGTAAACTTGAGCAACACTTGGAGGACAGAGGGGCCAACTCTGAGCCCGGTGCTCAAACCTGCTGTTGCTTTGGCCATTGAGGTGGTGGAAATAGCAGCAAGCCCTCTGCAGAGGGACAAAGTGGGAATCAGAATGGTTTGGGTTGGAAGGGACCTTAAAGATCATCCAGTTCCAACCCCTGTGCCACAGGCAGGGACACGTCCCACTGGATCTGGGGCCCCAAGCCCCATCCAACCTGGCCTTGAACCCCTCCAGGGATGGGACAGCCATGACTTCTCTGGGAAACCTGGGCCAGTGCTTCACCACCCTCATAGTAAAACATTTCTTCCTAACCTAATACCTAATCTAAATCTCTTCTCTTTCATCTTAAAACCGTTCCCCCTCATCCTGTCATTACACTCCCTTATAAAGAGACCCTCCCCATCTTTAGGAGGGTAAATCTCTGGGTTTGGGTTCTGAAAGCAGAAGAGAAAGCAAACATTTCTGAAATGCACCCACACTTCCTTGCACAGGGAGAGGTCCCTTTTGGGGTCACCCTTTGCCGTGGGCAGCAGGAGCAGCAGCAGTTCCAAGGGAGAGGGCACGCACTGCCAAGAACGTTGGTCAAAGCCCCTCAGATGTTGCTGTGTCTCTGTGAGGCTGACGGACAACTTTGCGGTGGAACTATTAACCAGGAAAATGGAGAGTGTTTCATTTTGTTTCGTTTTAATTAGGCTGAACAGTGACTACAAATTATATAATTACAGATTAGTCCTTGTTCTACCTGTTTGGGACTAGATCAAATTTACTTTTCCTAGTGGCTCACTATTTGGCTCCCCCCGACTACCGATTAAGCTAATAGAGATGAAGGTACCAGCGCGGAATCTGGGTACAAAGCTGACATTTTGATGACCACCCAAAAATTTTAGAGTCAAATAATTATCTCAGCTAGTCACCACTGTTACAGGGAAAACATTTTCTTCCCTCTGCATCTTCAGGAGATTATCTGTATATTTTAAAATCTACAGAAACACAAGGGAGACAAAGATATTTAGAAAAGCCCAAAAGAATTGAAACAATTAGATATTGCAGCACAGTTTTAAAGGAAAATCCCTGTTTACAGAATTGCCCGATATCTGGAAAATTGCTGCCGTCGTGCAAGTGGTTGCTGGTTGTATTAGATACCGAGAGAAGCAGAGGAACGTATCCCACCGACAGTTGTACACCTAAACTGCAGATTTACCCACAAACTGGCAGACGTCCCCTTCATCAGGGGTGGCATCAGACTTGCCAGTTCTTCTGTTTGCTTCCCTCTGACTATCAGCATCATCTCCAGCTCATCTGTGGATGGAAGCTTGGCCAACTGGCCCCTTTCCAAACCCAAATCTTAGACTCTGGGTTATTAGAGCTGTCAAAAACAAAGGAGAGAATTTTTTTTTATCTTGCCATGGAAGTTTTTCTCCCTGCTCTCACTCCTTCCCCAATTTATGTTTGAAAAATATTTCTTTGGAAATTTCCTGAAGCTTGTCTGGGTCATTTGCTCTGTGGTGTTCCAGGTCAGCATCACAATAGAAGTACCATCATTTGAAGAAGTCATTTTCCCATACGGATGGTGTTAGGGGCATGTACGATTCTACCACTGCTTCTTACTATGTCACTTAAGATTTGCTCCAGGCAGCATCTAAACTATTTTAAACCTTACCATCCTTTTTTAACACACATCAGCTATCCTGCTTCAAATCTCTGACAAGGATGTGAAAACCACAGTGTCAGAACAACTGCTGCTCTCTTCTTGGATTCTGACAAGCAACCTTCAACCTGAAACCCTCTAAAAATGACTATTTTTATCCTTTTTTTTAAAAAAAAAAAAACCAGAAATGAACGTATTGACTGTATTCCTTTCCCTTGTTCTGACAGGTTGGAAATGGGTGCAAAAAAATGCAAAAGGTAGACTACGGCAATATTGTTCCAAAGGGTCCACCTGTCAATGGACCTGACACAAGGAGGTTATGAATGGGTGTGACTTCCCAAATTCTGGACTAGGGAAGAGGCAAAGTGGTCTCTAGAAAAAAAATTGGTAGCCTGGGCTGGCTTGCTGTGAGAATTTATGTCCTTGGCACCCTGGAGCCAAGAATTGTAGCTCCAGGTCCCTATTTTCATGATATAATTTGTCTGAGCTGCGTCCCCACAAGTAAAGACATTTGCATGGATCCAGCATGCTGCACACATCAAGAGAGATATATTCATTATTTGCCCTTTAATTTTGCACGTAGCATGGACAGCAAATGCCACTGAAGCCAGCAGAGATGTGAAGAGGCCCAGAAGATGTCAAGAGGGACAAGGAATGAGATGTTACAACCACTGCACTTGGTGCTGGGGTAGCTGGTCCTGGCTGGAGAGGTTGGTCTTGGTGGCAGTCATCCTGATGTCACCTTCCTACCTATCACTTGCCTGTGTAAAGTGGACTGAACGTAGCTGCCCAGAGGGTGAAAGCAAAATCAGTGAGATGACCCACGGTTTGCTGTGCAGGTTGTCTTGATGGCTGTGGGAGCAGGTGGGGAGGTTCAGGGCTGCAAAGTCAACCCTGGATGACTTTACAGCTCATCTATAGCCATAACTCTTCCCAGGTGGCTCTCTACGTGCAAGACCTCTTTCTCTACCAAACAGGAAAATGGTAGAAATGGCAAGGTAAAAAAAAACAAACCTAACCCTGGCACAGCTTTGGATATCTGCTCTTGGGGCAGGTGAGCACCTGGGTTCACTTCTGTGCCACCACCCACCCACCAACTCCGCCTGGCTGCTGGGTCTTTACCTCTACCAAAGCCTGCTTGGTGCTGACACTGACTTCGAGGAGGGTAGGAGCTATCGGCGAGGTCTGTTTCTAGAGTTTTTGGGGTAGCATTTCAAAGGTAAGAGTCAAGGTGTGAAAAGTCACACCTGATATTTACTGTTGGAAAGCGGACACGGTTAGAGGTGGGAGCGGTGGAGAAAACGGTGCTGATGTACAGACAAGGAAGACAAGCTTTCCCTCACACTTCACAGTGGGGATTAGGGGGGAAACAGCAGAGATTGAAAACACTGTAAATATTTGTTCGCATTGTCAGATGTTTCTACAAAATCAGTTGTTACTGAATCACCGCTGAAGTTACTGAGCATTTAAATAAGCAGAGTGAGAAAAGTGAAGTCTAATTATATGTTTCATGCCATTTACAGAGGTTTCCAGGGGATTTTCTTTTAATAAAAGTGCAGTGCATCAAAATGAATAAATCCTACAATTTTGTTATTTACAAATCAGCTGCTTCTGCCTTGAGCTGACAGAATTATCCTCCATCTTACACCCTTCTTTCCACCCCAAAATGCATCCGATGCGTTGACATTTCTACAAATACTCTTTAAATCTCTACATACTATTTTATGCTCCTTATGTTGGTAAGCAAATGGATCAGAAGAAAATCATTACAAAGCATTAAAAATCTTAAAGAAAGAAACAGAAAAAACCCTACAATCTTTGAAAATGTGCAACATAGATATTTTCCACATGAAGATAACAAGTGTCTTTTACACCCCTGCCCATCAGTTCCTGAAGATTTCAGGTTGTAAGCCTGGCTGGAGATATGATGTAATTAATTAGTTAAAATGATTTACTAACATAAAATATAAGATCTTTTGGTGATTAATATTTGTCCCCTCCACATTTTTTTTTTATTTTTACCATCACCACAACCTCTCTGCCCCTTTCAGACTCTAGATTATTTAGCAGCTGACTTTCACATTTGGAGCATTGCATATCAATCCTCAGGACCAAAACATGCCACAAATATTTTCTCTGCTATGTAATCTATCGATGGAGCACCTAACCCTGCAGCCCTCATCTATGCTTCAGAGAGGAGCCAGTCACACTGAATCAGGCCCATAATTTCATAGAATCATAGAATAACCAGGTTGGAAGAGACCCACCGGATCATCGAGTCCGACCATTCCTATCAAACACTAATCCATGTCCCTTAGCACCTCATCCATCTGTGCCTTAAACACCTCCAGGGAAGGTGACTCAACCACCTCCCTGGGCAGCCTCTGCCAGTGCCCAATGACCCTTTCCACGAAAATTTTTTTCCTAATGTCCAGCCTAAACCTCCCCTGGTGGAGCTTGAGGCCATTCCCTCTCGTCCTGTCCCCTGTCACTTGGGAGAAGAGCCCAGCTCCCTCCTCTCCTCAATCTCCTTTCAGGTAGTTGTAGAGAGCAATGAGGTCTACTTGCTCTGCATTGAGGCCACCCTCCATTTAGAGTTGAAGGAAAAATGAGAAGACCAAGAAGATGCATTTTTTCTTGTCCAACTTGGCTGCTGTCGTGACAGAGGAGCATGTTGACTGCTTTGGTAGTTAAAATGCTACATGCAAAGAATATCAGAAAAGCAAAGGAATTAAATTAAGAGAATTTCTCTTAAATGCGAATGTACAGCACACGCATCACGCAGGCAGCACATGCTCCGTAGAGGTCTTACAACAGCCCTGCCATTCCAGGATGGGCCTCTTTCCTGGGCAGACACTGTCCGTTGAGACAAACTGTATGGTTGTTTTGTGATATGGATATATGGGGACTAAATTAAGGACATCAAAATCAATTTCCTTAAGAAGCGAGCCAGATTTTAACATTGCAGCTGTCCAGAGGTGAAAGGGTAACGAGGACATGAGGAATTCCTGGGCAGGAAAGAGACACTTGGCCCAACAAGTCTATCCCCCTTCAAGTTCATTACAACACACCTCCCTGTGTCGTTGATATATCCTCCAGCCCTGTCTGCCTATATAAACATGTCCAGCTATCTCTTCTGTTCATTAATACTTCGGTTCACTCAGTGGTTTATTTGACGTAATGCCGTGAATTGGATAGCTCTGCATCAATTTACTGTTTATTCTTAGGCCTTTCTTTTTTAATTGGCATAATATTTTTTTTTCATTTAAAATCACCAGATACAACCAGCACTTCAGTTTTCATCCTAATTATGAAAATGTTAATGTTTAGGTCTTTTTTAAAAAGGATTACACTCAGCCCTCATTTATATCAAGCATCTTTAACAGCCAGAAACAACGATTGCTTCATATCTTATTCCTATTTGAGTCACTAAAGTTCTTCTCTGGAAAAGGTGATCAAAATTGGAATTATTGGAGAAAATCTATCATGTTCCCTGTGTGATAACAGTTCTTTTGATTTGCTGGCTATCCTTTGCTGGAGTGTCCATATCACACTTTATTTATACTGAATTGGCATTGATTCAAAATTGATGTTTGACAGATTCAGTACAATTTTTAAGGTGGAGCAGGACTTTTGGTAGTCAAGTATTACATTATAATGATCTCCTAAAGCCAAGAAACAGCTTTGAAGGCTGGTGGGAGGAAAAAAGCTCCCAGGAAATCAGTAACATTAAAGATTTCTAACTGCTAACTGGTCTTCATTTATTAAAAACTATCTCCCTTTAAATTTTCTGCTAGCAAAGTTGAGAGTGAATTAGCATACAGATGCTTCCTCAGAATGCCAACATTGTACAAAACCTGGGTTTTCCCCTTCCTCTGAGGCAACTCAAAGGAGAATATCATTAGAGATCTGAACATAAACATGAGGAAAAAAACACAAGTCGCAAATAAACCTGCATGATTTTGAAATTTCAAAGACCAAGAAGCTAATGAAACAAAAATACTCTGGGTGAAGCATAAAGTGGGAAGCAGGCAAAGTAAGATCACTGTGATGCAAGATCAAGACAAGACTCTTAAATTTGTTGTTTAAGTGCACTGAAATCCCAGAAGACCAATATGTTTACAATTATTTCTGATATCTCACTATGCTCTCTTGTTTAGGGAAGCAACTTGCTTTTACGATGAATAGAAGGTTTGATTATATTTTTTTTTCACATTTTCCCCTGGAAAAAAGAACCAGTGCTAGTAGAGATTG
The DNA here is from genome assembly GCA_033459285.1 of Clamator glandarius. Taxonomy (NCBI): domain Eukaryota; kingdom Metazoa; phylum Chordata; class Aves; order Cuculiformes; family Cuculidae; genus Clamator; species Clamator glandarius. Next base: position 1,806,096 of record JAUNZM010000826.1, read on the forward strand.
TTAAGGGGAAGAAATTCTGCACCCTGTTGAGAAACACTGAGGTTTTATTCAGGGACTAAGATGACAGCGCTGGGTGAACAGGGAACTTTGAGAAACTTGGAAACAGAAGAAAAATAAGAAATGTCTTGGTTTCAAGCAGGTGAAGAAACAGGACAGAGGGGAAAACATTAGCATGTAGGTGGTGAAAAAGAAAATAAACAGTATGAAGTATCTAAGAGGAACAGACAACTTCAGGTTTATGTCCAGGATCCACAGCGATTAAGAAAATTCCATAAAACACTCCAAAAATTACCTTTGAATTTAAGTGATTGAATCCAACCTTACTAGGATGATGCAAAGAGGAATTGAAAGTGCCACCTTGGTCCTGGACATGATTGCTCCAGGCAACGAGGGATGTAAAAGTCATTTACCACAGCATCTGTTGGTTTGTAAACACTCACAACTAAATCCCTGGGCTTTTTTCCATTCCTTGTGTAAAGGTACTTTTTGGAAAGCTGAAGTCAGTGTGGTGACTACCGTAATGTCAGACTTTGGTGAGGGTCTTTGCATAAGGACAACAAAGAGAATAATTGTTAAAAATATATATATAGTAAGCTGAAATTTTAATCTCTGTACAATCCTGATAAACACTCATGAGATGAAATATTTTCAGTTTTGCTGCTGAAAGATTGTCCATTAAAATGAGTGAGGTAGAGATGGCAATAAAGCCGAAAGAAGCTGGATCTGCTAGACAAGTTGTTTGGAGCAACAGGGATGTAAAAGCTAAGAAAAGCAGAGCCACGTTGAGTGGAGCCGATTCTGAACTCATGCTAAGTTCTCTGCCGTCTTCCTTTCATGGACTTGGTCCCTGGGAAATGCTGCAAATCCTACTGGGAATAAGGGCAATGGTTCCAGCTAGCGTCTTCACCTTTCTCCAGGTTTCCAAAAGGCCTCCAGGTTTTAGGAAACCCAGCCTCATTTTCAAGGAGCACACTGAAAGTGAAGGCAAATCGTCTTTTGTAGTGAGGAGACTCTTGTAAATGGGATTTAGGAGCCATAAACTCTTCGGTGCTTCTGAAAAAGCATAAGGGAGGCTGTCAAAGTCCTCCAATACAGACCTGAGCCATGGGAACACAGAAAGAAGCTGCAAGACTTCTGTCCTGTCCCCTAGTCTGCTGGTATTCTGGAGAGATCTGTGACTTTTGAGGTAGGAAGAGACTGGCTGTGCTTCAAAACTCTATGGGGCTTGAGCTCAAGGGAAACAGGATTAACTTTGTCATCTGACCCTTAGGGTAAAAGCATAAGGTAACCATCCCTGGGACAAAAGGTCATACCCCAGCACTCATCCATAAAACTGAGATAAAAAAACAAGAGTTTTTTTCCAATTTCAAATTTTTTTTCAAATCTCCTCTAACCTTTCGTCTCCCAGGGGTTAAAAAGCTCAAAGCATCTTCTTGTTTGTTCCTTCCCTTTTCCTGGAATTCCAGTTCCGCCCTGAGCTCTTCCCTTTTCTCCAAGCACCACCTAGGTCTCCTTCCCCTTGCATAGCACCCTCTGCTATTTCTTTCCGTCTCTCTGCCCACATGGAGTGTGTTTTCACATTTTTCCACTGCATCAGAAAAACCTGTTTACTTTGCTCTATCAGCTCTGGGCTCCAGCACAGCAGCGCATTCCTGGCTCTGCTGATGCTGCATTTGCTGCTGATCTGGATCTTGCATTTATAGCCGGTGTTAGACAATTGCTGCTAAAGCTCCTGTAACTTTTATGTCCCCAGCACATTTTGATACGTTACCTTTGATATTCTGATTTAATTCTTTTACATAGATTAGAGACAAGACAAGCTCCCAACCTGACCAAAGCACTATCCGGTATTGACTGCCAGTCTCTAAGTCATTTGGTGAATGCTGTTTTCAGACCGTTATCAGTTCATTAAAGTTTGTTATCATTTATGCAGTGGCTCTGTACCTTGCTGGTAATCTCCTGCATAGGATCTTATCAAGCACTCTTTTGAAAGTCTAAGCATATTGTATATCATCCGTAGTACTTTTTCTTGTCTACCTTGGCAGGGATATCTTAGAAGAATTCCAACAAATTATTTGAGCGAGATTTCCTGTTCATAAATCCACATCAGTTGACTCTACTCAAATTCAGATTTTCAATGTGTTTCCTCACTAAACCCTGTAAAACCATTCCTATTCTATTTTTCATAGCTGTGAATTGTGTTATGTTAATTTGTTTATATTATGTTTTTTTAAAAAAACATTTTATATGTATGTATTCCTCTGCATATGTATGTGTACACAAAAGTGCTTATATGTAATGGAGATTATATTGAAGTATATTGGGCTTTAAATATGAATATGTTAAAACAGTTAATGCGCTATAAAATGCAAAGGATAGAGTTAGGGACAGATCTTTGGCTGGAGTGAATGAATTTGACTTTGAATACATTTTGCTAACTTAAATGGTGTTAACTTGATTTATGTGAGCTGAGGAGTTAACCCTTATGCACTGCACTTGTTTTACTTCAGTGCCAAAAGATCAAAATGACTGTTGGGATGCTTATTTCTGATTTATTACAGATCTCTATCCACTTATGTTCTTGATTTTTTTTTGCTGTAGCAAACTTAAAGTTATATTAAATCATATGTATTATACAATATTTTGTTTCAGATTAGGAATTTTTTATGCTTTATTTTTCCATTATTTGACTCTTTCAGGATGTTTACGATCCTTTCCAGCTTTCTATTCACATTTGTAGAACTTTATTACAATGATGAACCTGGTGATTTTTGGTAAATACCATCAGTGGTTAATGTTAGATCCATGCTATATTCAGTTGTAATATTGGAAAGCCAACAATTTACAGATGAAATAGACCCCTCCCTTGAGTTGAAATCAAATGAAAAATTTAAGACTAAAACAAATGGAAACTGTACAATCTAGTTCTTATTGGACCTGTTTACCAGCTGTCACGGTCCCCCATAAACGGGGCTCTCTGCCTCCTGTGGTGTCCAGGGCTCTGCTGAAGCACAAAGATACTTTGCATTAACTGTTGTCTGGCTTATAAATCACAGTGAGGAAGAAGCAGTAGAGCCTTGTGGCTGTGGTTCCAAAAAGGAATATTTTTTTCATGAAAAAGCAAATTTTTTTTTTTTAATCTAAGTTAGGAGCTTTTTTTTTTTTTTAATGTAAACTATGTTTTGCCTTGAATAAAATCTAGTTTTCATGGAAATAATTATTGTTTGCTTAATCAGTTAGAAAGCTAGACTGACAGGAAACATTTTTACTAGTGTGGGACCAAGCTTTTCTCACCTGTGGCAGAAACATAAGGTGGCAATCTGATCTAAGAGAGCTGAGCTTTCTGTACGAGGCAAGGGAAGAGCTAGTCAATCCCAGGAAGAATTGAGGACACTGTAGGCACTGCATGCATTGCTCAGCAGCCTGGGAATATGCCAAATCCTGTGGGGAACCCTAACCTCCACCCCACCAGGGTTAGACACCTTTCTTGCAATGGCAGAGGAGGCGCCTACAGATTTTAAGTACCTGCTCCTAGGTATGTCTATTATACTTCAGTGATTAAGTATATAATACATGGAACTGGAGACCAGTCTTCCAGTCATGGGACTGCAGAATTCCATTTCTAAAGCACTAAGCCCTTGGTTTGGTGCGCCAAGGACAAAAATATCGAAACGAGAAACTATATTCGTAAGTTCTGAAAGATGAGGTCCCATCTTTGAAATCCAATCAGAAGAACTTTTAGTCAGAGTAACTACAAAACACCCCCTAAAGCATATTTGCTTTCTGCTGGATCACGACTATCAGACTGCCGCTATCATGTGTTATTGGCACATTTTCTGCCATCACTGGCTGTGTCAATTCTTTTATTGTTAGTAAGATTTTCTCTTTGGATGAATAATAAGAGAATACTTGGGTTTTCTTAACTTTATTTTGACCTGAGCCTGTTTACTTTGTGAATCTCCCAAGCTGGTCTCAGTAAGAATATTTCCTATTGATTTATCCTTTAAATCTATGAGTATCTTTATGATAGTGAGATTTCAACTCCCTATCATTAACCTTTAAATTTATATTGAAATTAAATGTAATTTTAATTATAAAATTTGACTTTAATTAATTTTATAACAGTATACATGCCTACCTCTAAGTATGGGGATCAGCATAGCTGCTGGCTTCTCAGGGGACTAATAGCATTGCCACTACAAATAAATGTTGTTAGCTTCCACATATTTACCCTGCCAATCAATATCTGAATAATTAAATTCCTCCATTATCAAATTCTAGTCTTCTTTATCAGCTTTTCTTCCACCAGTAATTTTGTTGTCTTAATCTGGTTTCTTTTCTGGAAGTCTAGAGCAACCTTGGAGTTCCAATAGATAATCCTTCCTTTCTTCTCTGTTAAATTCTCTAACCGAAATTATTTAATACCAAAATCTGAAGTCTTTAAAGACTACTCCGCTGCGCAGAAGTTTGATCAAACTGTATTTTGTTTTGTTTTAATACAGACTACTGATTTTACCTTGTCTCGCCCCTGAGTGAAATCCTATATATGAAAGTATTTGAAATTGCCATTAGTTTTCTTGATTCATTCTCTTATTGATTTTCTTTCTAACTATTTCCATCCAGTGTAGCTAATAATTATTAGAGATGAGGCAAAAACCAAATGCCTGCAACCATAACCCCTCTGAGCTTTGTAGCTCATACCCTTCTTTAATTAACATAAATGTGAGTGAGGAAGTTTCCCAGAATAATAGCTAATTACTTAATGTTACTTTCTTACCTTTTATTCCCTCTGTTGCATTTTGACACTGTTTTAGTTAGAGGTGGCTTTCAAAAAAATTGCACATCATGAATGTTCATAGTCTTCTTAGTCCTGATATCAAGTGATTTCAGTAAAAAAAAAGGGGAAGGATTCCTGCTCCATTTTATACTCCTGCAAATGCAATGAGGCCAAATCACTCCAACTGCTTTCATCTGTTCATTACTCTATAAATGCAACACTTTCCAAAAGAAATTCACTGTTGAATTAAGGGGGAAAGTGGGACACAAAACAAATGGGGGTGATAATGAATTGAAGTGATGATCTGAGGAGCTTATAGTGCTTCATAAGCATTAATTAATTAAACCTTCCTAGATCCCTGTGAGGTAGGTATTATGGCCCGTACTTCAATCTTAGCTGCGGTGTGCTATTTCTGTATCTCGATATCATTTTATTAATATGTATTCTGATGAGCGGACTGAAATGGTGTCTGACTAGTAGAGATGACTGTGCATATATTTAAGCTGTGAATATTCTGCATGATGAGCCTTCAGATGGAAACAACTATTTTTTTTTTTTTCAAATACAGCCTTGTTCCTGAATAAGAAGTGTGCGATAAGTGAGTTGTACAGAGAGCACTGAAGGGCTACTGACGATGTACGGTTATGTACAATATATAACTCATTCTGCTACCAAATGAGGATGAACAGACCTTTTCTTTCTGTTACTACAAACCTGAGTGCACTTCAATGAGTATGAATTTTTTTTTCTTTTATAATATAGTTCCTCTAAGAATTCAACCTACTATTTTAACTACAGTTATTAGAGGTGTGAAGAACACTTGAATCTCTTATTGGTACTTTATAAAAGTTATTTTGAGGCTTCATTGCAAGAAACATGTTTTAGTTTTAGTATTGATAAGGAGCTTTGACTCCTAATGAATGCTTTCCCTCTTTTTTTCTCCATCTTGCTCTAAACAAGATGTTGTTTATTACTTGAAACATTATATGTAAAGCCCCAAGAATATGTTACATGTGACTAGAGCTTTGGCAGACTTTGAGAAACTGAAGTTTCCAGAAATTTTGCCATGTTTTAAAACCAGAGCCATGTTTTAAGGAAAGATTTCTACTTCCAAATGTGTGGTTGCCTGAACCTTTTGCATTTTCAAGTCAGATTCCTCTGCCAAATAACACACTGTACCTTAACTATAATAAAAAAAGCAGAGACTCTATGTTTATAAAAACATTGCAGGAGCAACTGTGATCATATTTCCTGAAGTTATTCTATTCATGTGCTCGAATATGCATTTTTATAGCAAGCTCTCTATTGCACCGGTCACTTACAGCAGTAGAAAATGACATGTACAGGCAGAAGGCTGGCATAATGCAACAAACCAAACTGGTAAAGTACAGGAATTCGGAGCCAGACCAAAATATGAGGTCAAGGAAGTTGCTTTTATAATAATAGTGGTTATCTGTTTAATGTGTGATCTGGCAGTGATATGATATTGACCATAAGCAATTATGCATGTTTCTAAACTGGTGGTGTAGGAGCCTGAAGTAGCTATACACGTGATAGATGGGCTGTGAGAAACGGGCACTCGCTCTCTTCTTGTGGTTCTTCTTGCTTAATGTCAATTAAAATTACAGCTTAGTAATAGATAGGAATTCTCCTAGTGTAAAATAATATCTATATTCACTCTATCAGTTGCCATATATTTAAATTCCTATATTGAAACCAGTTTCCTGAAGCAAGCTCCTGACTAATGCTGCATAATATTCTTCTTAACAGACGTGGTTAGACATGCTTTCTCTAACTCTCTGGTTATTATTTGAACCAGCTTTCTTTACAATCAAGTTCTAATGTCGGTGGCTGTGAATGATGCCCTTGTTCTGTATTTTGTTGTGCATGAGCCTGGGAGTGAGAAATATCTTCAACGTGCTTTTAGCTGCTTGGTGCTGACCTAGCAAGAGTTAAAAACAGGAAGGTCTTCGTGATACCAAACAGCCTGAGCACAGATTAGGAGCTGGGAGCTACTGTGCTGTGGCCCTAGCACTGAAACCAACTTTTTATGACTTTAGTGAATTCATTGGACAGTGTGTCTTCTCATTAGTTTATAATAGACTTCAGTCCCGCTGTTAAAACAGCCTCTCGATCCTCCTTGGTAAAATGGGATTGTGATGTTTTCCTGGTCTCAGAAGGATGTGATTGGAGTGGAAGCTGTGTGGCTAAGTTAACTGCAGTGGAAACTGTGTTAATAAGCTAGAGAAGACGCCCAAGGAAGCCTTTCCTCCCCTAGACCAAGGAGTTGCATAAAATTTGGCTCCTTCAGCGCAAGTCCTATGATCACTCTTGTCAGCGTTCAATGGCTTGAATCTCTGCCTTCGCTCAGAAGGAGCTGTAGTCATCAACTCTCCCTCCCTGCCCCTGAGCACCACCTAGAAATAATCACTTAAAAAGCAGCATGTGACTTCCTCAAAACAAGTCTCAGCTGAGGCTTAAGCAGATGGCTTCCTAAGGACTTCTGAAGGCACTTCCCATGGCTTTGGCCATTGCAGAAGTAATGACTTGATGTATATTCTTAGCAAGCTCAGCACTGATACCTGCAAGGCATCCCAGAGAGAAAGAGTATGTCTTTGTTGTCTGAAAGACTGAATTGAACACTTATTTAATGACCAAAGCACACTGGTTAATCGTTTGTAATTTAGGAACTGTCTCAGCAGCCTTGCGATAGTCTTGAAGTGGTTTTATGTGGCCACGGACTTTCACATCACGGTAGCGCATGTGCTGTGGCTGTCACTTCTAGACTCCTCAATGTAACCTTTCATCCTTCTACTTTTCAGAAGCATAAAAATAAGGGCTGCAAAATCCACGACTGTTGTGGAGAACTAAATAAGGAAGCAGAGCTGCTTACTGAGAAGCCACCCCCTCCGAGAGAAATGTCAGTGACACAATGAGCGCTATTATTCTGCTCCTTTACAACCAGATTGGGGGTTTATGGTAAGTCAGTAGGAAAGGGCATCAGTATCCTACCAGTAAACCGTGAAACTGGTTTGCCTCCAGTGCTCTCTTTTTGGGGTTAACCTTCCCCAAGGAGCTCCTGTCCTCCTAGGCAGCTCCATGACTTGCTGCTCCGCGTTAGGAGGCAGCGCTGGCTCTCTTCCCAGGCAGGTAGAGCAGCCAGGGAGACACTTTCTTGCCTGCTGCTCCAGTGCACAAACACCTTTCCCCTTGCTACAGTAGTGCAAGGCAATCATTCAATCACCCTTAATAAACTGCAGCTCTGAAGCATTGTGAAATGGCCATCTGCAACGGGTGAATTAGTCCATCTAATGGTCTCCAGCACTGTAGATTCCTTGTGTTGAAAGAATATATTCTTTGATAGGGTAGGTCTTTTTTTTCAACTTTTACCATAAAGTGTGTCTGATTTTAAGGAAAAATAATCTCATTCAGCTTATCTCCTCCCTTTCGTGGTCATGTGGACTGTTTACTACTTTCCGGTAATGAAATCTGTACTTTGTAAACTCTAGAGAAGTTATCCCCCTGGCGTAGGTCTGATAGGAAAAGAGTATTTTAACCTTCTTTATTATGATTTAGCAGCTGGAAACAAGGAAAATGTCCAGGAAAATGTCTATGACAGGACATATTCCTACTCATCTCCCTGCAGACTACCAGCAAGAACTCCACAGACAAAGCTGGGAACCAACAGTTTTATGTAATAGGTATTTAGATGCTTTTTCAAGTCAGGTGATAAAATAGTGCAGGCTGTGTCAGTTGGTGTCCTGCTATTTGGAAATGCCTCTGTTGTTTAAATAAACACAGTTTAAATAAAATAAGCAAAGTTAATTACATTCCAGGTGACCTCACCATTTTTTCTTGTGGGTGAATGAGAAGGTGAAAGCACCCTTATGAACCAAGTTAATTCTAGTGAGCTAAATAGCAACAGGACAACTTGCTAATGTTAGGGAGGTTTCATTTGGAAGGTGTCTTGGTGTGTTGGAACAACCTTCCTAGAAAATAACAGAATTTGCCTCATACAGTGGAATATCAAAGAAAATATTTAACTGGGGCCACCGCAATATTTAGCTGTTCAGGGAAGATATTGATCTTTATACAGAGCAGCAAAATATTGGTAAATTTGCTGGCAGGGAATACATGTTTCACTGAGGTGGAAAATTTTCTTTAGAATATGTCTTTTACAGTGAAATTTTTGTCCAGAAAGAGTTAAAAAAATTTCCCTTTGATAATATGGAAATAAAATAACCTTACAAGACAAATATTTCACTGCAGTTCTATAAATTTGGTTTTGTATTTATTTTAACTGATATATTAGATGAAGCTTTATGTTATTTCAACATCATTCGAATAAGTGCTTTTGATGTTTCTCAATCGATAATTTTTTTGGAATACTTTTCCCATGAGAAATTCTGACTTTTTGTCCCTACTCATTATCAAAACCACTCTTTTCCAACCGGTCTTTGTAACTGGTGTATTAGCTGTGTTTAGCATCTCTAACTCACTAATGCTCATTTCTGTGTGGAAGGTGGTGCTGGGGGCTCTGAGAGTGGCTGGGTGCGTGGCAGAGGGTGGGTGCAGAGGTAGCTCTGTAGGAAATCTTGTTGCGTCTGTGCTGTCTTCCCTATGAGCTCTGATTTTCTCTATGTAAAAGTAGGATTACTGTTTGCATTTTAATTTTTTTGACTGTCTTTGGGGAACGTGATGTAGGTAACAGTTTAGGAACATCTACCATCTAGCTCGAAGTCTTTCCTTGATGTCCTGTTACACAAATGACTGGTTTTCTACTGGTCTATGGACCTGACTTGGCCCATGCTGTACACAGAGTTCCAGAAGTTCTGTGAGGAAAGAGGGATGTATAAGGAGGGGCAGCAGGTTGTTAAACGCATCCACCGGTCTCTCCTAACTGTTCCTCTGGTGTTATGCGAGCCAACAGATAAGGTGCATCATCTTTAAAATATGTCAAGTAGTGATTTTTTAAAAAAAAATAACTGTAAGAAGTGAATTAATTTCTTATGAAGGAGCAATTAGGTTTTGGCCTCTAAATTCCTATTAATTATGGACTTCAGGCATTCAAGTTCTCTTGTGGAAAGTATCTTTTGCAGGAGTGGAAGAGACAGAGGTACAGGCAAACGGATGAAGTCTCTTGCATCCTTTATGGCAGCAAGACCATCAGAGGCTAAAGGATCTGGTTGCCTAACCCTGCAAAGCCTAGTTATCCATTTGGAGATTGTTTAGAGTTTGGCACATCCCCAGTTTGCCTCCCTGGTAACCTACAGGCTTTCTCCCACGTCAGCAGCACATCTTCTGCAGGAGCCAGGCTATTCCTCCCCTGCAGCCTGCGTGGCAGAAGCTGTCTGAGAGCCTCTGTGGGAGTTGCTGCTACCTTAGTGGATACAAACAGGTTTTGAAGTAAAAATATGACTCCAAACAGCTCCATCTTACCCCTATTCCCTAGAAGCACAGCTTCTACAAGGCTTACTTTGAGGTGTCTGCGAGGCACTGAGGGTATGATAGTGTATTGCGGAGTGAGCAAGCCCGTATCATCAAACACAGCAAGCTAGTAGAAAAATTTGTTTAAGCGATGTAGTGCAGTGCTGATCTAACGTGGTCTGGAATACAATAAAAGGTGAATCTTCTTTCAGAATTCCAGCAAATAATTTTATTCCCTAGGCAGACTTTGAGGACTGCTGTATTGATTCTTGTGTTTCTCCCCAGTCATTTTGGGTGTGACTGAAACAGGCTGTTCTTAGAGTTGGACCCCAACTGAATGAGAGGGTTTTGCTCCAGCCTCTGCCTGACCTTGGGTTATAGGCACTTCAGAAAGCAAAAGAAGAGCTGCACAAATAACCCTCTTCATGTTGAAGTCATACAGGCCCCATGAATACAGCTTGGGATGGGTTTCCATCAGGACAGGCTGATTTGAAGCTCAGATCATCCTGGAAGACGGCGTGGGGCTACTTCGGGAAAACCTAAACGTTCTTAAAAAATTAATTGCTGTTATATTCCTTTCCAGAGTGGAAGGATGGGGGGAGGCATGCAGGAGGCAGCAGAAATGCATTAGGCATTTATTCTTACATAGTAATATATCCGCATCATTTCAAACCGTAGTTATTCTCTGGGATGTTTATGTATTCATGCTGAATTTGGGATAACAGAGTATATAAGGATATATAATATTAGTGAAGAAGAAAATGACTGCAATAGTATTTTCTGCTCTCAGTTCCTTCTCCACTAATGCCCTTACACCTTTCTTTTTCAGGCTTTTTGTAGCATCCTAAACAGAAGGATATTGAAGGGAGCTGATTCTGCTTTGATCCTTATGCTTGTTGTCAAAGCGCTTGGGATTGAAGAGACTGTTGGCTACAATTGACTGTGACAATTAGGAGATGATCAGAGCCCTAGAGTGGAGCACTTAAAGGGTAATTTACATGTCAGTTTGTCGAATAAAAAAAAGATATTCAGCTAAGATTTTTTTTTCCCCCTTAGAGCCTTGTAAACTGCAATTTGTGCTCCAGTAAGAAAAACCTGGCAGAGGAGTTAGGATAGCCATTTCCATTTGAAAAGAGGCAATCATAAGGCCACTGCTGAGCCTATTGTCCACTAAAAATGCTGATTTGCAGTCAGGGAGTGAAAGAGTGGAGCCATCACTAAATAGAACCTCGTGCAAGGTAACTCCCCCTTGGTGGCTTTCTAATGTTGGCTGAAGGTTTTATATACCTTAAATCCTGCATTTACTGTCATTATAACATTGTTACTGATCATGAATGTCCCTTATCATAACAAAAAAAAAAAAAAAAAGAAGGTATTGAGGGGGAGATGGGTGGAACAGGAGCTACCAGCCAGTTGATAGGCTCAAGCCAGCTATCTATTGTATCACATCTTTCTTATTCTCTTGCCTTTTGTACGCCATCTCAATTTTCTTCTTGTCACCCTTTGCACTTTGCCATTCAGGCACCTTCCATAACAGTTTTCTCATAGGTTTTCCATACCTATTTATACTTTGTTGTAGGCACGCTCCCAGTAGATTTTTTTAGCATTTTTCCACGTTTAACCTGCTGGGAAAGGAAAAGAGAGAGGGAGGTGACAGTGGCCGTTCAGTTCATAGTTTACCTTTCTGTAACTGTAACACAATTAGGCTGCAAGAAAAACTGTCCACGCAGGTCTGAGAGAGGACTGAAATTAAGACATTAATTGACTATTAAGTAAACTTATTTGCCATCAGTCCTTCTTTCTTTTTTTTATGGGATAGCTCTGATGAAACCAGGGTTGTTTTGACTATAGAGTTACATGAACTTATAAATATATCAAAAAACAACACCTCCCTCATTATTCTGCTTGGTGTGAGCTATAGCATATGTGATATTCCTAACTGTTTAAGGAAGGGATATTAGTAGATGCATATGAAGCTCCAGTGTTTGTATATGCAAATAAGGGTTATTTATTTTGAGGCTGCATCATAGGTTTTACTTCCAGAGATGGCATTGGTTCCATTTTACTCTCATTTCCACACTCATTTCCAACTATGACCAAGTAGTCTTTGCTGCCCAGATGGGCAACGCTATAAAACCCCCATGGGCTGTGCTTCTGAGGAAGTTTTGTGGTTTTAAGTAAAAGCCAAGTAGGTACATAATGTTTTTGATTCTGATCCCAGTGGCAGACCCCAGTCAGACCCCACTGACTCGAAGAGATATGGGATCTCTGGTGTTGCCAGTGGGATATGGATTGGGCCCCATGTGTCCATAAAGTCACCAAATCCTAAGTTATGTGCCGTACGTCCTTGTGCTTTGTGCGTCGAACGCTGCACAATGAGGTTTCTGTTTCTGAACTTGCACTAGAAACATGTTCTAACCTGGCCTTTGTACATAGTGGAAAAAAAATACTTCAAAATATTTATAAACACTGCAGCATTTCTCCACATAATAAGGTTTAATTAAAATAAAATCTTTTAATACCTGTTTTTTTTCCTGGAGAATTATTATATTGTCCTTTTCTCCAGGATGCTATAAATGTGAGGTGGTGGTTTTTTCCCTCTCTTGCAGTTGCACTGAACTTGTTGAACATCCCAATATTTATATGTGTTGATCTCTGTATCCAGTGTAAAGAACAAACAGGAATTTATAAAATAAAATATGAAGAGTATACAGTACAATGACAGAGTGAGTCTGGAATGACTTTGGCTTTATGTGTGTCTGCAGAACCGAGGTGATGGTAAATCTGTACTAAAAAAAAAAAAGATGAGGCATAGCAGGAGGTCCTCGTCTCCCAGGTAATGGCTAAATGACAAGCAGATGAGCCATCGCAATATTGATTTAAGCATTTTGTTCCAGCCAGTCACGATTAACTTTGATTTGTTTTTACTTTCCTCTTACAGGTTTGCATTTAAAGGACTCTCAGAGTACTAATTGTATAAAATTCTAGTAACTGCACATTCTCCTGCTGGAAAGGTGGTGAATGTAAGAATGATTTTGGGTTTCCCTATGCTTTAGAATTCATTTTTTGAAATGAGCAGGAAGAAGAAAGTTTTACTCGATGTCAGTGCATTTTGAAGAGCATTAATTTTTGGGGTGTAGGTTTAAAAAAAGAAATCTTCCCTAAGAAGACTTTGGAAACGTAAGGTTGATTAGAATTTCACTGAGACGTGCTTTTTAAATTGAATTATTGAATCTACTGTTCCTGTTACAAAATATAATTTTAAAATATATTAATGTATGTATTGATCATAATGCCAGAAAGCACATTACAACGTCCTTAGAATTGCCTTTCTTGCTCAAAAATACATAGAGGGCAAAAGTCTACATATTCATAGCAAAAATATACTTTCTTATGCAACCCTGGGTTATACAGATTTAGATCTAATTTAGGTTTCAAGTTCATGAGAATAAATCATACCCATGTAACTGCTTTTTATAGGTGAGAAATTATGTTCATGGTAAACCATTGTACAACTTGAATTCTACAGGTCTGAAATAGGTAAAGATTGTGACAAATTATGTGTAGTGAAATACTATGACCCTTTTCATTACCTATCTTCTCATTCAGTCTCAGAAATATATCCCTTTATTGCTTTGTGAATTAATAAGAAGATGTTGGACAACTACAGATGACTTCTGGTTAATTAGAAATAGAGTTTCAGATGCGTGCTATGATGCATCAGAACTTTCTCTATTTTCTGCTACTAGGATACACCAAGTGAATAACAGAATGCTTTTCAAGAGCAGGAAGGGAAAACGATCTCCTGATCTAAATAATATGTCACTCTGAGGAAAGGCACCTAACTGCTTAATGCCTGATTTTCAGTGAAACTTTTCAGAATTGTGGCATCTCTTGAAACTGGATGTTTGAACAAATGTTGAGAACCATGACGTGAAAGTCATCTGGTCTTTGCAGTGACAGAGAACATACTGGGTATATGGCTTTTAGTGATATAAATTTATAGGCTTTACTGCTAGGTCATTTTACTTAATCAGACCAGATCTTCAAGAGATAAAAATTAAATATAGCTCCACCATTAACTATGGGGTGGCTGGAGCTCCGTACATTTAATTTCTATCTGATAAATATCATAGAGCGTATGAATACCCTTTGAATGCATTTCTGATAGTAAGATGGCTCCAGGGGACCATGCTACTCTGCTGTCTTTTCTTAAGTGAATTCAAAAATTTACCAGGTGTTCCTCTGCATCTCCTGGCTCACATATGGTCTTGAAAAATCTTGCCCTAGGTATAAGACTGGTGGTATATTTCAGGATTCACAGCACCCCAAATCATTTTAAAACTCTAACTGAGAGATTGAACCTTTATTTATCTTATATCCTTTTTATTTCAGGCTGGGCCTTACTGCAGAGTTTGGATTAAAAATGTCTCCATGTAAGATTGTATTCAAATGAAATTTTAGAAAAAAGGAAGAAATTAAAAAATAAGGTCCTGGTGCATGTTATTTTTCAAGATTCCCTCCCAAAGTGCACAGCTAGGGCCAAATTTACTGTCAATGTAAATGGAGTTTGTTCTCTTGAGTCAAGCAGGTGAGTGTGCTAGCTGAGCGTGTAGACCTAAGTTTTGTATTTTGAAGGGAAATCCCAACTAAAGCTGAGTTGTGAACCTTAGAGATGTCACTTCCTTATATGAGAGTGCCCAGTAAATTCACTGTTGGCTCTAATTTCAAACAGACTCCTAACCTTGAAGGCCTGTGCCGTGGTCATGTGACTGTTTGCCACACAAACCCAACGCAGCATTCTATCCCAGTAGAGTCTTGGAAGCTCTGGACATGACTGAAGGGTTCATTATGATTCAGTAGGGGATGTTGATGAAACCAGGTGCTTCCAGTGCCTGTCAAAGGGCTGCTGGGTGCTTTAGTTTACATCGACCTGTGTCAGCGCAGGCAGGAGCGGTCCATTGGGATGTACCTAAGCAAAGTTTCCTTTCCTCTATGATAACTGTGTGGAATAAAGCCACTAATTCACTGCAGTGACAGTGACAGCAAAGTCAGGCTGAAGGGGGAAGAATCATTTGTATTTGCCTTCAGAATGCTGAGGCTCCAATAAAAAAAAAGTGTAAGAAATATTGGGCAAAATAGAGATCTGCACATACATATTAATTGATTATTTAGTCATTCAGGTTTTAACAGTTAGCAGTGGTGATGATGTGAATATTAAAATACAGTGTTAAAGTGGCTCTTAGGGGAAGGACAACAGAGATGCAAAACATTTAATTCTAGAGTAGTGGTAAGGCATCTTAGTTGTGCTCTATACCACTGAGCTACGTAATCAAGAGAGTTTAATACCTCCTCAACAGACCACGAAAGTCCGCCTGTCTCTCAATCTTGTGTTCTATTCTCTCTAGTGCATGAGGTGTGGGACAGGCAGTGAAGGAGAAACCTTCTCATTCACAGAAGGATAAGATGACAGTTACCATATTAACTCTGAGCAGAAAGGTACCTGGCATGAATGAGGGTGATAGTGTTATTCTACGTGTTGTTCTGTGATACCACAAACTGTATGTTGCTTTATGATTGAGGTAGCTTTGATATCTACCATCTGAAGCCTTCTTCCATGGTGTTAATACTGGCTCTGCATGAGACTGCAAGAGTAAGCTGAGTTACATTCTACTCAAGGTCTCTTAAGTGACATCTGTGGCATTATAATGATTTCTATCAGTTGAAATCACGATGATTTTATAGCAAAGGGACTATCTGTTCCTTTCCTGAGTAAAAGAAAAGGTGGTAAATGAAAGGGCTTCCAAAGCACAACTACATTTTTAGCTATCAAATGGAAATGACACATTATTTTAAAAAAAATGTACTTATTGAGGCATAGTCCCTAGTTATGTATGTAGTTGTAACTCCATTCAAGAAAGCGGCATTGCTTTGCATGGAACAGCGACCTGCACCTGAGCTCCAAGCTCTTTGGAATCATTTCAGAGCATCAGGTGGAACAACAAGGAGCAAAGCGTCCCCACCGTAAACGTGAATTGGATCTTTCTCTAGCAACGAGCAAAGAGAAAATTGTTAAAAGATAACAGTTTTGAGCATCTTATCTTAATACACACACAGATATCTCATGAAGTCCGTAGCTTGACTTTGATTAGGTAATTCCTCTTTCACTTGACCCACAATACCAACCAGGCTCTAGAATCACCAAGACAAAACCACGGGCTTCTGGCAGAATGAGTGCCAGAAACAGGGCCAAGAGACTCCTAGATTTGGGTTCTGTCAGTAAAAAAATCCAGCTGCCTCTGTGTGGCCCTTGGTGAGACAGATGCTGACCTCCTGCACGGTTGTGGAAGCTGGATGCTAACGCCACGTTGCTTACAAACCCAAGTGAGTGAGGAGAGAACTGGGCTCTCAAGTTCATGGTGTTTTAAAGAAGTCCGGAGCTGATGAGAAAATTAGCTTTGACATCCTGAATTCATGCTGAAAAGTGCAAGGGGAAAGTGTGGTGGTTGTTACTAACGATCAGTAGCAGAAGTCAAACGTCTGAAGGACTATTTGAATTATAGTCACACCCTCTTAAAAGTTTGAAATGAACTCTTCACAAAGGTTTAAAACTTGGGATATTAGTTCATCTTTAATGTCTGATTAACAGAAAGTATTGAACAGATGTTTTTCCCTTGTCTTCACAGATAGCTGTTGCCTCTTCCTGTAAAATGTAAAATATGCATCACAGTTTGGAAAACATTCACCAAAGATTACTTCATACTGTGAATTGGAGCTGCCTTCCAGAGGGATACATTATAATCTGGTCAGATGCAATTGCCTGCAACTACTATCACCCTTTTTTTGAAAAGTTTTGCCATCTCGATAAACTTCGGTTAGCTTGGGATACATTATTTATAAGCCAGGAATTTCTCTGTTAAGGATATGTAGAGCCAGATACTGACATAACGTCAAACCTGCGATTTTTCCATTGGAGATGATGAAAGTGCATTTGCTTACATTTATTCCCTATTCAATCCCAGTGACATTCCAACTATAATTTTAATTCTTCTGTAAAGAAAATATTTTGACAACAAAGACAAGCATTAATGGTGATTGAAACTTGCCTTTTCTCTCCTTTTCCTCTCACACCGTTGTTTTTCATAGGGCTGTGTGCTTTTTTTTTTTCCCGATATTTGTTAAAACCTACCTTTCTCAAGTGAGTGATGAGCAGAATAAGCCCATCACCAGCAGGGAGATGGCTCAGCCCCCCTCCCAGGTGGGAATAGACACTCACTTGTATTCTCTTCCTTTCCCACCATTTTGTTACAGCCCTGAAAAGCAGCAAATGGTGGTTATTGTTTCTTTGCAGGGTATGGTTTTGTACTGGATCCATGTGCAAAGTGTAAACATGTCATCAGTCCTCATTTGCTATATCCAAAAACATTCCCCGTGTCCATATTTGATTTTCAAGTGCATCTGTGCACTGATTGAAACCCTCCCAACATGCTGCTACACAAATGCAAACCCACACATTGCTGATTTTGAATCAAATGCTCTTATGCTTCCACACTTCCATTTCAAAGTTTGCCTCAGAGTTGCAGTATGTGCCCTTTTAACACATTTTTTTCCCCTCTCACAAAGAGATCCCTGTGTTCATCACAGCAGCCTGGTGCAGTCTTTTCCATTTTGTTCTTATTTATTCCTTGGAGCTTGCTTTCATTTTCACAGCTTATTTATCCTTTGTTTACAGCCCACATGTGCTTTTAAGCAACAAAACCAATCTTTAAACAAAGGAAGTAAAATGCTGAGTTATAATATAGGAATTTGCTATAGATAGAAAGTTGGATTACAAATAGCAAAGCATTTTGCTATTAATGTAGTACTTCAAAAAGCAGAGAGAGAAAGCTTATTGAGTTGCAAATTTTCTGAAAAAGGTGAATCTCCTGTAAAGTATAATGAAACATTTCCCTTTTAACACCCATCAAACCTGTAGCCCCCCAAAAAAGCAGGGGGGAAAAAAGCCAAAAATGAGGGCAAAGTTGTAATTTTAAAGCAAAATGTGTTGCACCTAATTATTTTTTCCATCCTTCCCAACGTACAAGAGTTACCTTAACTGCAAAGCTCTGTAGTACCCTTTGCCTGTCATTTTTAATCAGGTTGTTTTAGGTAATTTTTGTTATGCCCCTCATTACTGAATTGTTTATCAATAGGTGCACCAAGTGTCACTAGCTTTTCTCATCAAGCCAGGTCTGACAAAGAGCTGCAGTGCATGGGAAAGAGGCAGCTAGGTGAAACTAATGCCATAGATGTTTGATTCATTAGGAGCTTATTGTTAACGGGGATGTCTGATTGTAAAGGCTCAGTCAAGCAAAAGAGTGCAGAGTAATCAGTCGGATTTATAGTTTGCAGGGCTCAAAAAAAAAAAAAAGGAAAAAAAAAAAAAAGAAAAAAAAATCAACATAAACCTTTGGATATAGCAGAAACAGAAAAATCCCCTTTGGGCAGCCCTAACCTGAGACCAGCCAAATAAGGTCATGCTACATGAAGGTTGCCTGTTAGGTGATGGAAGATATAGGAGGATTAGAGCCATATGGCATGGCCTATCATACCTTCTGACTTAAGATAACAAAGCCAAGCTTTGTGCTTAGCTGTTTTTGACTGACATCATCAATTTTATTTTATGTTGGTCACCTCCGGTAACAGGAAAAAATGGCCTAGGGTTGATAACACATGCCTGTTTTTTTAGTACTAAGATGCCTCACAGCCAGTTTCGCGCTGTAAAAAATTTCAAAGAATTAGTAGCTTGTTCTTCTATCAACCATCCTCCAGCAACTGTCAGCTCCCCCCCTCCTTGTTTTCGGTTTGTACCTTGCAAATGAGAGACAGCCTTATTCAGAACCAGATGTAAGGCTCCTAGAGAATGAGCGTAAGCTGTTGTACTTTAAGCCTAATGGGAAGTTTTATATGCAAGGGCCTTGAACTGATTAGTATAATTCCCTCTTTAATACAGCTGTCCCTCCAGATTAAGGTAAACCAAATGTTGCAATCAGAGATTAGTGTACCTTGCCAGTTATTAACATCCCCGGTTGCTCGGCGAGCACGTCAGACACTAATGCTGTGTATTTATTTGCCATTTCTACTCTGTAACTTGAACTTCTGCACCTGTCAAAGCATTCCAGGGAAGAGAGGGGTATTATTGGGAAGCAAAAGTTTTATACCTGTTCCACCTGTTTGGTTTTGTCACAGCCTGAGATTTTCTTTTTTTCTTGCCAAGATTGCCAGGTGGTTTAATCCGTTCCTCTGCTGGTTTTATGAAGAAAGACTTTGTCTGCTACATTGCGTTTGTTGCTCTCATCTGTTTTCTCTTATCGAGCGTGCACCACTCACCTAAACTGCCTTTTGAATATTTATTTATTTGCGTTTTACCTCCTCTTGCTTTTGCAAGGGCTCTCCGGCTGCTCTTTGTGTGCTGAGGAAGAGGCTCCTGGCGAGGAGGGGCAGCACCCGCTCCCGCTGTGCTCGCATCAGCGAGTGGTGCCTCTCGCCCAAGGTGGGTCATGCAGTTGTCTTCTTGCATTTGGCAGGATATCCTGTCCACCAACAACAGAGATGTCAAGGGGGACAATGTCCGGGTTATCGAGGAAAGATCTTTGCCTCCCCCCCACCTGAACAGATTTTCTAGATAAATGTATACCGTAAACAGACTTAAAAAGCTTAAGGGGGTCGAGAGTCTCTTGTGCAGCACGTAGGAAATCGATAAAGTTAGGCTACGCTAAATAATTGCTACTCAAATACCCTTAATTACTTTAGACTTAATTTACCTGTACACAAGAAAGTCCTGAAGGATAAAAGGAGATGCACAAAGTATAGAGAGGAAGATGCTGCCAGCTGGGATTTCTTTCTTTTACACTGAAAATTACTTAAGCATAAAGTTTCACAATGAGTAGCAGAAGTGAAGCATTTGCATTTTCTAGACAAAAATTAACAGACAAACCCCCAATGAAATACTCCAACCTCTGCTTTTAAGAAACTCCCCCCTAAACATCCTTAAGTACTGTGCTGTTAGCAAAGTGAACACAGAGCTGAATGAATATCAGCTGTAGTTTCAGGAATATTGTTTCTTCCTAGCAAAGACATTTTTTTAATTGAATAGATTCCTTATTAAATAGATAACTGACATAAGGTCGAAAAGGACCATTTTAGCAGTCCCCCTAATAACAAAGTTTACTGCCTGCTGCACACTGCCTGCACGTTATGGCTTAATTGCAGATTTTTTGAAAAGACAAAATATGTTCATATCTGAGGAATTATGTCTTGCAGCCTACTAAATATGCTAATGCACTACTAAGCAGGGATAAAGTTCTTGCCATACCACCCAACAGTTGCGTGGGACACGCTGCCAAGTTATTGTTAATTGTAAAGCGCGAGCAGGCTTTGCAATCCATCTTAATTGTCATACTTGCTCCAGGTTTGGCGATAAGGCTAGATGGGCTGTTTTAAAGTGACAACGTTGACAAGGGGAAAGGGTGTGGGCCTGGGCTTGCGGTTCTGGAGGGGTTATGCGCTCTGACCTGCCGTAGGTTGATATGGACAGTCTGCAAGGGGATTTTAGTTGTCATGGGGTCCCCAGGCAGCTGAATAGAGTGACTGTCTGTCCTGCTTTTTCCTGTTAGGATCCTGACACGTGGAGCATTGATGAACTCAGCATAACGTTGAATAGGAGCTTTTTGGCAGCTGAGACACAAGGGCTAAGCTGCAGGTCAGAGATAACACTAGTGCAGATCTCCTCATGCACACAGTTAGTAGCATGCTTTCTTCCCTCCTGAGTGCAGGAAATAGCTCATGTTAAATACGTTCACTTTTCAGTTTTCCTTTCTTCTAAAACGCAGCTTGACAGATTGGGCTTTTCAGTCTCCCCCCCATTATTATATATTTTTTTTTTTCCACCACCTCTGCTTTCTACCTCAGAAATACTCGTCAGGAAGCAGGAGTTAATCTTGGTGAGGAAACGATAAGGTGATACTTGATTTTTCATGGGAAAGCAGAAGGATATGACTGCCCGGTAACTGCACAAAAATTTGCAGGGACATCTTTTTTTAGGGCTTCCCTTTGCTTTTTCCTTTCTCCTCCTTAGAGCGGAGGATGGCAAGTCTGGCTGGAGGTAGGCGCAAGGGGTTTAAATAGCATCGGGGGCAGGAAGGAAGTTCTGGGAAGGTACATCGATAAAAGCCGCTTCCCTGAGCTTCTCTATCAGCTCCCTGGATCAGGTGAATCGGGTCGTTCCTTTCCCAACTTTGATGCATCCTGGCTGGCACAGAAACGTGTCTCTGAAGTTGTTTTATATTCGGCCAAGTTTTTTACGTGGTTCCAAAAGAAAGAGGGCGAGTATTGTCTACGCTAAGTGATGTCAAGCCGGCATCCTGTGTACAGAGACAATGTCGAAGCCTCTATCTGCTCTTGGCATGGCTATTGAGGCTGCCTTGGCTGTTTGAAGTGTTTATGTCAGGGAGGTTTGAACCTGATGGAAATTTTGGGAGGGGAGGCGTCCCTTTTCAATAACCCTTTGCCTGTGTGTACACACGTGGGCACTTTCTGGTGGCAGCAAGCCTGAGATCGCCCAACTCATGTCACTGAGCGAGAGCTTGATGCCACACGGGGCAAGAAATCCTCACAAACAGGAGTGGAAACGTGCACGTTTGTAGCTAGACAGGACCCTTGCATGGGAAGATCTTTGCTGGTGATGGAGGAGCTCTTGTCCCAGCAAGGTGGTGCTCAGCACAGGCAGAGCAGAGCCAGGATGAGACCGTATTGTACAGGCCTGTCCGCATTAGCGGATTCTTGTGCCTGTGTTTAGACTTTCAACTACTTAATTGGGCCTCTGCAGCGAACCGTTTGCAGCCAAGGGGCCAAGGCTATTGTTTATTCCTGTGGCTATCACCGAGAACCATGCAGACAGGGAGGAGGACAGACATAAATACTGCCTTTGTTACGCTTTGGATGCTCCTTTTGCTATCCTGAACAATTTCATACTCACTCTTGAGTGACTTCAGCAGCTTTTCCAATAGATGCACGTCTTAACTTTCCTGAAAAGGGGGAAAGTGGTTAGAAAAAGGATGGCAGAACCCATTTGTATTAAATGGCCCAATGCCTGCAGGGTGTTACTATTCCCTGTTTTCTTCCTTCTGTCAGAACAGAGGGGCTGCAGCCACAGTGGGCACCACTCAGAGCTCAGGGAAAACTTCCCAGCTGCCATGGCAGGGTTGCAATTTTTTCCTTGGAAAGCAACACTGGGAACTCTGTGTATTTTCTTTGCTAAGTCGTGAATTCATTATGAAATTTATACGGTGAGATCTATGACTCCGACGGCGCGGTTTGGCCTTTTCATTCCAGAGAGGGTTGGACAGGAGCTAAGAAGATCTGGCTTTTGTTTTCAACTCTTCTACAACTTCCTGTATGACCTTGGGCAAGTTGCTTAATCAAGCTGTCTCGAGCTTCGCTTTGTGGTAATGTTACTTGCAAATGTTAGAAGAGTTGTGAATATGCACAGTCGATTTGGTAGGTGACTTTCAGGTACTAATTTGATAACTTTACTGAGGAAAACAGCCCTGTGAAATAAGAAAAGTGAAGTCTCAGTATCTCACCTTGGCTTCAAATGTAGGATTCAAAGAAATGCTGACAGCAGCAAGACCCTGGCTGATTTGAATTTGATTTAGGTGCTTGTAGTGCCAACATGAGGCAAGCATTTTGCTATCTAAAGAAGCGAAATAAATTGTGGAATGTTATCTAAACAGTGGTCAGAGAGCATATGTAGGAAGAGCATATTAGAAATCTGAAGACAGGACCTGAAGATGAGGACAGAGAGGCACCAGAAATGTGTCTGTGATGGGGTAGGATTATGCTGAACATAAAATTTGCCCATTAGAAACACACCTCTTGCTGGCCTTGCAGGTAGGAGAGAGGAAAGCCCGTGTTCTGCATCCCCCAGGGAAGTGCAGCTCATCCTAAGAGCACAACCTGCTCAGTTAAATAGCACAGTGACAAGAGCAGATGACCCTCAGTTTGGGGAGGGTGACCAATTTGCTTGGGAGTGCTGGAATGTGCACACACACAAAATAAAATGTGTACATGCTATAGAAAGCTCGCACTGCTTTCATTAAGGCAATGGGCATCTAAGTACTTGAAGATCTATGACAGGGTGTGTTTTTAAAGTGGCAAATGTACGTTAATAAATACCAGCATATCTAAGAACTTCATTACAGCCCAGTTTATAGGGAGTGGTAATATCTTTATTAAACCAACTGATATAGTTGGAGGGGGAAATCAGACAAGCCCTCTACAGGGCTCTTTACTGTAATTAAAATAGGCTGCCTCTATCTAGTTAAATAATATGTAAACTCTTAAGGCCAAATACTGCAGCTAGTTACTATTAGTGAGAAACTGTAAACTACAAAATCCCAAACCAGGAAGTCCCATGGAGATTAAAAAAATATCTAAGGAACAGTCAGAAATGTGCCCAATATTATTGATGCTTCAAGCGGTATTAAGTCGTGAAGGGCTGGAATGTAAACAGAGTTACAGATGTCTGATGCCGTAGGTTGAATTAAGGAAGCAGGAAATACACTCCTTCACTTGGGATGTTTGGAAAAAACACCTTCTGCCTGTCTTTATCTGAAACAGTAAAGTTTTGTTTAACCTATAAAGTAACTCAAAGGAGAATATGCCGGGCAAAGCTGTTTCTTCTATTTATAGTGGCAAAAATAGGAGCTATGCAAACCATCAGAACCTGGTCCCAGTTCACAGAGAGCTAAATTTTAGAAATGACCTAGCGAGAGAGGGTGATAGTAAGGGTAGGTAGTGTCACAGCAGTAAAAAATACAGCTTTACACATATATGGTCACTTGGTCAGGTATGTCTGCATCTTAGAGAGACCATTATTTTATGTATCTTTATAATGTAAAGCTAATGATTATTTTACTCCCTCAGGGTGAAGTGCTAAGGATCAGTTTTTGTTTCCTAGAAGAGGATAGGGGAACAGCTGCAGTTGGCTATAAACACTCTGGTAATCCTGGTACTTCTACTTCCCAACCTTTAAGGCCTACAGCCTTATCTTGTCTCCCTATGTTTGCTATTACCCCTGCTCATGGTGTTATTACCTCTGCCCATGGGCTGCTACCATCGTTACATTTGCTTCTGATTTTTGTAGGTTTAGCGTAGAGCACAAATTGCCTGTTGTACTTTCTGGTTCAGGCTCTCCCCCAAGCAGACCAAGCTGTCGCTTTGAGGGAGTGATTTCTTAAATTGCTGTGGCAAGAATGAGCTCAGGACCCACCTTTGCAGGTCCAGCGGGAGGAGAAGTGAATTGTGGTATTGCAGAAGCTGTGCGGGGACAGGTTCTCACAGAAAGCTGCTGTGAAATAGTGGCTAATTTATTCCTCATAGGTAGAGCCACCGTAAATGAATGCTATTTTGGGACAAGATAATCTCCTACTGCATTTATGATGCCAATGGACAGTGATCCTTGCTGAAGATTACTGAGAATTTTCCTTAGTTTCATGGACCCTACAAGGTCTACATGTTTTGCTGCATGGGGCAGCACATTATAGTGGACAGCCCTTACAAACCTGAAACAGTTGTTCTTTTCATCATTATTGTTGTTGATAAACTCATATTAATGGGAAATGCCATTTCCTTCACGTCGTTTGAAGTGTATTTATTCAAGAAATAACTGAATAACTGGTTTCCGTCTTTAAACAGGAGAGCTTTTCCCTAATGCCCTAGGTCTAAATTAGTATTCTTGATGTCTCGATAAGCCCAGAATAGCAAGGCAACCAGGTTAAAGTCTCAGGCATTAAGGCATCCTAGGGGTTCATCTCTTCCCTAATAAATAGCTCTTTTTTGTTGTTTGTTTGTTTGTTTTTGTTAAAAGTTTTTTTTCTCATTTATTTCTTCCTGCCAGCTGAAATGCTGAATTTGAAGAAAAAGGGACGGCAAGTACCTTTTTTGGACATATTTTGTTTGGATGACACCTAAGTAACATCAAAGACACTTCTCCTGGGGAGGAGCTCTGAGGCAGATCAGAATTGCTGTGGCAGCTTGGATTTCCTGAGTTTCCTTTTTCCAAATACATTTAAATTGGTGACTTTAAAAGAGTTTATTTCAGAGTGCTTCTGTGTGTGCAGTAGGATTTTTTTCCTCCCATTCACCATTTTCTGATATTTCCTAAGCCTGAAACAACAGCAGTGGAAACAGAAAGATGGTATAGAAATAGGTGAGAGTGTGGAAGACACTTATATTAAATCAACTGATATAAAAAATAGACGGAAAATCCATTGCATTTGTTTTTGCGAGCAGTGCTAGTTGCCTTGCCAGTCTGAAGCTGGCACTGTGGGTTTGCTGTAATCACTGAGCTGAGAAAAAGAGACACGGGTTTTGTTTGTTTGTTTGTTTGTCATCATGGAGTTGAGCAGGACTTACGCAGCTGAATGCACAACACACTTCTCTGCTTTCATCCTCTTCTCTCTGATTCTTGATTTCCCATAAATTCCCCTCAATTCTTCTAATCTGTTTTTTGACTCTCCTTAAGAATTTGGGGTTTTTATATACATTTCACATGTGAATATCAGCTTGGAAAGTGTGTCTTTTCAGTGTTAAAAATGAATCGTGATAAAAATCAATTACAATTGTAACTTTGTTTTACTTGAGCAGCATCTCTCACGGGACAGCGTGTGTGTTTTGCTTTGATTTGGGGACATCCAAGCAGCAGCCCTTGTTCTGGCCTGTTGTCAAGTCTGTAGGCAGGATGGCATCTTAGGTTTGTCCCCGTACAACGCAGCAGGCGGGCAAACGTCCAGAATCTGAATCCTGGACACTGTGCAATATGCTGCAGCCTAACTTGTAGACCTTTGGGTTGCAACATAAACTTGCTTAAAGTTTAGGAGAAGGAAAATAAACATTTAAGAGGAGGAAATACTGTAATCAAACAAGATGGCACAGAACAATGCCAAGGGAAAAAAAAAAAATTCTTTCAGTCAACCAATCCTGACTCATGCACTTCATCACCGAAGCCAATAATCCTCTATCGCTTGGAGAACAGCTTCAAAATGCCTGTGCTATCCAATATTCTGAATGCAGCTGGTTCAAGATCAAATACTGAGACTACAGTGCCTTTCTTTTGCTTTGGGAGCTGGGTCTCCGCCTTGCTGGGTTTCTCTAGTGCTGTGTGGAAGATCGCACCTCCCAGCATCACACACTGACTGCTTGCCATAGCCCTGATTGTAAAGCCTGTGCCGGAGGCAAGGGAAGGGATGGAAAGCCATGTGGTGGAAATATGTTACTCTCTAGCTTTCCTTGGGTTGCAGATGGCAAATTCAAGTAGTACAAGCCAGCCTGAGCATCCTAAAGACTGCTCTAAAGCTTTCTCAAAGCTAACCTTTAGGCACAGCAGCTAATATTTATAGTGAGCTTACTAGCTTGATTGAACATTTCTGAGGTCTGAGGAGGTAGGCATAGAACTGAGTATGAGTTACAGACCTCTGCCCTGCTCTGGCTTGCCTTCCAGCTGACTTTATGGTAGGACTCGATGATCTGATGGGTCTTTTCCAGCCTGGTGATTCTATGATTCTATGACTCTTCTGAGGTGGAGGAGAAATTCTTGACCCACATTGCATCCCTGAGGAGTAGGGATGAGCACTGCACACTGGCAGCGTTGGGTTGCCAGAGTTCACCAAGGCTGGCACAATCGGTGCGTTACTGGGAATAACCTCCAATCACTGTGGCCTTTCCAAAGTCTTGATGCCCTCAAGTTCTGGCTGCATGGGACATTTGCCTGATCTGGTAAGTACGTAGTCAGTATAATGTTCCAGAAATGCCTATGCTGGAAACAGGCTGTCAGCAGGGTGTCTCCGATACCCTCATACCATATATTTCTTGTTCGCAAGCCTAGTGTTTTCTCCTTCCCCTTGATAACTTCACCTTCTTACCTACTGCATGGTATACACAGACCTTCACTGGTTTTCCCTTCCTTGGCACTGGCTGAAATGCTGGCTAGACCAGACTGTTCCTTAGGAGGATACAAACAGTCTGATCTGTAGAGAAATTCTGAAGAGTTACCCACCTAGCTTGACTTCATGCCTTGACACATCTGTGAGTCAATTTGGTGGTGATACATTCCGTCAGATGCTTCCAAAAAAGGGTTGTCCTGACCCAGAGGTTTTGGCAGTCATCTCTCTGATATAGACCTTAGCCAGCTTTCTGTGGGGCAGTCCCATGAGATTTTGTATGAGCCAGTATGAAGCACTCGCTCTTTTAAACTGTTTCTTTGACTTCTGATGCTTATTCTGCTTGAGATGTTTCAGGCCACGGTGATTTCACGTTGTTCTTTCCATAGTTGGACAGTGTTTGCATCTGAGTGCACTACCCCTTCAACTGTTTGCGAGGATGTGAGTGTCTGGCGTTCCCTATATCAGCCCCTTGCACCTTAGGTTTGCAGCCAAGCCAGTCATCCTTATTAATAGAGAGCTGGATTTCTGTGGTGAGACATTGAGGTTAGGTGTCATAGGGTGCAACGTGGTGATAAAGACGTGATGCCTGCTGCGTTGGAGAACTGGTAGTGAGAGCCCAAGTGAAATCCATCCTGGATGTAAGAAAAAGTCACTGTGGGACTCACCCTTCCAGGCACCTCCAAGGTCGAGGGGTGCATCTGGCTCAAGAAGTTGTCTGGTTGTGGTAGGATCTCAGGCGCTGCGGCGCTCTGGGGTTGGCCAAGGGAAGGCTGTTATACATTTTAAGGTGCAGAATTCTCCTTTTAACGACCGAAAGCATGACCTGGCCAGACCCACTGTTTCCTGCCAGCTCTGGAGATAAGCCTGCAGCAGGTCAGAGTGAGGGATCACCGTGCCCTGTCTCTGGCCACAGCAAACAGCAGGCGCCTGGCGAGAGGCAGAAGAGCAGAGGAAGCAGATAATGACTCTTCCCAATCCTCCCCATTTTCAGCAACTGATTCCTTAGTCTTATGGATCAGCAAAGCCCATGAGCGTGACATGAACTGCACCTACAGCCTTGCAGCATCCTTTCCGGAGTTGCAGCCGTTTAACAGAGACATCTCCAAGGGGTCTGCCTGGATGGCTGAAGTCTGAACAATCTCTTCCAGTTGTGCTGTGCTTGTGTGAAGCATTTTAGTTAACGTGTCATGACGCTGGTGGGAAAATAAAGGGAAAAACAACCTGATTAGAGTCAGGACTGTCTCTAATCAAAGCCAAAGTCATTCACTGTCAGGCCATTTATTAGCCTGTTTTCAGAGCCTTTTCTAGAAACCACCTGTGAATATTAATAATTACCCAAGTAGTTCAAATTATTAACTGTCGTGGTGGGGTTTTTTGTTTTGTTTTTCTCCTTTTTTACCTCCCTCCTGCTTGTGAGGCAGACAGCCTCTCCGGAAACCCCTGCTTTAAAAGAAGGACTAGCTGAGGCAAAAGGAGTGGGTTTCCTAAACTGTCGGATCAAAGTGAAACCTCCCAACCCAGCCGGCACACAGGTTTCCTCCCTCTCCCAGGTTCACACCATGTGTCGGGGCTGGGTCTTCAGCTCAGCCACCCCTCAGGATGCTGTGTGTGCTCTCAGCTACCTTGAAAACTCCTCTTTATGTTTTCTTTTCTTTTTTTTTTTTTTTTGCTTTAATTTAACAGTAATTTGGTGTCTCCTTAGCCAAGTTATCTGCTGTCGCTGCAATAAATGCTGCGTGTTGGATTCCCACAGCCAAAAGCCTCTGTTTCCTTTCTGCCAGTACCTTGGTATCTGCCTTGCCCAGGAGCCCGCTGATGAAGCTTTCCTGTTTGTTTTGAGTCACTGCTGGAGTGATAAATATACTTTGACTCTCTTCTCCGAGAGGAAAGAAACCAGCTGCCCCAAACTAAAGGGAAAAATATGTCGAAATTCCACCAAAGGGCCCTGTTATCACGAGGCTTCCGTGGAAGGATGAAACCGGGTAACACGAGCTACGACAAAGGCGCGATTTCCACATTAAAAATGTTCCTCCATGCGTGGGGACACGAGTGGTTTGACTTTAATCGTGTGCTTTCGCTCCGTAACTTTAGTTTTTAAAATTGGCTAGAAATAAATAAATAAAGACACTCCCCAGAAAACTTACATGGTGGAGTAATGCTTGGCTGGATAAACAAACAATTTTACTTGTGGTTTCTTGATCTGACCACAAGCTTTAAATGCCATATTTTTGCATGAACCTATAATGCTTCTGGATAAACAATTGTGTTTATATTGTCAGGAGTATCGTGTGGTGTTGTGTAATTTCTATGTGCGATTACTAGGATATAGGATAAATTCCAAAAGGAAAGAAAGGAAAGGAAGATTAGATTATTAAGTCATTTTTAATAAAAACAGCATAGTTTGGAATCACTTATAGCTTAATTTGTAATTTTAAAAGAATGCAGCACTGGCTTTTAAGTTTCTACAATTATCTTTTCATCTCTTTTTATCCTTTTTGTACTAGACATGGGGCCCAACCCAAAAGCTTGGATCTAAACGCAAGATCCAGGTTCACATCTGAGTTCAGGGCTCCAAACTCGTTCCTGAAGAAGCAGAGTCAGGCTGAAAAGCTCCAGCACACGTTGCATTTGAATTTCCAAGCCCAGGTTCAGATTTGTTTGACTCTCAGGGGTTACTTTGACCGGGTGGAATAGTGCAAGTGGTGATGGCTTAGGGGTTGCCTCCAGCCAGATGGGGTGGCAGCAGCCAAAAAGGTGTTGTTGCAGATCGGGAGAGCTGTAGGTCAGCGATATGAAAGAATAATCGTCAAAGATACCGTGGGGGAAGCTTTGGTCTGGTCCAAACCCATGCAAGGCCAACATGGGCTGTGCTGTACTGACTGGCAGCTTTGAGGAGGTGGCAGCACCTTGCTATGGCTTGAAGAACGGGAGCTTCCAAAGAGTATTAGATTGGGTGTCTTTTTGGGACAAATTGCTTCTAAAGGTACTGGTTTGGGCCTCATAAAAAAGGCACAGGACAACATTTTGCTTTCAGTAGATGTATGAACTGCTGCTCACAGCGGGAGAAAGTGTTTTTCTTACGGGTTTTGATATATTTCTCATTTTTTTTTTTAACATAAGTGCCATAGATGTTGGAAAACAATGTGTGCTTTTCCTTACCAGCACATTCCCATTCCAATAAGCTTACTGGGCTCTCTCCTTTTGTATCACGGAGTGAAATCACATGGAACAAAAATAATCATAGTTAAGCAGTTTGAAGAACACTTTTTCTTTGGTTTACCTTTACCATTTACTAGTAAAATAGAATTTCTTCTTTAACAGCACATGAAAAAAAACATTGTAGCTTTAAAGCATGAGATTATAAAAGGCTGCAGCTAGTTTAGATCTCACAGTTAGAAGTTAATTCTAAGTCACTGGAATTGAAAACATCAGTTTACAACATTTACTGGCTTGCTATAAAAATGTATTCCCCTGTGTTATGTTAAACATGAGAAACTACACCTTGGTGTGTCCATTATTTATATATTTATTCATATCTCGCTGCTTCTGATTCAGCTGTGTAACTGTATGCAAAACAGATAATTACCAGGGAACAGAATAATTTGTATTTTGAGGGGAGTGAATACCCTGAAGGATTTGCTTTTGGGGAAAGAACATGCTGCAAAGAAATTACATAGATTCTGTAAATAGATATGAAAACAACAAAAAAGTAAGTGAGGCCTGGTAACTTTGACACCACAGCGTTTGTAGTGGGGGGAGTAATTTCTCTTTCAAAATACCCAAATCCACATTGTAAAACTGAATGTGAGGCCCATTATGTGGCATGATTATGCAGACAATTTGGTTTAATGGCAACTCCACCCAACTACCAGTATGATGCTCTTCGTGGACTGGTGAGAGTGGGACCAACGCATTCATCCCCCAGCTATGTGGAAACATGCTGCTCAGCCAATGCGTGCACCAAACATGCTTCACGTGTGGAAATTGTTTGAAGCAAAATGCCATTTTCCTGTTCCCATTCCAGCGTGTGGGCACCCTTGTGTTTGCCCCTCCCTGGTGCTGGCTGGCTGCAGGGAATCATCCTTGGATGGGTGACAGAAGCTTGGCTTCCCACAGAGGTAAGCACCATAGACTGTCTCTCCTCCAGCTTTTCTCTCTGATTTAGCATCAGTCTGTGGAAGAGAGATGCTGAAGACACTAATTTCAGCATCTCCAGTAACAGAATTACTACTGGAAATGTGGCTGAGTAACAGCATCGCTGTTCATCTCCTCCTGATTTATTTAGCGTGAGTGTTTTCTTGTCCAATTTCTCTTTGCAGGGTTTCTGGTGGGAAGTGGGAGTCTCCCAGACTTTCCTATAGTGAGGATTTTATAGGAAAGTCCATGCCAAAAATGTTTGGTTGCCTCAAAACTACTTAAATTGCCCCAGATCCTGGGTGATGCAGAGAGGTGTCAAACCTGTCCTGTGAAGCACCCAAAGGGTCCGTCATTCAGCATCGTGAAGCTGCCTCCAAATGACTCACGGGACCCGAGTGTGCTGCTTCAGCAGTTTGTGTTTGCTGATGGAAGTGAAATCTCACATACGTGTGGTAAGTAAACAACTCGGTTGGCTATCTGTTTATCTTGGGTGTTTGGAAGGCCCTTTTGCTCTAGCCGTGCCATGGTCTCTGACATCCACGTCCCACAGCACATGGGAGAGGTGGGAGGGCGCCTGGCTGCGAGCGGTGGGGCTGCACCCCAGGAACAGAGGCGCAGGGTGACAAAGTGATATGACTGGGGCACCCAATAAATCTGTGGCAGTGTGTGGGGCGAATAGCAATTTCCCACTTCCTTGGCTTGAAGAGTGAGATGGTTTCTGCGATAGCCTGCACGTGGGGCTCTGCCTTGCTGCCACCAAGAAATAAAGTCTTTAATTTGAAGACACTTCGCAGGCAAATATAGTTGTGAGTAACTCTGAGCAAAAAGCAGTTTAACACAGTGTTTAAAAAAAAAAATCAAAGTGAAAAATCTCTGTCTTGAGATTGCAGCCTTCACGCTTCCACCAGAGCTTGATCGTAAGTTTTTCTTTTTTTTTTTTTCTCTTTGCTTTTGGTGGAGAAGTTTTCTAAGGTATTTTTCAAACTTTCCAGTTTAGCAATGTGTTGGCTCAAATTGAAAAGAGAACTAGGCACTGGGTCACAGGCAGAATTAGGTTTGCGTTAGCGGTGGGGGCAGGTTGCTGACACAGCTACAATCAGACAAAACATTTAAAACTTCTGGCTTTGTACTTCTCAAATGCCTCTTTTAGAAAATCGCTTAAGTTGTTATTAACATCCACCACCCACCTTCCCTTTCTGGTCCTGACATTGTGTAATAATAGATAATGTTGACATATGTTCCCTGCTGGTCAGAAATACTATACTTCTGTGAAAGGTAACATTTTCAAGCAATGACAAAATGTATTTTACTTGGACAGCGCATTAGTTATTGGACTAATCTTACAATGTGGGATGTGGGGTAAAAGTTTTAACATTTTAGTTGTGGGAGAAAGTTTGTTGGGACAGCAAAAGCATCAGTATGGGGTGTGTTTAGTTTTCTCCGTTTCTAGAGGTACTGGCTTGGTATCAAACTCTTGCGTCCGTAGGAATTTAAAAGAAACATTTGCAGTATGTATGAGGAACAGCTGTCTGTGTACTCCCAGCCACTTTTCAAAATGACTATTTGGACATTTTTTTTCCTAGGAAGGATTAGAGAACACAGAAGGAGAATCTATGTGTGTCCCACATGCTCCGAATAATTTCTTTTTCAGTTGATCAATTTTTTAAATGTTGAGTAACCGTAAAAAGATATGCATTTATTTGCCTATTTCCCACTAAAAGAAGCTGCCTGAAAATAGAAAAAGAGGAAGAGACAGCAGAATCTTCCTAACAAATAAGTTGTGAAAAAACTACTTTTGAAAGTAATCTAGGGTGAGATTCTATAAAAACGTGTCTGCTTTGCACGCCACCAAACTCAGCACAAGACTGTGCAAGCCTGGAGAAATCAAGTTTTATTTTAAGGCTTGCATGGATCCCTGTGCCGGGGAAGCTGGAAATAATTATTTTATTGAATCTGGTCTTTTTACGTGTTACAACAGGATCCAGAAACATAATCGCGGGGGTCCTGTAATTTGGCGTGTAGACATCTCTTGCAGTGGGCTCCCTAGGATTAGGGTTTTTTTTTTTTTCCCCTTGCTCTAAGAAGTGAGCTGATCGGCCTATTAGAAAACAGCCTTTTCCTGCAAAATCAGTGAAGCTGTAGGGAACAGCCCTGTGCCTCTCGGGCTCTGACACACTGGTCTATAGGAACCAGGGGCTTTAACCTGCACAACCCTCGCCCCGGGCCACGAGCCATGGCTCTGGGAGATCCTGGGGCCTCCCAAGCAAAACCTTTCAGTGCAGCTGCTGCCGTGTGGGTCTGGCATGGGGTTTGCCATGGAGCAGGGCAGCCAGGAGCTCCCCTGCAAGATCCCCGTCCATCTTGCTTCACCCATCAGGACCATCCTGTTTGTTTTCAAACCTTTCCTGCGTGTCTGTCAGGCTGCCTTGGGTTGGCTCTGTTCTCAGTTACACCCATTGATGTCAGTGGGGTTGCGTTGGTGGAATCAGGAGAAAAATTTGGCTCCTCATCTTTTTATTCCCCCTCTCCTCTCCTCTTCTTTTTTTTTTTTTTTTTTTTTTTTTCCTTTTACACTGCTGAGCCTAAACCCAGTCTGCTGCCTGGCTTGTCCCAAGCTCCTGCTGCCGCTGGGGTGAGAGCTTCTCCTCTGCAGCTCCTGCTGTTTGGCACAACTTCTCAGCTTCATATCCAATCTCGGCTCAAAATATATCTGTTCTGCTTTCTGCTTCCTCCCTCCCTCTTTGCTTGCTGTAAAGCATTTTATTATCCAGACTTTATGGAAGGCTCTGTACAAAATGAAGTTGTGAGGTTATTTGTTTTGGTGCAGCCAATCCAATACTGTAAGCTACTTCCCTCCTTTAATCTTCTCCTCTTTAGATAATACATAGGCTTTTATGTCCATTAATTGTCAGAAATAAATGCTTCTTTAGCTATTACTTCCTGAAACAGAGCAGTGATCTCCCTTACATGCAGCTGTTTATATTATGCATAGCATAGCCCTGTCACAAGAATTCATTATAAGTTTTTGTAAGACCTTACACTCACATTTAGCATAATTTCCCATTTAACTTTCCATTTTTTTCCAAAGAGGAGAGAAAGTATCCATTGCCTACCAAGCAGCAGTGCCTTTGCCCCTCGGTCAACATGGTTTGGGAGTAATCCCTGCCGAAGCCAGCAGGCATTAAAAGAAATAGAAGAGTGATAGGAGTAGTGGGTAAGGTTAGTGGAGTTTCACGTTGCTGCTTTAGGACCTAATCATTATTAATTATTCACTTAATAGTACAGACTTCATGTCCCAGCTGAGATTAAGACCAAATGGTGCCAGATGTAGTGCAAACACCTATTAAGTCATGGTCCCTTTATCAAACAATTTACGGTCTAAATAGACAAGACAGAGAAAAGATGGGACGTGAACAAAGAGGTGTCAGAGCCAGAGACGGGAAATTGGAGGGGCAGGGGCATTAGGAACAGGGAGAGAAATGGAGGTCATGATGCAATTTCTGGAGGCAATCAGGGAAAGACCCATAACTGGGGTAAAAGCATAAACACTCCTTTGGAAAGCTACTGTGCCAGCTGAAAACGGTCCTGCCTGTCACCGCTGCCCACTGCGCTCTGGGGAGGGAGAGGTGGTGTAGATGCTCGTTATCCACTTCCACTAAAGCAACCTGAGCTCTGTCACCCTGCTGCCGGAGAGCGTTTGAACTAACCCAACTGGGTATTTCTGAGCTAAGCTAGGGGATGTTCACACGCATGCTCTTCTGCTGGCCTTGCAGGGAGGTGAGCAACGAGCGTGGAGGATGGGTGTTACCATTTCAGCTATCGTAGCTAGATCTGGAAGAAGGTATTGCCATAGCCCAAAGGGCTGCTCCTGGCTTGGTTAGTACCTTTCTCAGGCCCCTTGACATGCAAGCACTACTCTCCCAGGCTCTCTCGCTCCCTCACATCTACTTACACCTACTTATGCAATTTAATTTGCACCACCTTACAAATCACCTCTGAATTTGGCCCCCAGTGCAGTCCACCACTGATATAAACATATCTATGTGGTCAGCTATAAATGGTCTGACCACATAGATTAGTCACATGGAGTAGGTTTCTTTGATTTGCCTCTGTTTTTAAGTTTAACTCTGTGCAGCAGAAAAGACCCGACAACTTTCTGAAGTTCCTTAAATTCTCAAAATGCTATACAAACGTCAGCTATCCACCAACAAAGTCTGCAAGATGCTTTGCTTATGTCTTCATGAATAACTTTCTGAAAGGGTTGTGACATTCTTGTACCGTTATTTTGGATGGCAATTGAAAAAAAAATCTTGGACGGATGTTTGTTTTTATTTTGCTTTTTCTGACCGCTCTGTTTGGAAGAACTGCCAAGTTTGACTCTAAACTTGCAAGTACAGTAACATTTTTCTTTGAAACTTGGGTTTATAATGTCTGGAGCTGCTTTTGGTTGAAAGCAATTGTTATGTTCCTGACTCTTGTGATCAATCGAAATCAATTTCATACAGAAGGTTAACAGAGAAGGTCCAAACAAATGAATCCATGTGCATTTATCTGACAGTATTTCATATACAAATAATGAAAGCAGTACATTATCAATTCTCCGTAGTAAGAAGTATTCTTCATGTTTTTATAAAAAGTACTTAAGAGCTCACTTTGAAGAAAGACTTTGAAAACTTGCCAAACCTTCTTTGTATTTTGAAAGTCCACATCAAGAAAGTAGTAAATAGTCATTGAGCATAGGAAAAAGGAAACTATTAGAATTGTTTTCTTTGAAAGATAAAAAGAAAAATGCAGTGCAAAACTTCATAATCTCTGAAATGTGTATTTGTTATTTGAATCAATTTAAAACAATTGTCACTATTAAGTTCATTTTATCCTGCCTACTGAACTGTATAAAATGGCTCTGTGTCTGCTAGTTCCATGGATATGGGTTTCCCTCTTTCCTCATCTCTTCCTAGTTTCACAGGCTTAAGCATTTCCATTTAACTGCAGAGTTAGAATTTACATGAAGGCTTGGCTTGAAAAACCCTACTTCAGCTTCCCAATTCTCCTCGGGATTTTTTTAACCCCTATTCATCCTTCTAATGTGAGGATATCTATCCTTGATTTCTATAATGAAATAGCTCCTCAGATTTCCCTTTCTGGGGCCCCATTTCCATCATACAGCAGTTGTCTGTAACATGTTCAGATAAGATATTCTGGGTCTTTTTGTTTTGTTTTGTTTTTATTTTTAGGTAGCTCCCGGGCCAGGATTTCTCTTGCTAGTGTGATTTGGTGCAGTATCATTTTAAAATAGCTGCTCTTCATCAGGAGAAATGAGACCAGGTGCTTTCCATTGATTGAATAAAACGAGCATCATTTCAGAGCAAGCTTAGCCACGTGTTTGGAAGAAACTATGTGTGGGGTCCTACCATATCCCACCTCTGAACAGGTATATCACATGCTTACACTGAACATGAGAACCTTGATCTTGTTTAATTATGTGTTATCAAGGAGCCAACTTGCCTTTTACCACTGACAATGTAGGTTGTACTTATGCATATATTAATTGCAAAGCCATTAAGCTGTCCCGTGTGTGAGGTAGCACTGTGAGGAAATGCCTGTTCACTTCATCTTTAATAGGTTCAGTATATGTTCAGCTAAAAAGGGATCTAAGCTACGTGTAACCTGTTAGAAACAAAAGTGGAAGTTGGTATGTGGAGAAACCATGTAGGCATGGGATATTTTCCCCTGTTTTTAACAGAAGTGTCTGTAAATACAGATACGGTAAAACTCTGGAATGGCTAGGTGGGCATATTGGTGTGTTTGGTAGCCAACTATAAGTGCTGACCTTTTAAGAGGGATCGTGTCTTTATATAGAAAATGTATATTTGTGGATGAGATCAAGGTAGGATTACAGTAAGGATTTTTTTGGCAGGAGTTTCCGTGATTGTATTTCTTAAGAAGATAGTTGATGGATTAAACGATCATCTGAGATTTTCAGAGTTTGTAAAGACTTTCAGATTTACCAATTCATCATCTCTTGTCTCCATCTAATTATTACAAATCTGTTGCCTCTAAATATTTGTTGCTGCTGGATATTGACTCATCTCCTGCTCTAGCTTTGTTCAAAGCATCTATCCCACTTACCAATAAACAATCAAGTAAACTTAAAATAGATTAAAATATGATAAATGCGTAATGCATGAAAATATCCCCCTGAAAAGTATGAAAATTTTTCATGCTTAACGACTTCCATTTTTTTAATTAATGAAATTGATCTAATCGCATTCACATCTCTTATAGTTTTATAGCAAGGAATGGGCCAAGCCTGGACTTCCTGATGGCTTGTTCATGACCTTTCTTCTTGCAGGGAGATGATGACTGAAATTTTGTGGGACTAGGTTTTGTTCGAGTAGCTCTTTTGTGGGAAGTGTTTGCTCCCTGTGGATGGTACAGAGCTAAGACTTTGGCCTCACAGCTGTGAACCTGGCAAAGTGGTTTTAGGGAAGGCAAAAAATGACACAATGAATATGGGAGGATGCAGAAAAAGTTACTTCAAGCTTCCAGTGGAAGGTATCATTTTCCCATCAACACCCTTGCAAAATTCCTTTTACAAATCCTGTCATATGTCTCTGATACAGCTTTCATGCAGTATATAGATTCAGGACGATGGCACTCTCCATCTGCTGATCCTCAAAACATGACCTCTCAACAGCATCTTCTGCGTTTGCTGGAGCAAAAGGGGCCTGCGGCCTATGTTTGCTGATTCTCTGTGAAAAGACACAGAGACTTCACATGCAAACTGGTCACATTCCAACTTGACTCTTTCCTAATGAAGATAACCTGCGAATATTGATCCCGCAGTGAAAATACAAACTCCCTCACCCCCTGAATTTGTTAACAAATCTTCCTTGAAGGTACAAGTGAAGTTTCAGAAGGGTTTTTTTTCGCAACCAGCATCAAACAGGCAACCCTATAAAGGATGAAAAAAAATGTCACATTTGTCCTCATGTCTAGGACAGTGATGTAAATGACTATTCAATATTGAAATTATAATTATTTTCCTTATGTAAGGATGCTCCAAGGGTGTGTTTAAAGAGCCTTTCCTTTACTGCCATTTCAATTGTGACACTAGGATCTATCTGACAGCTGAATAAGTGGTTTATTTCATCATTGCTGTGGGCACTGTAAGTTTACCAAGCAGAATATGGCTTGAATGATGCAAATTTTGAAATTATTGGGAATTTGACTGATTTCAATGGGGCCAGGCCTTCATTACGAGTCTGTTAGCACTGCCACAACTTCATGGAGCTGGAACAGTTTGGACGTTCACATAAAAAAACAACAACAAAAATTTAGCATTTTTTAATATCTGCATTGCCGTAAAAATCATCTACATGAAGTTCTTTTAAGGATGGTTTTTGACCTAATTGCCTGTTTAGTGATAATGTCAAATGCTCTTTTTTTTCTTCTAAAATGCAAAATTAACATTGCATTATTCTAACCAGTTTCATAGCTGCAATGAAGAAGAATTTTGTCAAGTTAACTTCTTTGTTTAGCAAGATTAAAGGAGAAGTCACAGGGCCAAATTCTCCTCTCTTGTGTGAATGTTGAGCTAGGCGATCCACTGATGTCAAAGAAATTGGGATTTACACTAGTGTAATAAAAACCAGAATTTCTTACACTGATTTTCTATATGTTTTTGTTAACTCTCAAAATATAGGACCAATATAGGACCTTCTGTTCCTAAAAATGCACAAACCACAATCCCAGTGACAGTCATACTACAATGGATTGAGGAGGTGTGGTTTGGGTTGCCTG
The DNA here is from genome assembly GCA_033459285.1 of Clamator glandarius. NCBI lineage: Eukaryota > Metazoa > Chordata > Aves > Cuculiformes > Cuculidae > Clamator > Clamator glandarius. The sequence goes on from JAUNZM010000826.1 coordinate 1,845,222, forward strand.
CGTGAAAGTTCTAAGACAACTGCAGTCTGAACTACTTACAGTGCACAGACATACTCATTAATACATAAATTGCCGTAACTATGCTTCGTACTTCCTAGAAACTTAGTGCCTGAATCTTAAAGGAGAAACTCAAGCCATTCAGCAAAGATATACTTGTCCCTTCTTTGCTTTGGATTGCCATTGCAAAAATGTTCTCTTTCAAAATTTGGTATATAAGTGCAAAAGAAACGCGTCGGGCTCCACATCTTTGGGAAAGGAGGTTGTGTCTAAGCTGTCGGTAGGGTGTTGATGTGTGGTGCATCCAGCCAGTGTCCCAGACATTCTCCAAGTTGTGGGGTGAGAGCATCTCTCTGCTGGCCCCCACCCTGCCCTGCAGCCTCTGGGACATTCCTCCAGCCGTTTTCCAGTGAAATCCCACGCCGGCAGGGTGACTCACATCAGAAGACATTCCAGAAAGAAGAATAATTATGCCGTTGCTGGAATTGATGTAATGGTGTTTTTCAGGATGCTTTAATAGACATGAGTGATGTTTTGGCAGGCAATTGAAATAACCCTGGATATCTGATTGCATTACTGACTGCTACCAAGGCCATCTCTGGGGAAGGGGACATTACTTAAGGTACTTTCTCTGTATTTTTAACTTGCTGGAGCTAACTTTCAGAGCAGCGTAGGGTTCTTTTTCAGAAGACAGACATATTGGTGAGCTTAACCAAGACGTATAACAAACTGAACTCTAAACACATACATATTCCAAGAGACAGGCCTGTGTAAACAACATCATAATTCCCTGGGTTATGCGCTGTTTAAAATAACATTCAGCTATGCATTCACCTCAAAAGATTGCCACTTAACAGTGTTGTTTCTTTTTCCAACCCTTATTGTTTAGGTTTACTATGGCTCTCGTTCCCCCCACCCCTCTGAAAACATAAACAATTCCCTTCTTTGCCCTGCGAGCAGGACACCCGTGTCCCGGTGGAGCTTCCTCTGTGCCGCGGCCAGGCAAAAAGATAACAAACGAGGACTATGTTGGGCTTCTTTCTCCTAAAAATAAGTTTATTTTCCTTGCCTATATGTGTTTCAATACTTTTAGAATGGTGTTTCTTATTATTAATGATTATTATCAGAATTTAAACACATTAGTTGGAATTGTGCTCGTTTAACACTCATGCAGTCCCTCCAAGGGCTCATTGCCTTCATTTAAGATATATATTTAAACAAACCCAAAACCCTACACACTGATATTGCTGGTCTGTTTTGCAGAGCCCCATCGTTTAGCTGTTCTCTGCAGGTAAATAGGTCTTATCCTTGGTCTGGCACGTTGATAAGCCTTCACACTTGGCTGGGCTCGAGGTGCGTTTGTGCAAAGGCAGATTGTTTTAGTTAACATAATCAGTGAACTCACTGTTCTACCTGGATGTCTGGGAGAATTGCCAAGAGATTTCCCAACATTTCAATCAGAAGCAAGGGCTATAAAGCTGTCAGTTTTCTTGTTGGCCAATTTGCCTTTGCCATGGTTCTAACGGTGTGCTCATTTATAAAGAAATCAGCCCAAGTCTTTTGGAGTGATATTTTATGCTGGTTTCAATTTGAGGAAGAATGATTTTCTTTTTCTTTCTTTTTCCTTGTTTTATTTAAAAGATGTGTTTTAAGAAAGTATTTCCTGGTAGAGAAAAATGCCCAACTCTAAGATTCTGAAGCAATGGAATTATTTTTTTAAAAAACAAATGAATTAATATTCATTTTTTGTTCCCAGCAGTGGTGCCGAGCTCCTTTCACATATTGCACCAGTCTCAAGTAAATCTGTTCTTAAACAAAGAAATGGAGATACTCAGGTCAAATGTTCAGGGTGATGTTGGTCTGCGTAGTAATTACAATCAGAGCTATGTTAAACTACCTGAAAATAATTCACTTTCACAGGAAAAGAGTATACCTACAAGTTTATGGTTTGCAGGTCATTGTCATCTACCCTATTTCCACCTGCCATAATAAATTGTGGTGAAATATCTACTACTGAGTACTGAACTCAAAGATTTTTTTTCCCCGAGCCTTCAGTATTTACCACCTTGTGCCAGATTACATCATGTAACCTTCAACAATGTTGTGAGCCCTTTTTTAGGAGGTAGGATGCAGAGGAGCAGAGGACCACATCCTCTTGAATTTTCTGTGATATTCCCTGCAAAGAGTCTTTCAATATTTGGCCAACTAGATGTTTCTCAAGTGTTTCATTGTGGTCAGGACCTAAGGACAACCCTCTGTTATTTTTGCGAGCTGGTGATCGGAAAGGTGGACTCATTCATTTTGCCTTGCAACACTTCCAGTGGTAAAGGCAGGGATGATGCTGAGTGCATGGTCTTGTGTGAGCCTGAAGGACAGGTACGTGGTGCTATCAACCATAATTTGCAAGAGCACTCTTAGTCTGTTCATGGTTTTGAAGTTTCGGGTCCTTGAGGATCAGAGTCCCAAGAGTTTGTTGGTGCAATGAGGAAGGATGATGGTTACTCTGGGAGAGGGTTTAGTGGTGGGATTGGCAGCATGAAGTTTACAATTGTAATCACTGATCACAAAGGCCTCTTTTAACCTAAAAGTTTCTGTGATTCTGAGATAAGAGAGACTGACTGGGAGAGCTGGAAGTAAAACCAAGTTGATCATCACCTGTCACAGGAGGATTTCACTCATATCAGGAGTACATCAGAGGCTGACAAATTCACCTGACAGAGGCTTCACGCAGCCAATTTATTTGCCAGGACAGGTGGAGAGCTGCCTAGGCTTATCGCTGAGCAGAGTGGCATGAGAAGAGGCACATTAAAGAAGTTCTGCCTCTGATTGCAATGAGAGCGCGACTGTTAGTATCACAAATTAGCAGACAGTTTTAAACCAGCTCCCAAGCACTGAAATTAAAAGCACTTAATACAGGAATCATATTCTCTAGCTAAGGCACAACGGGACTCTGGTGAATTTAGTTTATAATGTTTCCATGTTGCAACAGAAATTTGTCTTTTTGAGGCAATCAGGGGAGCCGCATTACAGCAAGACTTGCGAAGATTCGTGTTTCTGTCTAGTGGCTGCAAGTGCATTAACTCTTTCATGTGATCTTCTCTGCAAGTACCACGATTTCTTCTAAGTAGACCTCTGAAAAATGATGTTCAATTTAAGATGAGTAGGGTGTTGGTAACAAAATCCACTTCATGCTCATTTCTTGAAGAGAAAAAAAGGGTTCTTGTGGAATTATATACAAATAAAGACATTAACAATTAAGCAATGGTCACCTTCTGGTGGCATAGCTCAATTAATGACCAGATCCATGAATATTTAAATCAAGAATGCAATTTTTTGAAGTTTGTTCTTCTCAAGAAGAAATAAAATAGTCTCAGTTTAACTGATTTTTTCTACCCAAAATGATACTGGGTAGACATGTCAGCCTATTTTCCGTGTTTCTTAGACATTGGCAAACACACCACAATATCATATATTGTAATGAGATAACAGAGACGATGACTGCCATGCTCATTACTGTTTCATTACTTGGTGATTGTGAGAGCTTTTCTCCATCCGTGCCTGATTCCTATATTATCAGGAATAGGGCAAAGTCTTTGATGTTTGGTGCTATTAGAAAAATACTTGTTTTCTTCCTTTTCAAGGATACATCAGTGGTTTATAATTGATCTATAGCAGATCTTCCAGATATAACCTTAGGTCATATACAATATTAAATATGGCCATTATAGGGACTATGCCTTTTTAGAAAACTGTATGGATGTTAGCCTTTGTGTCCTAGAGAAATTCCATGTTGGGTAATTACATTTTGCCTATATTAATTTTCCATGCAATTTTAATTAGATGCAATATTTTTCACTTCCTGTGCAAAGTGATAGTACATTCTTCTGTGCTGTGAAAGAGTTAATAGGTGCTGAGATGGAGGTTGCTGCACGTCTGTACTAAGCAAATCTGCCACGTATGTTGGAAGAAACCAGCACAGAAAACCACGAAATCCTCTTGAAATCAGGTACAAAATTTGTTAGATGTTTTGGCATGCTGTGAAAGTTTAAAATCACATTAGTGGCATGCAAATTATCACTTAAATGACCTAAAATGTAGATTTTCATAGGGCTCAAATATGAGCGGCTCTTCAGACTGCATTAACCACCACTACAAAAGGGAAAGGAATCAATACATATGTAAATGTGACTCTGGTTTAAAAAACTATTCTGAGTTTTACTGTTATCATGCTAAAAGACATTGTAAACTGCTACAGACTCATTTCCTATGGGTGGGCTTCCCTCTGCCACCAGAGCAAGAGGAGCATGCACTCGCCAGAAGATGAGTGCAAGGAAACGAGGGCTGGTGTTAATCATTTACAGAAGATCTTTTTCCATTTTGAGGAGGCGTCTTGAGATGAAACTTTTTTGAGAGGTTTATCTGGATGTTGGAAACAGATTGTTACAACATTTATTATAGATTATATATCATGGGTGAAACATACTTTGGTTCTTGAATAGGCAAAAAATATTGTCATTAACACTATGCTTTGTCTAATTCAAGAAATTTTAGTTAGTTTTCTGATTCTGTGGGGGGCATTTTTTTCGTATCTGTAGAAAAATTTACAGGTCAGCTATCATTATAATTTTAGTTTTCCACTCTTGAAGATGAAAACTGATTCAAAATGTTCACAAAGTCTAAAATTATATGTATAAAAAAGAGCAGATGAATAACATTTTCACTAACCAACAGTCCTTGAAGTTGTTTACATTCATATGTATCAATAAAATCAAAAGCCGGGTGTTTTTCTTCATTCTCTCCTTTGTAAATTGTATTTGTTTCCTTTGAAAAGAGTTGGCACTGGAGAGGATAATGATTGAAATCCCAAAGCTGACAGAATTTGACCCTGGCAAGGGTAGGGAAGTTTGGCTCAATACAGCAAAGGAGTGAGACCTGCGAAGTGCTTAGGGGACAACAATCACCCCAAGGGTGAAGTGCAGAAGAGTGTTGCAAGGATGGGAGTTGCTCTTGGGTAACCCCAAAAGACGTTAATCGCACCGATGTGACATCTCCTCTGTTAGAATTTGCTCCCCCTGAGGCAGGGTATGGAAACCTTGCAAAGACAATGAGCACAAGGGGAATTTCTGATTGGTTTGCCAACGGATGCCTGACGAGGATCAGGAAGGCCGTGTGGACAGACATAAGGATTTAAACTCTTTAGGAGATCAAGGGGAGGTAAGAGAAGGCAGTGGTGAGAGAGAACAGAGACCTGCTTTACTGTTAGTGGGAGGAGCAAAGGCTGCTGGGATTAGGTAGCCAGAACTAGGGAGAAATAGCCCTAAATCATGAAGGATCTTCAATGACTGATGGAGAGGTTCACACCCAGTCTTCCAGCAAGACATTTGCTCACAGTGTAGATGGTAACATGAATTCTCATTAAAATCCAAAGTATTTTGCAGAATCAAAAATTCAGTAAAGAAATTCTTGTTCATTAAATACAGACAAGTGATCAGTCAGGAAAGTTACTTATGAAAATATGATAAGAGAATATTTACCTTTGAAATTCATTATTGAATAGCCACAATGGACTTTTTGTTTATGTTAAGGATCCCAAGAGAGAATATTTTAGGATAATCTGTGGGGATTTTTATTCCCATCTGTGCCTTTCCTCCTGGAATTTAGTTTTCATGTTGTAATCTGAGCATCATAGAATTATAGAATGGTGTGGGCTGGAAGGGCCCTTAAAGTCTACCTAGTTCCACCCCCCACTGTGGGCAGAGGTGCCTTCCAAAGGATCAGGTTGCTCGAAGCCTCCTCACTTTAAGTCATTCAAACTCATTTATTATCTTATTAAATGGAACTACCTTCACTGCTCCTGCATCAAGTTTTATGGGATTAAGCCCACAAAGCATCATGACTCACGCTGTGCTTTGTAGGTTCAAGCAATGCAAATGCAATATTTAACCTTGTCTTGCAGAGAGTAACAAGCTTCCTATTTTTATGGTGGTTTTTCGTGTATATTCGAGTGCGTTCAGTGCCACTTTATGGCACACAGCACCATGCTGGTGAAAAGCCATGATGTGATACATGCAAAAGCATTAATGAAATGGTTTGACATGAAGAGCAACCATTCCAGGTTGTACAATGCTGGCCCTTCAGTATAAATCTTCCCATCTACCACCGCATAGAAAAGAATGAGGAGATTTGCAGTCCTCTTCACAGTGCTGTTTCAGCCAGCCTTTCAGTTAACTCTGGAAAGCCAGCAGCAACTTGCATTGTCTCCAGGTTAGCGTTAGTATGAAAAAGGATTAGAAACAGTAATGCTCAGAATATAGTAAAGAGAAGAGGAAACTCTATGTCCTTCGGATACATCCATCTTGAACATATTTGGATTTCAACTGGGATTACTGGTATTTTGCTGGTGAGGCGTCCCAGGAGCCTATACTGTACATAATTACTGTAAGCATCTAATCCAGTAAGGAGGGACCCATCTTCAAGCTGGTTTTTGGCACCAATAACTCATTGGTTATGGGAATAGTTCAGATATCTGCTGTCAGTTAAGGATGAGCACCTGGAATGATAGTTTCTCACTACTTTGTTCTTGGCTTCATAAGCCCAGGGACATGCAAATTCAGAGATCTTTAATAAAGTACCTTCAGAGAAACCACAGGGAAAGAAGAGTTATGCTGTGGACATCATAGTCCTGTGCAATAACTGCTTGGTCACTTGGATACTTAACACTGATTTACAAGCATTAGTCAACTGGAATCTCAATTACATCTTCAAAGGCAAGGAAATATCAGTCCACCTCCCTTCCCTCCCCTCCCAATTTGCAGATGGGGTACAGGTAACGCAGCAAGGAGGGGGGTGATGATTTCTCATCTGATGCTTTTACCATTGGGATATATCTCCTTTTACCTCTCCTTCCCCTCCCCTTATGCCAAATGCCTGAAAATAACACTTCTTTCCTGAATATCTTTTGATGTGTTGATGCAGAGTGTCTGAAAATACATTTTTTTTCATTTGAAGTAGTAGTTGATATACTCAATGAGGACTCATTGAATATAACACTTATTTTTCTTTCCAACTCTTTTTCCTGCATCAGATCTCCAAAAATGTAATCTGTAATCTTTCAGGTATTATATGATTCCATTATGACTCTATCAGATGATTAACGTGGGGTTAATAACTCTGTCTGTTGAATGTTGTTGTGAAGGAGCGACTGCTGCTGGCTGTGCCCCTGTTAATGATACATTTGGAGAACAAATTATCATGTGCTTCACCTACTCAGAAACAGCTTTTCCATGAAAAGACAGAGTAAGACTGTATTTTTAGGAACAATCTGTTTTCTGTCTGTAATTAATATGTTCCGGATTGTTTGGCTACTTTGGTCAGTGCATCACAAACTAGACTATTATACTCAAAGCTACTTTTGGGACATCCAGTAATAGCTCCTTTTGAAAGCGCTGAGAGCAACCCCTGTAAATCACTGTGGGTTTGATTAAAGATATAGCTTTGCCTAAACCATGCCAGGTTTCTGTAACAAGCTGATGAGCTATCACAGGGTAAAAAAAAAAAAAATTGTATTCTTGATTCACACCTCTCTGGTGTAAATCCTGTTCCAATTTTAAAAGCACCTTGTTATAACAGTGTTGGACAGAGGAATTCTTGAGGCTAAGTGACATTTACAGCCTATGATACTAGTGTGTCTGTACTGTGTATCCATCAACATTTGGCATTTAAGAAAATCTGCTCATCCTCACATCGCCTGTTAAACACTCACTTTATTAGCAAAAGGAAAAAAAAGAAAGAAACTAATCCTCTTTGCTTTTGAGTTTTTTTATGGGCAAAAAAAAAGGGTCGGTTTGACCTCAACAGCGTGAAATCAGCCCCAAATTACCTCAAGCAACTGTACACCTGGAAGCAAAAAGGTGGGTTAAAATGATGGGGTTTTTCTGTCCATGAGTGAACGCTGGAATAACTTGCACTCTTTAGCATGCACAGCTGTATTATCCCGGGGCAGTTTTTGGCTCGGTGTGAATTTACACATCTGTCAGATCGCTTGGAGATCCATAGGCAGAATGTAGCGCTTGGGAACATTGTGTGGATTTGGGATGTTTCCTGTAGGACCTGGGAAGCACAGAAGAACGAAAGGCTCGCCTTCTCACTGCAGCCAGCACTCCTCGCTGCCCATGTCTCTCCGCGCTCCCAGGAACAGGACAAAAGCACTTCTGTCTGCAGGTGATTTTAGGCTCCGCTTCAAAACTTCGTTCTTAAGTCAAACCCACATTTTTTAGTTCAAAACTGTGTTCTTGATTTAAAACCGCTCATGTGCTCCTTCTGGTTTACTCCAAACAGTGGTCCCCAAGGGGTGTTTGAGTTTGCTTGCAGGTCTCTCTGACTTAGTTTTTAGGGAGCATAAGCTGAGCATCAGATTGTGGTTACTGAAGGCCAATGCAGGACTTCAGCCACAGACTAGGTTCCTTTTTTTTCTCTCCTACTTTCTATATAGGCTGAACATTAGGAAAAAAAAATCACAGATAGGGTCGTTGGGCACTGGCAGAGGCTGCCCCGGGGAGGTGGTTGAGTCACCTTCCCTGGAGAGGTTTAAGGGATGGGGGGATGAGGTGCTGAGGGACATGGTTTAGTGATTGATGGGAATGGTTGGACTCGATGATCCAGTGGGTCTCTTCCAACCTGGTGATTCTATATCACTTCACCATTTCTACATCATCTTTTCCTCCAGGACTACTGTGCTGTAGTTGTTCAGCTCCCTATTTTCCTGTGTCTTTGAAATGAAAGGCATTTCTCATGTCTTCTCAAGGTACTTTGCTTTGTACATGGTCCTGATTTCCTCTCCAGGGCTCTTCATACCCTCTCAATGCTGTGCCGTGGTCTGGGCTGGAGCCCTGAAACCACACAATTCCTGCACCTGCCTCTGCTACCAGCTTCCCAGGCAGCCTGTGGAATATTTTCATTTATTCACTACACTCTGGGTTTATACCACTCTGGACTCTATCTTGCATCTGAGATTGCTGCCATGTATTTTAATGCATAATGCATTTTGGGATGCAGTTTGAGTGCTACTATGTATAATATGGTTGTATTGCTGATGTGGCAAATCATATTTTAATTCATAACCCCAGGACAAGCAACATGAGCACATTTTTTAAATTTATTGAATTTTTCTTTTTTAAATTTTAATTTTCTTTAATTTTTGTAAAGCAAGAGTGAACACAGTAGAGCAGAAAAGACTTTTCTTGTCTGCAGAGCCGCTGAGCAGCATTCAGGGCTGTGTTGTGTGTATTAGTAGAGTGAGATGCAAGGCAGACGTGTTTGCTTTGATTGGTTTTGAGGGAGGTTGTGTGGTGGCGTAGCTCACAGTGGAGCTGGCACAGCTTCCAAGCCTGGGGTTAAGTTGCTCAGTTTGGTTCATTTGGTAATTAATAAAAGCAATGGCCAATTTGACTTTATACCATGTGTCTGTCTGTGTGGAACCTGGCACAAGCAAACTTTTCTGCTGAGCAAGATGGTCAGTGTATTTTTTGACGTGCACGTTATTCTGGGAACTTGGAAGCATGTGAAGTTTCAGTGAAGGGGAAGAAGCCTCCTGGCCCCTGACAGAGGTTTATAACAGTAGTTAAGGGTGACTTTTGAAGCGTTTCGTACGTGCTGGTGTAGGTGCACCTCCTGCAGCCCCCGGGTTTTTAGTAGAAAGGCCCATCAGAGTTTCAGGTCAGCATCTCAGCAGTTGGGTTGCTTCATAAACCCAGAAGGGGCCACCAACATTTTGGTGCAAGACTTCCCCTCAGCCCCTCCAAAGAGGAACATCTGCTCCTTAGCATGCTGCTCATTTCCATGGCAGGACTCCAGTGGCTCTTCCAACGCAGAGCACAGCAATAGTAGAGCTGGTGTCTGAGCTCTGGAACAAACCGAGTGTTTTTTCACGTGCTTTTGTGTGCCATGAGGTATTTCTACTGTGTGCTTATTTCTAGTAATGGGCATTCATTATTATGAGAGGGTCTCTTTGCTCAGGAATCATCACAGTACGTGTTGCAAAAGCATCTCGACAATGGTTTGCATTTGTATATTATGGAGTCATAATACGTATTTATTTATTTGTGTAAAGCTGTAATACCAAATGCATAGTAAAAAAAAAAAAACCTTACAAAATTGCATGAACAGTAGTTCCATTTAAAATGTCATATCTTGGCCAATTTTGTTATGTCCAAATATCCTAGTCACATTGTACACTAACAGCCTGCCAAATTTCACTTAAAAGCACAGCCAATTTTTAAGTTACAGAAGCACAAAGAGCAGTGGAATGTTCTTTTTTAGGACTCCTCTAACTTAAACAAAAATTATAAGGTTTTTATTGTTTTGCTTAAATCCAAGGGAAAAAAGAAAAAACACATTTGCTGCAACTCAGCCTGGATCACGCTGCAAAATTCAGCATTTGGCTGTGTGCATAGCCAGACTATGCTACTTAAAACACGCTGATTTGCTTGTTACAAGGTCAAAGCCCATGTAAAAGTATATATATTAGTAAATATGAGTCAGATACAGGAATTTTTATTAATGGAATTTAGTTTTAGTCTTTATTTATTTATTCCCACCCCCTCTCAAAGCAGACTAGTTCTGCCATTGGTCTGTCAGCTAGGGATATTTTCCCCACTGACTGCAGTTCTGAATTGAGGTCTTTATAGATGCTTTATCTTGTTCTTTTCAGATTGTAACATGATGAGCTTTCTTACAATGCAATAAAGCTAAAGTTTAAAATAATCTCAAGTAAGAGATACTGATTTTTGCTCCTGTCAGTGATGGTGAGGAACTACTCTTAAATAAATGTCTTGAAGCAAAGAAAATGATATTCAAATTGTGGACTTAACTCCAAATATTTTCATGAAAGAATTGTGCTTTTTTAATTTTAACTGAGGTTTTGTTGTCAGGAGTAAAAAAAACGGGATCTGCTTTTAAGATTTCTCATCTACATACTTAAAATCATTTTCCCTTGCCATCAAAGTAACAAATGCATGGATTCATTAGAATAATTACAGAAAAAAAAAAAGAGAAAAATGTAGTCAACGTGTTAAAATCTCTATTTTAGATCTGTATAGTGCCTGCCGTGTGGGGGGAAAATAGTTAATTAGGACAGCAAAAGACGGCGCTAAGAAAATGTGCTGCATGACAAAGGTGGCAGAACTCATCAAAGATTTGTATTGAATAAGTAAGTTATAACCATCCCTATAAGATGGCTTAAGAAAAAAAAAAATATATATATTAAAAAGTAAATGTATATGTATGAAAGCCCCCATAGCAATTCCTCATTGCTTGGTTAGAATATTTCCAAAGGTTACGGTTGTAAAATAGTATTTATTTCTCCTGCTCAGCCGGCTGGCTTCTCCCTCTCCTCTCTCTGCGCTGCCTCCAGCCCTGTGCTGGGCTGCCTGTTCTTTATTCCCAGCGCAGCTTTTAGCCCGCGTGGCCAATTGGGGCGGCAGCGCCGGCCCAAGACCGTGCTTGGTGCTGAGCTCCAAATGTGATTCCAGCCCTGACAGGGGGATTATAGGAAACAGATGACTTACGCTTCTAATTTGTGGCCTTAAATTGCAAACAGAATTTCAGGAGTCGAGCGGAGTAATAAATGGCAATAGAGAAAGCCACACACAGCCAAATCAGTATGTGGTGGTTGTAGGTTAAACTAAATAGGAAGAGACAGGTTATGATGGTTTAGTGTATTACAGAGAAGAAAGTCTTAAATTACTAGTGCTGAGAGGTATTGCACTAAGGCAGACAGTATTGCATTGTGTAGTCTACAGATATCACAAGCAGAACAATAAAAAAGCAGGTTTAGCATAAAACCTGTTGCTGGACAAATATTTTTTTTTTCCCTTAGAAATGGAAGCTTTGTTTTATGTTTGTTTTGACCTTAACTATACACTTGCCCCTTAACATCTGTTTTCTACTGTTGCAGTTTTTCACACCAAATTAACTGTCAGGCCTTCAGATAAAATAAGTTAAAAATACTTTCAAATTATTTTTTTGTTGACTTTCAGGACTAGAAGAGTGTCCTGTTACTCTTCCAGTCCTGGACTGCAGTACTTATCTCTCTCAGGCATAAAATATACACTGTTAAACAATTAAAAATTAGAATGGAAGATTTAAAACTTTTACAACCCCCTCCTTTTTTTTTTTTTTTTTTTTTTTTTTTGATTATGGCAGCTCTGTGAGCTGCTGCTTTTTGTGTAATGGCATCAGAGCACTTTTTGGAGGAGGTTTTTGGTGCTTTCAAGCTGGATCTGCTGACTTCTTTTGTTATCATTTGTAGCTTCTGGTTCTGAAAAGCTTCAGCGTGTTTATTTAATGATGATTTGTATCCAAAGCTTGCTCCACGGTGTTAATTGCTGCATGCTTCTTGTAAGACTTAAATTATAAAGATATATTCTTAGAACCCAGAGCAGTCTCAAATCTGATATTCTGACAACTAATGTGGGATTTGCTTTTTTTTCATTTCAGTATAAGAGGGAAGGAGAGATGAGGAATATGCTTGAAGGTCTGGAGGAATAGGCTGGTGCCACAAAGGCATGTGTCAATTGTTAGTATTTCTTAAGCCTCTTAATTTGAAGATGCATTTTAAAAAATGGATCTAGTCTTTTCTCTAACAATATGTGATCTCTGGAGTCTCTGGAAGTGGTTAGAAAAACATTCCCACTGCACACCAAGTAACGTGGTGGTATTATCCTACCCCCCAGACGATACTGCTCGAAAATGACAACTGGCCAGACCTACAAATAGCATTAACCCGAAGATTTAAAATGAAGGAGGACAAATAAACCTCTGGTGCCCTGGTGCTTTGCATCGCTATGCCATGTAGGTCATTAATCTGAGCAACCTGTAGACTCCAGCCTGGTGATTTCCCAGTCAGCGAAACCCTTTAGACTGTTGGGGCATCGTAGCAGGGGCCAACGTCGACGTTTCATTCCAGGCAGCGGAGCCTGCAGCATTTGAATGAACATAACTGTTATTATTGCAAAATGATTATTGTTTTAAGCAGGTCTTTTGATTATCATTGGAAATGACTAGCTAAATACATTTTGATTAATCACTTGCAAAAATTATGCTTGTTAGAGCTGTTTTATATTCTCTGTCGCTGTGTTCTCACTGTAGGTTATAGCCATTTCTTTACAGCTGAAGATTTTTTCCCCTTAAGTCACCTGGTGAGAAAGGAAAACAAATCTTAGTTGAAAGCTTTTGTCTGTGAGACAGAGTCCTCTTTTCATCCCTATGTCCTTTAAAAAAATGCTCAATTATTGTCTGTGCCACAGAGGAAAGAATGGGGCCTACATAGGACCTGAACCTTTTCAGACAGGAGATGGCTTTTGTTTTTGCACCCCATCAACACCACTCACCTAATTAAATCTGATATCTCTGGCTGAAGCAAAATGATTTGTTAATAGTTCTTTGGGAATTTCCTTAATGAGTTTAGATGTCTTTTGTATGGTACATGTGGGGGTATTTTCAAATGGAGCTGAAAAAGAAAAAAAGAAAAAAAAAAAAATGGGGCAAAGAGAGAAGAGAAAGAACACCAAACCACGGAGCAAGGTGTGGGCTGACGGCGGGTCCTGGTGGGCTGCAGCCAGTCATTAGCTGAGGACACGCAGCAGAGACGCTTGGGAAGAGCCCTCCCCATCCCACACGGCCAGGGACATCTGTCAGGGAGTCAGATATTACACCTTGATCAGGCCGAGACAGTGACACCATTTTCTTTAACAAACACCAGCAGCTTTTCTTTCTCCTTTATTTTAACATTTCTCAGGGGTTGGATTCCCTTTCTTCTCTTGCTCTGCTGAGAGTAAAAGGAGCTTGTTAACTTGCTTAGATATTTTGACTGCTGATGCACTTTGGCCACTTGCCTGTGGTAACAGTGTCAAAGCATTGCTTGGGATAATTGCTATATTTGCAGTCTGAAGAGAGCTCTGACTTAGTGTTCAAGCTGCCGAATAAAAAAGAAATTGTCATTTTGGAAGAAATCTGTGAATTCCCCTCCCAGTTAAGAAAGTGCACGATTTTCAAAATGCCTTTTCTCCTTGTATTCAAGCATAATATTATGCAGATAATCAACATTTTATAAATTGCTTAAAATATGAGATAGCCCCTTAAAAGGCTTTGGTTTCAGTAGGGTTTTGGTTTGTTTTTATTTTTAGCTTTGGGGATTAACCACTATGGGGCTCTATTTCTTCATTCTGTGCACACCCAAAAGTACCCACTGGTCCATAAAAACACCATGTGCATCTAGCCTGAGGTTTTCAAAGGATGCAGGATCAAGCCCATAGGTTTCAACAAGTTTACCAGTCTTCCTGATTTCATACATTGAGCTACTACTGTACAATATCAGAGTTCTTGTAATTATGAAATAACTGGGATATTAAAAATATTAGTTACATTGTCAATTGTGTCTCAAGTCATACTGCATATGGATGGCATGTGACAATTTTTTGATAGCCCTTCATTTAGTAAAGATGTGAATAATTTATATATGCTCTTATGACATCCATTTTCCAAGTGGAAATTGAGACTATAATAGAACTTAATTGTATGAATACACTATAAGAAATGGCATCTTTAAACTATATTTGTTATGCATTTCACCTTTCTGAATATGTTTGTGTGACCCATTTGTTGTGCAATCTTTCCCTTTGAGAGATTAGGGCAGATAGGTAAGCAAGCTTTGGTCTAGGAAGAAGTCTACATTTCTTGCAAACTCACCGAATGCACTCAAGCTTCTTCAGATCCACCTTTAGCAGGAACACCCAGCAGGATCGTGTCTGGCAGCAGCAAAGGGTTGAAGTCAAAGAATCATGGTTGGTAGAGTCATGTCAAGGTTGCCACCAGCAGCTTGAGGTGAGCAGAGGAGGAGGTGCCCCAAGCAAATGTTGCTTTTTGTGGACTTTTAGAGCCCAGAAGCTCTAAAGGATAAATTAAACAAAAAGAAAAGATATTTTCTGATCTTCATAGTGTTTAAAATCCTACACTTCCGAACTCATTCTTTCAAAATTACACTAGATCTATTGTAACATAGCACCTAGGCAATTTATAGTAGGCTAGATCTGTCTGGAAATTCATTTTTTAATATGGTTTAGGGGATATCCAATAGGAGGAACTGAATGATGAAAGGCTTAAGTGAACCTTTCCAATGCCCATCCTCAGCCAAGCAATCAGCCCTGCCACTGTTCCTCCCTTACCTGTGTTATGGTTCAATACTGTTGCATCTGGCTCCTGTCATTTTATGGCACGCTGATAAACAGCTATTGATTTAATCAAAATTACACGGGTTGGATGCCAGGACAGTGCTTGGCCCCAGGAAATCTTGCGAGGAAGCACCTAGTAAAATTACTCATCCTGCATTTTTCTGTTGCTCGTAGGCTTCGATGCTCACCCGCTCTAATGCAAAGTGAAGCGTACTTTGTTCTACTGCCTCCAGATACCTTGTGTGGCTGCCTGATGCACTCTGATGTGCATTTTACCTGGCATTTGAGAATATTTATTTAACACAGGCATGATTACTTCTCTTATGGTATTAATTCTGAAAAATGCTGAGCTCTTCCAAAAAGTGCTGATTGCTCTGCTGACAGACAAGGTGGCAAAGGGGAAGGGCATTTGGCCCGGTGCAGGGTCCCAGATGATGTTACCCGAGGCTGTTGTTGGGTAGGGTTTAACGCGCATGACAAATTTGCTGCTAACAAAATTGTTCAGGGCCAGATTTTACTCTAGGTTGCGTGGATTTAAATTTGCAACAGTTCCAGAGGCTTCATTTGTTGCTGGGTATTTCAAAGGTGGGCTAGGTCAGAAACTGCCTGCGTGGATTTATATTTGCAACAGTTCCAGAGGCTTCATTTGTTGCTGGGTATTTCAAAGGTGGGCTAGGTCAGAAACTGCCTGCCTGCCTTTTCCTCGATGCAGAATCCTGTCCATTTTAACTCTGTTTGATTCTTCCTTTATAATACACTTCATGTTTTTAGAACAGCTCTCTTTTCCAATTGCCCATCCTGTGCATTGTCAAACTACTTTTGAATTAACAGAAAAAAAAATTAAAGTATTCGCCCCCCCCCGCACCAAACAACGTTCAGAAAAAAAAAGAAATCTCAAAAGTTAAATAGTAGAAAAGAAAAGCTCCTTTTTGTTAGGGTAGGATCACCAGGTCTGAGCTAAATCTCTTGCAATATTATACATATTTGAAACACGAGAGCTATTGTTTTGAAGCTGTACTATGTTATTGTCCTGCTTGTCTGAGTAAGGAGCGCATATCTCTGGTGGATGGAGGTTAGCTAAGTAAGTCATGCATAGATGGAATTTATTAAGTTTGCATGGTAGTGACAGCTGTGAGTGGGAACAGTAACTCTGAACGTGCCAAGGGCTGAGAAAGGGAAGGAATTTTCATATGTGTCTTAAAGGAAAACAGCAGGGTAATTGTGAAAGCTCTTCTAATCACTCCATCTCATTACCAAGGGGGAAAGTCACTGAAATGATTTTTGAAGTGTAATAGTCTGGCAGGGGGTTGTCTTTGGACAATCTCACCAGGCAGATGAGGACAGAAAAGAGTTGGGTTCCATAAGAACCATTGAAAATCAGACAATTGAATATAAATCTATTAAAACAGAGTTATAGATATACATCAGTGCAAGATAGCAACTGGTTAAGTTATCTGTCAAATTGGTTAAAAATGTTTTTTTGAACATAGAATTCACCCTCAAAATTTCTTTCTATCCGTCTGATCTTCTGGAGCTTCTTGTGGAAACACTTCCTTTTACCTTTTTCTCTTTTTGCATTCCTGCTCTGCCTCCCAAGATGAAATTCACCTTCTCTGCTTGTTCATTAAAATGGCAGCTGTCACTTAGAGGGAGACAAATTCCAGTCGCTGGGGCTGATCCTGGCAGCGCTGTGTGTGTGAGTGACACGCAGCTCACCGGGACCGCCAGGGGAAAGGTCAGCCTGGCCGAGGAGAGCCAGGGGTGTCTTCCCCGGGGTGTCAGTCTGGGAAGGGACAGAGACAGAAACACCGGCAAAGGGGGAAATTAATATTAATAGCCCACCTTATACTAAGTCCCAGCATCCTCCTGGTTAATTGCTCTGGATGCGGTGGATCAGGCCAAGCTGCAGAACCCATCTGGTACAGGGATGCTCCATCCCTAAAATGATTAGAGGAGATGTCTCCTGCCTCTCAGTGCTGCAGTGAGGGGTTATGGGCCAGAATGTACTAACGTGGATTTTTGATGTCCTTTTGAAACGCAGGATCCTCCTCCAGCAGTGATGGGGCTACCAAAGGGAGAGGCAACCCCTCCTCACCTCCTCTCCCTCTGCCTTTGGTGCCCTTCCTCCTGTTGCCCTAACCTCTTCGCACCTCGATCCCACCCATGTACTCTGTAGATATCAAACATAACCACAGCATGGGCCTTGCCAATACATCTTCATTTGATGTAAGTCTGATGCCGACTGGCTGAAAACCTCCCCTGTTTTTTTTTAATAAGGTTGCTTTTTTCCTTCTGTCTGATATTATATATATATATTTAAAATAGCCCCCAACTTCATCACTCTCAGCATGATCCAGCTTTTTTTTCAGGCAGATTAAAATTAATTCTAATTTTAGAGAGCTCTTTAGGTGGCATCTTTTAATTTTCACCTTTACTGGGGCTTTTGTTGCAGCCTAAGAATGAGCTTACAGTAGGTGAAATCCATGTTCTTAATGAAGTACTTCTTATTCTCTGTTTTTTTGTTGTTAGACCACATAGGATATGTTCTGTTGGTGTGTGGGGAGTTATGATTAGATGAGAATTTACCTCTGAGGAAGCTCAGATTATCACACATAAAGCATCAGAAATAGAAAAATGATGTGCACAACCATGAAAAAAAACAATGGATCTTATCTTTACGTTTTTTCCTAATCACCCTCCAGCATCACTACAGCAGTTAAGTTGCCTCAGGGCTTGCTAGGATTTATAGTTTATTATAACATTGATAAGAGCAACTGAGCGAACAGCGAACTGGATGTTCAGTAAATATGAGTTTGAATTCATGGCAGAATTTTGATTCGATGTGTTCACAATTCTCTTCTATTTACACAGTTCACTGCAAAATTGCACTGCATTGACTAGTTTGACAAATTGTGAGTGTACGTGTGTGCTTTTTTCCAGTGTGTGTGTGCCTCAACTAACCCACGTAGATCAAACAGCTCTCGTTGTGGCTAAAAACACAGTTTGAAGTTGATGTTCTGTCTGTCACATGAATTACTTATTTAAGTTAATAAGTTATGCAATTGGTGAATTTTATGTTCGGCTTTTGCAGTGTTGACTTTGTGTTCTGAATAACATCCAGGCTAATAGTTTAATGTTGAAATTAGTGAATAATTGGGAATAGCAAATCATTGCTTTTGTGATCTGCCGGTGAGTCATTTAGATACAACTGTTCCCCATGAATTGTTTTCTTGCTTTATATTTTGACACTTGATGACATGTCATTAAGGGATTACCCTGAGGAGCTTTCCCTTGATTTGCAGGGGAGCAAAATCAACCCCCCAGTGGGAAGCCCAGTGCTGAGTGAGAATACCAGTAGTACCTTAATGCTACCTAATGGATGTCACCTCCATGGATTTATGAATCCCATTGCATCTAAATAATGGAGGAGAAATGATGCAATACCCTTCACCCTTGTTCTCTGAAGCTCACCAGTGCTGGAGTCTGAAAATAGCTTCTCGTAATCCCAATTCACTATTCAAGAGGGATTTTGGCATGCGTATATTTTCTAGGCATGGTCAAAGTTAAGAAATCATGGGTTAGACTATTTTTAAAAAGGAGATGAAATAGCATAAAAATTAAACCAAAATTCTAAGTCCACTCCACTTTCTTTTAAGCGACGGATGGAAAGCCATTATAAATCCCACTATGAAATGTGCAGCTAAAATAAGACTATACAAATATTGAGTTACCTGTAATGAGCCCAAGGGTTTGCAGTTTGTGCCTGTTAGCAGGAAGGCAGAAGATCTTTCCAGCCCTGACGTACGTCACAAGCCCTTGCATGGACACAACCCACATGCCCAACCTGCCAGAATAGTCTCTGCTTCCTAGGGCCAAGCCAAGTGCTGCCACATCTGGGCTTCACATCTGCCCAGAAAAGAAACCTCCATCACCTCCCTGAGACCTGTTTGTAAGCTCATTAGAATAAATAAATAAATACATAGAGAAAAAAAAAGCTCAAAATCCCAGCTGCTCAGGTCTTGCTGGATAACTTAATAAAAATTGCTCATATTCTACCCATTTTAACAGAGTGAAGGATTCTCTTCCAGGATTTTCCAGACTAAGAAAGCCTATTGGTACTGTGAACCAAAGAAGGACGAAGCAGAACCCCTCCCCATTCATGCTCTTCTAAGTTAAATCATTTATCTGTGTTTTACCAGCCTTTATCAGAGTTTGTACACTTGCTCCAATTAAATTATTTTTTCTCCAGGGGAGCTTGCGAGGCACTTACATAAATTCTCTTAATTTCTGAGTAATGCGGTCCTGACAATCACTTAAGACAGTATAGTTGATACTGCTGTCAGGGAAGACTCTTTTTCAAAAGAATGTTTTTATAGAATATCACTGTGACACTTCACTTAGACGGATGTCTTTAGCAGAATTTGATTAATGTAAAGTAATAAAAGAGATGCACACTAAAGTGTCTGTACATGTCTTGTTAAGTATGTTTGATTCATTATATGTAGTTCTCCTCACTTCTCTTCTCTTCTCTCAGTTCATTTTTTATCATTTCAATAATATATCTATAAATATGAAAAAGTTGGCACTTTCTTTGACATATATGGCTATTAATTCATAACTCTAAAAAATTGTATCTTTCAACTTGTCACTTTAAAGCTTGTACAGTTTATTACAGTAAGTAACCTGTGTTGGAAATTAGATTTTGAACTTTAGCAAGGAGATAAATAAGCTTGTGGATGTAGAAGTTATGGAGAAGATACCTAGATATAGTGCTAGAATAAAATTGCATGAAAAGATCACTTACTTGAAGATGATAATTTCAGAGCTCCCTGAGGATCACATTACGATTACAAATTGAAAATGGGCTTCAGCTTGAATTCCAATAACTTTAATTCCTAGAAATGTCATTATTTCAGTTAATCAGTGAATGTGTTTATCCCATCCTGTAGGCCAATAATACACAGCAGCAGCAGACAATTTCACTAAATATATGAAGTTTACATTAGAAAGGCTCCTGAAAATTCATCTAGGCCAAGCTTTGACTTACTTTTGCAGCATCAATCAATCTCTGGAAGAGAAAACCTGAAAAATTTTAATATCTTTATTTCATAGTGTATGACAACATTTAAAGTTAACCCTAATTGGCCTACTGTATCACGGGGAAGCAAGAATGGTCGTTAACATTTTTGCTTTTCTTTGATAGCAAAATAGCCCCTCCGCTTGTTTCCTAATTAGCTTCTCATCTTTATGATTTCGTAGAATCATAGAATCACCAGGTTGGAAAAGACCCACCGGATCATCGAGTCTTTATTCAGAGTGGGTCTGACAGGTCCAGTCCAGTCTTTGATGGCATCGGGGCTGGGATGACAGAGGCTGCCTGCACTGAGGTTTCTACAGCTCTGATGTTTACTTTGTGTGAATACTTCACCTGGACTTAGGAAACTTTCTTATGTGAGTCCAGCAGAGCAGAAGCTCCTGAACTGACGTATCTGGTGGTGTCCCAGCAGGACATCGTCAGCTCTCCTGATGTTACCACAAAAGCTTGGATGAATTAGGGGAGGGGAACGGAGGAAGGATCACTCTGCAAAATAATCCTCTGCCAGCAATATTTTTTAATTTGGTTATGGCAGGGCACGGGGCACAGATGACTGGAACTCAGCAGGCAGAATACGCGAGGGTTTTGTGCCACCGACACCCAGAGCGCAGACTACATGAACCAGGAGGTGGGGAGAAGCAAGTACCCTGGCGCCTGCCGGCAGATAGAAGGTGGGTTTGTCGGCAGCAGAAAATACAGAAGTCAGAGCAGCCCAGGAGCAAAGAGAAACCGCACAGTGTAACTGCTGTGCAGGTTTACAAATCACAAAGTGCCTGAGGATTCCACAGCGAGCAGGGGAGACGCAGTGGGTAAAGATGTGTGAAATCAAAGCTCCCAAGTGAGGACAGATGGACCAGCCGCAGGAAAAGGAAGGCGAGGAAGGTGGAGATGTAACAGAAGACGTGCCATTCGGTATGTGGTGTAGGCGCGCTTTGCAGCTAGTTTTTCTGCAAAGCAAGGGCTTTACTACTAATGTTCTGCCCTGGTTTCTGTTAAACCAGGGAATGTGGCTTTGATACCACGTAGCCTCAGGATGCGGTTCTATTAATCAAGTATACATAGTAAGCAGGATCAAAAAGAAGGCAAGGGGATTCACTTTCAAGAAACATTTGAGCTTCAGTGTTTTCCAAAGCTTTGAGGAAGCATATTCTTCCCTGGAAGCCGCAGCTGATTGCCCCTCTACAAAGGGAATAGAGTGTTCACAAAACAAAGGTAGGGTCCAGGGGTGAACACAACACCAGCTGGACATACACCAGCAGAGATAATGTATGTGATGGAGGGAAAAGATGTACACCCTCTGGAAGACGCTGGCCAGTCAATCTGGGAGGTGTACCATGTTCAAGAGCAGGGATAGCTACTCCGAAGCTGATCCTCCACAATGTAGTTGTACTTTGGATGCTGAAGTTCCTCTCTCCATTGCAGGGAAGATGGTCCTGCCAGACATGCATGGTGAAGAGACGAACTCTATTTGCTCAGAACTTTCTTATTTAAGTTAACAGTCATTAATGAACCATGTAAAGAAAGCCCAGAAGGCTTTCTACCTTGAACAAGCCACATCTCTGGGGAGTCAAAGCAGCTGTATTGATTCCTGTCAGCACAATTGTCTTTGAGGAATCATTTGTTTCATAAAACCAGATTGTCAGATCTCTACAGCAGAAGGAAAATGGAGAAGAGCGGGTTTTGAATGAAAATGAATAAAACTTCTAAGAGTGAAGAGCTCCCATCAGTAATAACCTGCAATGCCTGAGCATGAGAAGCCAGAGTAGGTGCCTGTAATGAGGAATGAACAACAGGACATAGGACCACTGCTGTAAGAAAAAACTTCAGGGATTTTCTCACCTCATTGTGAACACGGTAAAATTTTTAGGGCATGACAAATAACCTGATGTCTCTGGGGTGTTTTCATCAGTGAAATTCAACTCGTCCTTCAGGTGCCACAAGCCTCCAGTCCTCCTCTGCCCCCCACTCCTCCCTTTGCCTGGGTTTCAGTTCCTGACACAGATGCTACCACCTGGCACACATGTACTAACGCCTGATGGCAGCAGGCGATTTACTGCCTGCTTCATGCCTAAAGCAACTGTGATTCACCACCCCTGTGCTCCACATCTATCCTGCCCAAGGGGCTCAGTCTGCAGCTGGAACTTTGACCTTGTTGAGTTGTGTGCGGGTGTGAGGAGGCTACAGGAGAAGGTCAGCATTGAATATTGCCTTCTCCTGTCCTGTGGTAGGGATTTGGATCCAAA
Source organism: Clamator glandarius (assembly GCA_033459285.1). NCBI lineage: Eukaryota > Metazoa > Chordata > Aves > Cuculiformes > Cuculidae > Clamator > Clamator glandarius. The sequence continues at coordinate 1,867,784 of JAUNZM010000826.1, forward strand.
TACTTGACATCTGGAAAAATTATATTGCCCCTGAAGGCACAAAGATTTTTCCGTCCTCTACTATTGCATTCAACCATTGCACTTCAGTATGACTAGGTGTGTAAGTGCAGCAGCACGTTTGAGATCCTAGTGCTGCTCAGGAGGAGCTTCATGTGTTTATGTGGCACTCAGGAATGCGGTTTAGTGGTGGATTTCACAGTGTTAGGCTTATGGTTGGTCTCAATGACCTTAAAGGCCTTTTCCAATCTAAATGATTCAATGATTCACCCAAAAGCTGCTCTTATTCTCTTTTTGAATCTGCTACTATGAAGTTGCTGAGACTCAGGTGCATCCACAGCTGTAGAAACTGAGGGGACAATTTGGGAGGTACATGCTGAGGAGGAAATAACCACTTTATACGGCAATTCGGACAAAGATCAAGAAGACAGCTCTGCTTCAGTATTTTTACCTTTAGGCAAAGCTATATGTGACTATCATGAAAACCAGAGATAGGTGTTGAGAATACAGGAAGAAGATTATCACTGGTCTCAGTAAATGTACATAAATAAAACTCACACGTCTCACTTGCTAATTTAGATAGCATGGATTGGCTTATGGATTTTCATATATCTCCTTCAAATGCACCCAGGTGTCCATGGTAAAGGAAAGTGTTTACACTTAGCTCAGCATTGCTGAGGTTTCCTGGCCAAGGTCTGCTGCTGGCACAGGTGGGGTTGTAGCCTGGAGCAGAACAGGTGCCTTCACTTGGGCCTGATTACAGGGAGGTGACTAGCAGAGGAGCTGGGACCTCAGATCTCCTGTTTCTTGGGGCAAGGAGAGAAGGAAAGGAGAAAGAATGCACTCATTTTTAAGGTAAAAATAGATACTGGTGGAGGGAAAACAAAGATGTGATGATTTGTGATCTTTTTGTTTTTAAAAAGTAAACAATTATATTTGAATTTCCTTTTTGTGCTGGAGTGGTTGGTCTTGTGGGTGTTTAGTGTTTGAGCTCTGGTTTTACTATTTACCTTCTTGTCTTCAAGCAAATCTCTTGAATATGTTCTTAAATAAAATAAGCAAATAAGGTTGTCTTAAAGGAATTAGTGCATTTATTTGTGTGCTTATAGCCTGCTTAATTGTTCTTTTGATTCTAGCCAAGGTACATACATAGCTGCCCTGAGTTGTTTCTGTGGGCTGATCTCTTTTCTTTGTATCTTGTGAATGACAACTCTTCTATTTGTATGTAAGCCTTATAAGATGGAAAGGAACAATTGATGTGAAACTACTGTAGGTATGGACTTTTTATGCAGTTAACATCGAAGATGTTCCAACTGGTTTTCAATGTTGTTTTCTAGCAAGAGAAGGGGCTTACTTTCTTAAAGGTGCCTATTCCTTGAGCAGAGTAATATGAAGTGAGTAGAAAATGCCTGTGCCTAGTTCACTCAAGCCATGTAAATGCACTGAGTCAGTCATTTTGCCTTTATATGCTGAGTTCAAGCTAATGGAAATATGCTAAAAACAGTTAAACTGGAAAAAAACCCTTTCTGATTGTTGATCCTGAAAGCAAGGGGAGCTGATCTGATTTTAGAGTGGAAGAGGATGCCCAGCTGTGTGCTTCCAGGAAAGCAGAGGAAGAGCTGGCTTGTTGCCTGCGGCCAAGGCACAGGTTACTGAGCACCAGGGCAGTGAATAGTTTGAAAATGAGGAAGGGATGTTGCAGGGTGTAAAATTTCTTCTGGAAAGAAGGGTGTGTGTTGTGGTGAGAACACAAGGAGGTCAGGCAAGAAAACCATAAACACTTCTCTGACTTGGCTGTTTCCTTCCCTGTTCCCTCCTCAGTGCTGGCCTCCCCTGTTTTCTCCAGCAAGAAGAGAAGTGAGAACAACTAAGTCATGTATTTGGAGGGTGTCGTTGTCCCTGCTGCACCTGCCCAAGAGTTGAAGTGCAGGTGTTTGTGGCCACATTTGTGCTACTGCTCCTGTGAGGGAAGGACAAAGGGCTGCAACCCCACAAGCTGTGCATGGGGTGGCTGCACCGTGTTTGGGGTGCTGGGGATCCCTGGGGTACCGCAGGGATGCTCTTCAGGTTTCATCAAGGAGGCAGCTGAATGTAAACTCTTTTTACATGCTTGCTTGCTATAGCCCCCCAGTTTGTTGCTCTGCAATCCCCTTCCTCCTCCCAAAATGAAAATCCATGGTTTATCAAACTTAATTTGCTCAAAGTGCCTCTACTGCCTTTCTAAGTTTAGTCTTTTCTCTTAATTGCATGCCAAGTTGGGGAGGAGGGGAGAAATTGGTTAATTGATTAGTAATTTAGTCTCTGGTGAAATGCTTATTTAAGAAATCTGCCAGAGTTATATATGTCAAATGATTCACATAAAAACAACATCAAGTGAATCATATATAAAAATGACATAATTGCTATTAAACTTAGAAGCCATATGTGTGGCTGAGGAAATTACTTTATTGGCTTTAGCAACTCTTTTATATATCTTCCCAAAGCCAGTTATACTCTAGTGAACAGAGAAGGCATGTTTATGTGTAGGAAAATAGCCCCTTTGTGTGTTATTTGGAGTTCTGTTAATTCAAGGAAGTAGGTGCATATTCCAACAGTGCAGGATGAAAACAAAATTTTGAGTGTTGGGAAGCTGCGAAAGGGGTCTGTCACTTTTTCTCATCAGCAAGATTAAACGGCAGCTCTTGCAATATGCACCATCTGAGATTTTATTGCTCTCTGTTATTTTTAGTACTAGGAGGGAGATTAAATGAAATCCGGGATTATTTCAGATAGTGTTAAAACTTTTTATTGCTCATTTCTGCCATCAGGCTCAGGCTGACCCAGTTGGACAGGTCATTAAAGAAGGTAGTCTCTCCTCTGCGAGCACTTAGACAATTAATTCCTTTACCTATATATTGTCTAATATGAAAGTTGAATATAGGAAAAGCAAAAGGGAATATAGCAATTAATACTAGTCTTTTATTTGACGTTACTCCCTTCTCTGAAGACAGTTTTGTGCTGAACTTCACGTATACAAACAGTATTTTACGTGTGGCTCAGCATCCTGATAGCCTCTGTGGGATCACAGGTTTGTGTTATTTTCCTGGGTGTTTTGGAAGCTTATTTTTATTTATCTTTTAAGACTACTTGAAATAAACCTGAACTGATTTAATATTTTGCATTCCTTTATCTGGAGAAGACTAAAAAAAAAAAAAACAAAACATATTTTTTCCCCAGGTCTGTATTTACTTCAGTCTTTACATTAAAAACATTAGCTTGATACAGATGACTTGAAGCCTGTTACTGATGGCTTTTTCATTTTAATTCCTTCTAATAGGGTGGTGCCTTTTACATTAGTCACAGCCCTAGACATGTTGATATATGCAGTGCGGGAGGCTTTAGGTGGTGGTGTTGATGAATAGCTGTTGTAGCACTCTTCTGCAGTTAATCTTGGGATGAAGGAAAAATTCTGGTCTTGCTTCTGCAGGTTTCAGAGGTCCTGCTTGTCTTCGAGGAGGGTTTTATAAGTTCACAAATGTGCCTGCCAGCTGGAGTTTGCACAGTTTTAATTCAGGGCATTAGCAAGTCCCCCTTGATGAAGAGGAGGGGTCAGTAGGCAGCTATTCAGCTTTGACAGGGTGCCCGTGTCATTGGCACTGAGGGATGGAGCATCTATTGTAGCTTACGTGATGTCAAGAAAACCCCCTGGTATTTTCTGTAATTACTTGCTGATAAATCAGCTTCTAGAAGCTAGACACTAAAGAATATTGCAGCGGCATGTCTTTATAAGCCATGTTTGGAACAACATTGCCCATACTTTGGGTACCCTGACTGTCCCATGGTCTAACCTTGCGTGTATGGTGGTCCATAGTGAGCTTAAGCACACACTGCTTCCCCTGCAAGCATCTGGGCTGTCCTGGCATAAGAAAATCAAGAAGGTGGGGATTACACTGTCCTGAATTGGCTTTTTTCCTTCTGCATGTCTGTCTAATCTTACTCTGAAGTCACTGCTGTAAGAGGAATGAGCTTAGACTAGAGCGGCCAGTGCAAAACTTCTGCAATAGGAATAACAAATTAGTCTGGAAGCACAAAGCGCAGACAGAACCCTGTGGCTCTGACTTGGACATCTTGTTTTCAACCCCAGCACTGAAAACCCAAACCCTTCCTCTTGCCTGTGCCTCCTGGCCCTTCCTTTTCCCTTAGACCTTCAGCCTTCCACCATAAGCAGGCTGGGAGCTCATTTCTGAGTCCATTACGCAGGAGATGCTTGTTGTTTGGATAGGGCTGTCACTGACCTTGTCAGTAAACACAAAGGACTTTTGTTTCAAAAAGTAAATGCAGCTGGTTTGCTTAATTATTCAAAAGAAAAAAAATAAAGATAAGGGACAGCAGGCTAGGTAGGGAGCTGCAGAGCAACCAGTATTTCTAAAGAATATTCTGACATAAACTTTCTAAATAGAAACACATCTGAATGGAGACTTGGTATCAGCGGTCATGAATCTTTTTTTGATTTTGGGAGCTCTTACTCATTTTTGTCTGAATTCAGGTTCAGAGCTGAGTCATTCCTCCTGCTCTTCTTCCCCCACTGGCTTTTCCATGCTGTTTCATTTTTCCCAGATAGACATTACCAGAGTAAGACTATCCTAACTGCACCACAAGCAGTGAAAACAGTGTACGATTTCCTTGGGAAGAGGAGAATATGCTATGTGTGTGTTTGTGACACATACTACAATCACATGGATGGTCTGCACTTTATGGAAGTGGCTCAGGATAAGGTGTGGGAGAGGCAGAGTCCATTAGCATCACTGGATTTACCACAAGCTCTGGCTAAAGAGGAAATAATGAATGAATGTTGTGTAATCTTCGCTCAGTTTAACAATGCAGAAGGTTGAACAAGGGCTGAAAGAACTGTTGTCAGGAGCTGTTCTTCCTTGCTTTGTATTTTCACCTTGTTTGGTATTGAAACAGCATGAGATAGCATGAGAGAGACAGAGAGAAACATGTTTTAGAAGAGGAAAGGGGCCCCAACATAATGAAGAATTCAACTGAAATAAGCGTGGGGGGGGTGTGTGTATTTTTCTTTGCATGCCAGATTTCTTACCACTTTCAAGCTAATCCTTTCAGTTCACTTCAATACAGTCACTGAAGTAGCTTAGAAAAAGAGAGAAAAAGATCTTTGATATGCTAGATCAACCAAAGTTTAAAAAATCTCTCTTTGTATATGCCATTTATAATGCAAATCTCAAGTTGGCATTTTAGGCTCACTTACTGCTGTTACTGAAGTACCTTAGAATATAAAGGCTGGAGATGGAGGGAGATCCCAAATGACAGAGCGCCTTTGATAATTCAATAATTTCTTTTTAAAAAATACTACATTTTCTCCTTTCTGTAAATACCTTCTACCTCTGCAGCGTGTGTGTGAGAGAGAGAGAAAAAGGGAATATTACCTTACAGAGGCTGAAGTTACTGGTCTTCTGGGAGCTGAACTTTGCTAGTAAGGCCCCAGAATGGACTGTCCCTGGCTGGGATATCTTGTGACTTTCTTCCTACCAGTGAGAAAGCGTACGTGCTAGCTACGTTTGCTTAGTCAGTGAGCAACCGGTTAAATATTCCTTTGGAAAGAAGCCTAATTTCTAAGAGTCGCCTTCCCAAATATGTAACCTGATTTCTTTCCCTTGTGTTCCTAATGTTTAAGCACTGATTAAATGTCACCAAAGATAATAGGAGAAACGCTCATGACGGCCAGCCTATTTTAAAATTGCTTAAAGCAATCAGTAATTTTTGCCTCTGTTACACAGTGTGTTTAATGCATATTGAAATAAATCTGTAGACAACTTTGAGCAAGCTGGATCTGGAAATGAGTTATCTTCTTAATTGGGAATATTTGGGGATTTGCCTTGCTGAATTTCACACAACTGCTCCAGGAAGAGTTGTTATTGTGGCCTCCTGTCCCACATATGCTCTGCAGTAAGAGATGGGGAGATGATACTGTGTGCCTTTTAAATACTGTTATATTGATATTGTGAAGGTAACGGGGTAACTTTCTGGTCTGCAGTTTATAACTCAACCTTGTGCTCCATTTCCAAACCTCGTTTTATCTTGGTGCTGTGTAATGAGAGTAGAGGTGGATTTCTTTATCATAATTTACAACTTAGCTTGCTGGAAGCTTTCTCCTTACCACAGACCTGCAGTGCAAGGGATTGATTTAAAGAACTGGCCGAGCATCCACTATTTACCCCAATACAGTGGTATTTAGAATTTCTTTACCATAGTTTTCTGCTACTGCTGCTCTTTGGAGCATCTGCCAATGATACTTGTATCGTGTGGAAGCCGGTAGGACCCTTTGTAGGGTTGTGATACGCTTGGTAGCTCAGCTGACATAAAGTGGATCTGTCCTACTATTTCTAGTTATTGTAGTACTACTAGCATTTTTGCAAATAAAGCAATGCAGTTATGAAGTAAGTAAAATGAACTGTGATGCAAGAATTACTTTTGCTTTCCACCCTCTGCTTCGTGCCAACATCCTCCATGTCTGCTGAGAAACAGCCTCTTCATAAGAGCTGAAACACGGTTCAGGAGAGCAGCAAAGAAAATGAGTGTTCTGGGAGTCAAAGGATCAAGCTCATGTTTTTACTTTTTTTTTTTTTTTTCCCTCTGTGTTGTTTTGGTTTTTTTTTTACTGCAAATATCACTCAATTCATGACTATAGCCAGGACAGACTTTATTCACCAACAGTGCTAGTCTTTTATTTTGAGGGGTTTGGAAATGTTGAATCTGCAGAATGATGGATGGGGGGAAAAAAAAAAATTGTAGTGTCCTCTAACCGAGCTGTTACTCATTAACTTCATGCAATGTACAGATTAAAGCCCTGATCTAAAGACCACTAGGGTCAATTGACTGAAGTGGACTTTGAATCAAGTCTTATGAGTGTTTGGCGTACGCCGTAGTGAAGGGTGATAGGGATGAGCACAGCACACTTTCCAATGAGCCTGAAATACTCTAACTGAAATTCTAAAGCAGAATTGGTTTTCTGGCTTGTATTGAAAAACTCTATAAGGCTTGCATAAGGGTTATTGTTAATACGTAATATGAGAAATATTCAGCTGGGAGCACAGATTTAGTAGCGTCTCAAGAATGGGACTTTTCAGGTGTAGGAATGTTTAGAATTTCTTTCTTCTTGGACAAAAGGGTGTTTCATCAAACTTGTTGCTTTTGAAAATTCAATGATCTAAGTCCACTAGATTACATATTTTCCCACACGATGGGGATTCTATTGCCTATTTCAGGCTGCTATGGAAAAACTTGAGGGAAAAATATAAATAAAATATGCCCAAGCATGCAAGTCAATGATCTGTGTGTTAAGCCTATTGGCACATACAGGACAATTTTATTGCATGACCTACTGGTTAAAACCATCAAAAATATAAGTCAAGTCATTTGAAGAACTGCTGTTTAGTGAGTTAGAATGAATGAAGTCTTTATTGAGTACATGCTTCCAGATTCATCACTGGTTCTGTTCTAGTCATGCCCTATCCTAGTCTTAACTGCCCCAGGCAGTCTTTTTGAGGCCACTTGACCTGCCAGAAACTACTGATATGGTACTTGCTGATTTAGTTTAGATTCAAAACAGGCTGGCTGCTGGATTACAGACTAATGACCCATCAGATGCTAAAGGCAAAGGCTTAAAGTGCACTAGTGAATTAAGCCTCAACATTGTCTGAAGGGAAGAATTTATTATGTCATTAAACTTGATTCAATAAGTTTCATTTCTTTGGACGCATTGCATTAAGCAAGAAGTAAGGAATTAACGTTATCGAGGGATACTGTTTTTATTCTATTCAAGTAAGGCAATGATATTCAGGTAGAGCATTAGGGGGATGCCGTTTCATAGATTTTTAGCTATATTGATAGAAAAGATAGGTTGAGAAAACTCTTCATAGCTGATTAACCAACCATGGACTCCTCAAACTAAGTTCACTTGAAAATATGCTTCAGTTGATAAATACATAAGAAAGTGAGTCTTGCCCGATTTGATGAGACCCTTGGTGAGGTTTCAGGGGTTTTCCATCAAATACCAAAGCCTCAGTGGTGTAAAGATATTAGTAGTAAGTTATGGATGGCACGGGGAATTAATGCAGAACTTAAGACAAGCACATAACGTGATGAGTCAAACGGGGATTGCAGCTTGCCTCTCAGGAGACTATTACAGTGATCTGAAGGAAAAATCCTGCATAATGCAAAGATCACTTCAAAACATAAAAAAAAAATAAAATAAACATTTGGTGTTTTATCTATCTGCATATGTCTCCTAGTTGTGTTATAGCAACAGAAAATGTGTTTATAAATAATAACAAAGACACTTCAGGAAAACGTTAGGGTTTCTGTCTGTAGCTTTTGTCACTCTTCTCTTGCTGTATCTGATGAAGTTCTCTCGATTTCTTAAAGACGTTTCTATCCTATAAAGGTGGTCACGTTATCAGGAAAAGAGTGAAAAGCTAGAAGCAAACAGTGGTATTACTGGAACTCTCATATCGGACAGTGGGATGGTGAAAATGTATATTTTTGAGTTCAAAATCAGTTTGACTGTGGTTAGATTGTATTTTTAATAAATTATGTACTTTATTACAAATGTTGAACTGAGACATTGTGAACCATATATATGTATATGACAGCAGGCCTGGGATTAGGATTTTTTTTATTAGAAGATTTTAATCACTTTAATACAATTCATAATCAAAAGGAGTATTTAATATTCTGATCTCAAAATGAAAATTGACCTAATGGACTGATCGTCTCTTCCTTTAACAAAGACTATTCTTTCCTTAATATGCGACAGCTTTTCCTTGTGAGTTAAAGAAATGGTTAAAAGTCACTCTGATTTATGTTCATACAGAGCTCTATGGCTTTTTTTCTTCTTACACACTGGAAAGGCAAAACTCACTGCTGTGTTAAAACTACTTACCCCTGTGATCTGAATGATTAAATCCTACAGATGTGTACGTATATACATGCACACACTTATGAATTCATATTTATCATTAGGCTTTTAATGAAAAACATAATTCAACTGACCACTGCAAGATCTTAATCTATCAGATGGGCTTCTGAAGAACTGAAGCCTGGAAATTCATGCATCTTCAGGAGATGCAGCAGAACATCCAAAACATGTTTGTTTTTTTTACCTTTCCCTCCAATTAATACACTCTTAATTAGTGTCGTAGTACAAAGTAGGTGACCCGTAACTTGTTTCAGACCAGTATGAAACTCTTCTTTACCTGGTTTATGGGGGTGAGTTTTGCCCCTGAGCTTTTCATGTGCATGTGATACGAATGAAATAATCTGCTAGGAATCAAGAAAAAGGATGTAATTTAGGATGTATCAGGCTAAAGTACATCAATGCAAAGAGTTCTGTTACTTAAACCTGTGCTTCTGGGACTGGGATGGGCAATTTGACAAGCTAACATTTGCGAAAACTTCTTAAGAACTTGATTTAGTGCCCGTAAAACAAATTTTGGAGTCTTGGAAGCTGTTGTGTAGTGGGGTTGTGTTTGAGTCGGCTTTTCCATCATCCATTTGTGGTGGCTTTTGTGTTGAAGACCCAAACTGGAGTCATCCGCAGTGCTCTGCGTGGACATCCTTAGTCTTGTTCTTGTCCTTCTCCCCTTAAAGTGTTGGGAAAGGAGGTCCTAGTACTGTGCTTATAAAGTGATAGATGCTACTTAAATATGGAAGGGTGCATATTAATCTTCAGGCATGTTGCATGGCATCTTGTACTGGTTGTATGTAAACGTTACCTCCAGCCAGTACAGTAGGATCTGTTTCTCAGCATGGCCATTGCTTTCTGATTGTGCAATTCTGACCCAGTATGGAAGGAAACCGCTTGCTAGAGTTTGAGTTGCAGATGTATTTTGAATTTATGGAACCTCCTGGAGAGTCAATGGGTGACACTGCAAGTGACCAAGGAGTGGTCCTTCTCAGGAAGGAAGGGAAAAGCTGGCTGTGGAGGAGAAAGATGAAGAATGAGGGAGGGGAATGTGAAACCAATGGTGGCTTCAGCATGCTTCTCCTCCTCCTTTTTTTTCCAGAAAAATCTCTGTATTTGAAAACATCCAGCATCTCTTTTTTGCATTGAATCTGCTAATAAAAATGAGGACCTGGAACTGATAAGAGCAAACTCCACTTCTGATGATTGACTCCACGTAGTCTCAACACTATCCCCATCTGTTTTCTCTGTGTAAGCAGGGGTAATATTTAACTAGCCCATGGTGGTGTTAAGTAGTTATTGCTTCTATAGTAGTGTATTTATTACCAATCTCATGCCTGTTCCTTGCTGACTTGGGCAATGGGTACTTTCATGCTGTATTGTATAGCTAAGTAAGTGTTGTCAACTGGCTTCCTCAGTGCTGTATTTTAAACCAGTTTGATTTTTTTTTTTTTTTCCTCTATAGCATGACGAATATCATATTCATTTCTCATCTTTAACTACTAAACACATATCCTGCAAAAGAAATGAGCTGAAAGGGATGGAGTGAATGTCTTTCTAGATTAGTGCCATCATCATACCATAGACCATTCTGTTGTGATATGTACAAGTAAAGTAAAAACATTCTTGCTAAGAAATAAGTATTTGACTTGTGTGTGGCAGTTACATCGTTCACCTCCATTTCTTTATCCTTCTCAGGATGTACTACTCCTTGGTCTCCTGTTTTAAATAGATTTTTCTAATTTTTTGTGTGTAACTAATCTGAATTTGTTGCTATAGGCGTATTTTATTTTATAGATGATTTATATGTATCTTTCCTTGGCATTTGTTTGTTTACTAAAGAGTATGTATAAAATAATTGTCATTGTTCACTATAGTCTTTAGTTCTTGTTTCTGATTTTTGTTTGTTTTGAGTTTTTTTTAACTTCTTGAGATACTTAATTAAAACTTATCAGCTTTAAAAACTGGAAAGTTAGTTTTAAAGGAAAAGAGGAAAAAAATGAATCTTACCCTAATGTGTCAGGTGAATTTTCTTTCCCAGCTGTAGCATACAGGTTTATCATTGTATCTTAGCACTGGGAGGAAAGCTAACCACAAAGATAACAAACTAAAGTAATAGAATGTGTTGTTCTTTTCTGCTGTGGATGACTTCTGTTTCAAATAGGGAGTTTCAGTTACCTATTTCATAATGCTTCACTTGGTCTCAGGTATTTCAGGTAGATTAATAGCCTGATGTAGTGTACCCAGTGTGAAACCAGTGATGCGATAGTGTTACCTTGGATGCAATAGGTACAAGGTACAAACTTCATATTCCTGTTTTTCTCTTACTTGCATTCTGTCTTCCACCTTTGGGTAAATTTTAAACATGCATTGCAGCTCTACCAAGGAAGTTATTTGGTTTGCTTGAAAAATTACAGTAAATCAGGTCCTCATAAGGGAAATAGGTTACTATCTTGGAAACCTGGTTAAAGCATCAAGGAGTTCTTTACTGTCTCAAGCATTTTGTTTCTAATTTGTTTTAGAAAAATCTCTATTAATCAGGTGGAGTGTATGTATTGTGCTTGTCTACCCCTTGACATTAAACATGTTTGCCACCCCTGTTACCTTTGTTAGCTTTTTTTTGCCTGTGCTCCCCTGCGAATGGCAATGCAGGAAGATAGTTGTAGCTAACTGATAGATAATATTATAAAGGTGTTGTGATCTCAGAAAATAAATGCCTGGAAGTTTCTAGATGTGTTCTCCCGACCACAGGTTGGCTTGGTCTCCACAGTACAGACATGAACTTACTTGGATTTTGAATTGGAATATCAAATTATCAACAGAGTGGTCCTCCTTGCTCCTTTGAGAGCAGTGCAACCCTGAAAATTGTTTTAGAGAGTAACACGCGTAAAAGGATAATTTCATTTAAGTTCACAAGATCAAATGGTGGTCTTGATTATGAAAGAATAAACCTATTGCCCTCCTCAGGGCTGTGTTGATGTAATGCAGCCATAAGAGTACAATTTGTTTAGCCTAGCAACAATGAAGACTAAAAGAGGTCACGATTGCTTTGTGTTTTCTTTTTTTTTAAAAAAAAGGATGTAAACACGAAGAAGGCTTGAGTGGTCTCAGTTAAATGACACTATTGGCTTGAGAACAAATGAATATTCAAGACCCATTAAATAAAATCCGACCCTAGGAGTCCTAAAATTATCAGAGGAGGGAAGTTCCAGAAAAAGTTTCCAGTAGAAGTTACGGAGTTAACAATTTTAATTGACTTTAAGATTAATAGTTTTATAAAGAGTGTTTATAGGATGTGCTTTCTTGGGATAGCAAGGGACAGGGATCTATAAATCGGAACTAGTAAAGATTTCTTACGTAGACAAAATTTGGCCTAGCCAGTCTGCAGTGCTTCCACTTAAAATGACATATTTATATGAACTCCTTTTGCTGAGTGTGACTGAGGATGTACAAGCTTCATTTCAAATTAGGATGGTGAATTTTCTTTCTTCAAAGTCTGCCATCCTCCTTTCGTATCGGTATGCTCCAGGGTATTTGGTGGACTGAAATAATTTGAGCCTTGCCTGTTTTCCTTGGGAGGCAGATGTGTTATCCTGGAGTACCTCCCTTTGGCAGGGTTGGCAAATCCTAGGTGAAGGCAGGAAGCCAGTGGCAGTGACCCCTCGTTTCCCAGCGCTCACCCAGTGATGGGGAGGTTCCTCACAGGGGGTTGGAGAATCCTGTCCACATACATGCTCTGCTGGAGAGTTTAGGATAAATTACAGACAGTTTCAGCTTTCAAATTTCCTTGCCCTCTTGCAGGTAAAATATAATCCTTGTCCTGCCTCTAAAGCATCCTTTATAGTTTAATTTAAAAGGTGACGTTTACGGTGACATGTGATCTTCACCTGTTAACCTTTTACCCAATACGTTCATTTTTAAGAAGCATCAAATCTCTGGATATGCCTCTATCTATAGATACAGAAGCATGGTATACGGTAGTTTACCTAGTTAGGTTGCTACCTAAGAGCTTGTAAACAAATTCATAAATTTGTCATGCTGATTATAGTGTTGGCAAACACAATGGTTGATCATGTTATAAATGTTTATCAACACCCGCACTCACCCACCTGCTAAGAGGTGCTACGCTTTAATGAAATTGTTTGAATATCAAGGCTGGTTGCTAAGATACAATGTTCTTGTTACCAGGGATGTGATGCTTACAGATTTCTGTTATCAAATAATGATTAGAGATGTGCTAACCTCAAGGTGCTCGATGCAGTGAAAGGTTTACTGAGCCACAAATTAGTAAACTGTCTGCCTCAGCAGACACTTACAGAAGGAGCACATGTGCATCAAACTTACTGAGCTGACATTTTTAAAGAAGACAAGAGCTGGCAGTGTAAATGTTCCTATATATGATGAAAGACTGTCATAGGAAATGTTTACATGATCTGTTGCTTAGCACAGTATCTTCATGCCATTTTTCCCCCAACTTAGAATAGCGTTGAAATCTCCAAGTGAAATAATTGCTTTCTTCTTGCTTACTAAAACATCTCCTGCCACTCACCTCTTGAAATTACACCATGGTTTGCAAAGGTTGATATCTATTTTCTATAGGCCACACAAAGAAGGAAATAAAGATGTCTAATGAAATGGCCAGTGTGTGGGTCTGAGGGGCAAAAGGCAGCATTTCTGGATACTATGATGAATTCAGGGCTGGAAGCTTTTTTTTTTTTTTTGAAATTAAAAACACAATGATGTTAAAGAAGACAAACATCAAATATTCATGATGTTTTCTTTTTAATGTAGGTGTTCTGAGTGCTATGATTTGCTAATGCACTTTGTAATAAGGTATAAATATTGTACTTCATTTTATTCTATTTTAACAAGCACATTTCAGTGTTATTAACCATCAAAGAAAATAATGAATAGCACAATATAGGTGATCAAAAGGATTTTGCTCACACTGCTGAAGTGCTAAGTAATCTTTAAGTGTAATTGTTGATCTCATTATTGAATTAAGGTTCAAGCTGTATTTACAGTACCTACATTAGCATGAATTGGAGTTTAAAGCCAGTTCAGCTGAAATAATCTAAATTGTAAGCAAGGTTCATGCTTGCCTGTGGGACTCCATATTTTTACATCACCAGTAATTGTTTGTTTCAGTGTAAAGGGATGTTATTTTCCTAGTCGTGGAAGCGTCCTTTTTCTAGCTACTTCATAAGATGCTCCTGTTACTAAAACTACAAATCTGTTGGTAATTAAATTTGACTCGGTGCAGTTCTAGTGGATAGGTAGAAAAATCTAAAATTATGGAATTGCAAAAAAAAACCCAAACCAGCAATAATTTACTACAGTTATAATTCATGGTATTAAACTTACCCTTCGGATGTAAAATTCATACTTTATAAAATGATACAAGACTGCATCCTACAACAGGATCTTAACATAACCCATACTCTACCTACGCTGTGTGGGATGTTCAGACAAATAATCGCTTTCAGCAGATGCCTTTGTCATAATGAGTGTGATAGTTTAATATTTATGGAAGAACTGCTGATTTTCAATGCCTGCTCTGAAACCCCAAGAATAATTTTGCCAGCTCTAAAGGACTGCTGGTAGATGAAATGTTGTTGCAGAGTGAATGGGGTATTCAGACATTTCTGTGGTCCTTCCAGATGGTGGGAGTGGGTCTATTGCAGGACATAACCCTCACTATAGTTATCTCACCAGCTTTCCCTATTTTATATATATATATATGGTTGGGCTCTTTGATCTGGTGGGTCTCTTCCAACCTGGTTATTCTATGATTTTATGATATATAGGATGTAGCAGTTGGGCTAGTAGAAGCGACTATCATCCTCACTTAGGTAAAGTTGATGAAGTGATGTATTTACTAATTTCTGTTGCTTAATCTGAGGTGGGAGAACCTGAAATCTGGCCTCTATGGGAATGGATTTGCACTGTGGCTTGCATTCACCTCCTGGGACAGCTGATGCCCTTTGCCTGCTCTCCCACCTGTTCCTTTGCCCCATCAAGCTGGTTTTCACCGAGCTTTGGACCTGCATTGAATTTTGTGACTATGCTATAATATTTCCTACATTTCCTCTTTTGCTGTAGTGAATATTAGATAACAACATAGGAAACATTCTCTAAAACTAAGTCATAAAACGTTCCTTCCTTCCACCACTAGTGAACAACAAGTGAAGATTGTAGTTGTGGCCACCATGGAAATACGGGTGTACTGAAATGCCTTGAAACAACATCAAAACACAAGTGCTCACCTGGCCATTTCTGACAATATTGACACTTTATCTCTTGCAGCTGTCTGTGAGGTAGGAAGAAAGTTGAGGTTTTTCTTCTGTAGGTTTGTTGTAATGAGTGATTTACATTACATTAGATTATGCTGGGATATACTGTGTCAGGTGGCATGACCTGGTATAACCCAACTTAATGTAACACATATGTTTAGATTGTATTACATGTGAGGCAAAATTCCCTGAGAAGCTGTCAGGAGCAGGTGATTTCTACAAATGGAAAATATTTGCACAGTGATATTTTATACGAGCTGAAATTGAAAGGTGTGTAAAACTTTAGCATGGATTTAGGAGCCTTAGCCCCACTGGCACTGCTGGGACTCAAAACTTTTAAATGCTGTGGTTCCCTTTGGAAATAGGATTTAGCATCTAATGCTGAGTTTTGAAATTTTGCGAAACCTTGGTTATGTTATAACCAGCTCTGAGCTGATGGAGCTGAAATGGTCTAGGGGGGCTGTAAGATCCAGATCAATTGACTGGCAGCTAGCAATAAAGCAGGATGTAAGGAATTCACACGAGCAAGTCTGGTTTATTATTTTCCTTTTCAAATCTTGCATGCTTGGTTGGTTCCCCTTTTGGAAATCAACTTGATAGGAATGTGGGCCGAAGTGCAAGGTTTACATTTCACTCCAAGATGACTATCTTGAGGTATCCAGCTCTAAATTTGGAGGCTCATATGGATCTTTTATTTTTTTTTTTATTTTTTTTTTTTATTTGGTGTCAGAAATAGGAGCCTAAATTTAGGCTGCGAAGTTCATTTAGGTATCTATATATAAATGTTCTGCTTCTCAAAAGTGCTGAGCACCCTGCAGCTTCCACAGACTCCATTGAGTCTTCACATCAGTGTAGGATGTTGCTTCCAAACTCCCCCTATCCTGGGGGAAGGCTTGTACGTGTGTATCGTATGCTTGTATGTCGATTTGAGCATACAAAATCCTGCACTGCTTGGGACTCAATGCTGGAAAATGCCTCTGTGACCTTAATTGTATACATATGTTGTGGCCTTCTCATGTGTGTACATTATGATATGGTTTGATCACGTATTTCTCTGTACTTGATGGGGTAAATGTTTGAAAGTGTGATGTGAAGGAGGCAGAGGTTACAGCAAGACAGATCTTCCTGTGAAGAGGAGGGAGAAACAAAAAACACCCATGATTTGAGAAGCCGAAAGTCAACTCTGCAGTCTTTTTCATGTGGGCTTCTCTGCGGACAAGCTGTTTTCTTTGAGTTTAAAACCAAAGCCAAACCACATCACACTTCCCTTGTGGGATGGTTTTACCTGTATCCTGGTTGCTGTTGGGTGCATGTTTGGGAGGCCCCTGGCTCTAGGAGCTGGGGCTGCTCTACCCAGAGTCTTCTCCATCCTTTCTGGTACCCAGTATTTCACCTGTTCTTGATCAGGTTTTCTTCTTCCCTGTTTATCCTGTTTTGGCAGTCTCTAAGTTTCTGTCTACCCATATTTCCCCCCAGCTCCTCTTTTGTTTGATTTCTGGCTGAGGAGTATTGATGGTTTGGGTTTGAGTTGACTGTGGGTATCCAGCTTTGTCTCAATCAGGAGCAGCTGCTGCAGGTGATAACTTTTTACTCCTGCAGCTCTAAGCTCAGTGCCAAATTTTCCCATGCTGCATAGATGGCTTGTGAAAGCTGTGACAAGGCATATGCTTGGCCTGTGTTGTTTCAGCTTTTAGTACATTAAAAGAACCTAAATAATCTCCAAACTTGAGATGTACGCAAGAACAACCTTGCTAAAGTCAAATGAGTGATACCAGACAAGAGCTACCTCTGCTTCACTGAGGGATGTTTATGGGCTCTGGAAGAGGGGACAGGTCTCTTGGGTGGGTCACAGGAGGGAAGTGAGATTGTGTAGAGAAAAAATCAGAAGGGCTAAGGCTCTACTAGAAATCAGATTGGCAAAGTCGGTGAAAGATAACAAAAAATCTTTCTATAAATAATAAAAGGAGGACTAGGGAGACCATGCAGTCCCTGTTGGATGCAGAAGGAGCAACAGTGACAAGGGATGAGGAAAAGGCTGAGGTACTTAATGCCTTCTTTGCCTCAGTCTTTAATTGTAAAGAAAGTTGTTCCCTTTCTGTACCAACCCCAGAGCTAGAAGAGCAACATGTGGCTCCCATGGTCCAAGAGGAGGTGGTCAGAGCGTTGCTAGTCCGACTAGACACCCACAAGTCTATGGGGCAGGATGGGATTCACCCGAGGGTATTGAAGGAGCTGGTGGATGTGCTGGCCAAACCCCTTTCCATCACCTTCCAACAGTCCCAGGAGACTGGGGAAGTTCCACTGGACTGGAGGCTGATGTTGTGCCCATCGACAAGAAGGGTCACAGGGAGGATCCAGGGAACTACAGGCCTGTCAGTCTGACCTCAGTGCCAGGGAAAGTCATGGAACAGGTGATCTTGAGTGCTGTCATGAAGCACATGCAAGAGAACTGGGGGATCAGGCCCAGTCAACACGGGTTCACAAAAGGCAGGTCTTGCCAAACTAACCTGATCGCCTTCTATGACAAAGTGACTCAGCTGCTGGATGAGGGAAAGGCTGTGGATGTATCTTTCTGGACCTCAGTAAAGCCTTTGATACAGTTTCTCACAGCATTCTGCTTCGGAAACTGTCACCTCTGGCCTGGACGGGCGCACACTCTCCTGGGTGGAAAACTGGCTGGATGGCCGGGCCCAGAGAGTGCTGGGAAATGGAGTTAAATCCAGCTGGAGGCCAGTTACAAGTGGGGTTCCCCAGGGCTCAGTGCTGGGTCCAGTCCTGTTCAATGTCTTTATCAATGACCTGGATGAAGGCATCGAGTGCTCCCTTAGCAAGTTTGCAGATGACACTAAGCTGGATGGAAGTGTGGATCTGCTGGAGGGTCGGGAGGCTCCAAAGGGATCTGAACAGGCTGGACTGCTGGGCAGAGTCCAACGGCATGAGGTTTAACAAGGCCAAATGCCGGGTCCTGCACTTGGGGCACAACAACACTAAGCAGAGGTACAGACTAGGAGAAGCCTGGCTGAAAAGATGTGAGGAGGAGAAGGACCTGGGGGTGTTGATTGACAGCAACTGAACATGAGCCAGCAGTGGCCCAGGTGGCCAAGAAGGCCAATGGCATCTTGGATTGTATCAGAAACAGCGTGACCAGCAGGTCCAGGGAGGTTCTTCTCCCTCTGTACTCGGCACTGGTGAGACCGCACCTCGAGTCCTGTGTTCAGTTCTGGGCCCCTCAGCACAAGAAGGATGTTGAGGCTCTGGAGCGAGTCCAGAGAAGAGCAACAAAGCTGGTGAAGGGGCTGGAGAACAGGCCTTATGAGGAGCGGCTGAGAGAGCTGGGGGTGTTTAGCCTGGAGAAGAGGAGGCTGAGGGGAGACCTCATTGCTCTCTACAACTACCTGAAGGGAGGTTGTGGAGAGGAGGGTTCTGGCCTCTTCTCCCAAGTGACAGGGGACAGGATGAGAGGGAATGGCCACAAGCTCTGCCAGGGGAGGTATAGGCTGGACATTAGGAAAAAATTTTTCCCAGAAAGGGTCATTGGGCACTGGCAGAGGCTGCCCAGGGAGGGGGTTGTGTCACCTTCCCTGGAGGTGTTTAAGGCACGAGTGGATGAGGTGCTAAGGGGCATGGTTTAGTGATTGATAGGAATGGTTGGACTCGACGATCCAGTGGGTCTCTTCCAACCTGGTTATTCTATGATTCCACTGAATCCCAAGTTCTCACTCTGCATAGTGGTAGAATCCTTGGCAAGAATAAGTCTTGCTGTTATTCTAGGCAAGGCAGTGCATTTCCTCTCCCCAGCCTTCATCAAAGAAGTACCTTAACTTTTTTGAGTAAAGTGTTTTCAAAGCATCTGTCTGTAAAGCAGATACCTGGCAGAGAAATGCCACCTCAAACAGCTGAAATTGCCTAGGCAAGAAGTGACTGCAATCAATGTCTATTAATAAGAGGAGGTTTTGGGCAAATGATTATATGCATTGCTGCCAGCGCCAATAATGCTGATATTTATTTTTGTGCTTTTCTGCACCTGAGTATTACGTACAAAGAGCTGCCTTTAAACAGGATCATCCTTGTTACAACACATCATCAAGGGCTACTCTGTTCTAAGCATATGGCAGGGTTGTATCTCAGAAAAGTGGGTAGTAGCTGGGAAATGATGACAGTTGAGAGCAGACCACTGTCTCTATCCTAAGCATCAGGTTGCAGAGGCAGCAGTTACCTGTTTTGAAGGCTCCAACTTCTCCTTCCCCATCCAGGGAAGCAGAAGAGATGGGAGCAGATGTCAGGATCCTCAGACTTGGATCTGATAAGGACTTGGATCAAAATATCAAACAAAAATATTTTAGGGAAAGTTTCTGTGAGGAAGTGAGCTATATGGGGAGCATGGCTTGCCAGGCTTTATAAAAATAAAACGTTCTCACTCTGTGTTTAGCTCTCCCACAGTTTGAAACACTTGTGGTGATCAAGCCTAGCAGCCCTTGTCAGTCTACAGCACATCATCCCCCTTCGGTTGGCTGGGAGCATCTCTCCTGTAAGGGCAAAATAAAGCTGCTCATTTTGCACGCATGCTTTAAAACTATAGGCAAGGAATACCTAAATATAAAACAAGGGCACCTTGGGCTGAATGCTTTCTAACTTGGACTGTTAATGCCCTTTCCCCTTGCACACACATCTGCTTCTCCTGCTTTTTCTTAGACACACCTGTGGCTTGCTGACAACGTGCTCATTTGCGTGGGTGAACTGATTCCCTATTATACCTCACTTGCTCCCATGCTCAGGAGCATTTTCTTCCAATTAAATACCAAAACACACCAACATATCTACAAAGGCAGCAGGAATTTGCATAAAATGGATGGAGGCGAGAAGGACCTTCCAGTGTCTATAGATCAGTGCATCAGCCTTTGTCTTTTGCTCACAGTGCGGGATGTGTGTTTCGAGGATCAGTGAGCACTCTCTATATCTTATGTATATTTTAGTTAGAGAACTATATAAGCAAGTAGCCTTGTGGTATCCTTAGCTAGTGTTGCTGGGAGGAAAAATTGTCTTCAAAATTCTTATGGCACCTAAAATCATAGAATGTGGAATTATTTTCTGTTGATTGTTCTTGTTGATATTTTCAATACAATAAAAATAATTGACTAAGAATAAACATTATAGTAACTGCCTCTAAAAGGAGAAATGAGCAGGGTTTCCTGGTGTTTTTTGACTTGGGATTGCTTGGGTTGGTAATATGGGATGGTTTTTACTGCATGGATTATGAAAGAGAAGGACATTAGCAGACCTTGATCAAAGAACCATGAGATAAGTTTATCTACATTGCTATTTATGGTAATTAAAAACTGAAGAAAATGACACAATTGTGAAAGGTGCTGTATAAGTTTTTACTAAGTAAGAGTAATATTGAAGTTCCTATGATAAATCATAATATGTCAGTTTGCATGAACATGCAGAGTAAGTTTTCCATTTCCTGGTAGGCTGTTTTATTACCACCCTTTTGTAACTTGCCAATGAATTTTAGTATAATTGATTCCTGTTTACTGTAAAGAGGTAACCATCAACGCTTCACTCGGTGAGCTGGGGGCTCCTCTCCTCCGGGGCTGAGAGGGTACTATTTTGGCTACAAATGTCATGTGCAGCCTGTGGAAAGCCTATAGAAAGGCTTATTTATCAGAATAAAAAGCAAAATCTACTTAACTGATGTCTATTCAACCCATTTTCCTTCCTGTGTTTAAACGCCACGTCCCAGCTTAAGATGTAATGTGTTTTATTGAGGTGATTTCTGTAATACCATGACACCCAAACCTGAAATAATCTCAGCCAAATGCCTCTGTAAAATATTTGTTAGGGTTATGGCTTATAAGAAGCAACTGAGTTGGAATGAGCATATTGCAGAGCGTTGCTTTGTATACTAATTATCTACATCAATGGATGTGCAGAGCGGCTCGCAACGCTGTACCTGCTGTGCCGAACAACTTGCTCGTAGTCATGGAGTATCTGCTTCCTGTGGGCACCTGCCTATTCTGTGCATCGCATCACATTGAGTTATGTCATGTTATGTCACATCACAGATGAGATGTGACCCAGTGTAACCTGACACAGTGCAGTGCCAGCACTGCAGTGGATCAAAACTCAAGAAAACCAAGCAGTTGTGTTCGTCAAGGACAGCAAAATACAAGCGGGCTACCCGTGAAACTGCAGGTACCATGATTTTTCCGTTAGCTTGGCTATTTGTAGACAGTTTGGCAAAGAAATACATGAATTTCTCTGCTTGTGTTTATTTATGATACTTGTTGCTTGGGAAACAATAATCTTCCTACTTCTTGATCTAAATTGAACCACGGTGAGCACACCAATAAAACACATCACAACAAACAAAGGATATTCTCCCTGTATTAATAATAAACTCTTTAAGATTTATCAGTCTCTCCCTCTTTCTTCCCTTTGTGCGATGCAGTCTAAAAGCAACTGCTACATTTATAGATGTCTGATAAAATTTTAATAGAAAAACCCATTACCTTTGAATCTGGAGTAAAGAGACTATATCAAAAACAGGAGTGTTGAGCCCGAGCTAAATATAACATGTTAACTGGGAGTAGCAGCCCATGAGCTCTGTAATGCTGATGGATTTACTTTATTTTTCTACAAGTAAGGGGACAGTGAATGTTGTAGCAGGTGAGGCGTGGCAAAAAAAAAAAAAAAAGAGCAAGAGATGCTTTAGCTACTAAATGCAGCGATATGTCTGGCAAGAATTATAGAATTATACGTGTTGGGCTTCCAAGGTCGAGTTCAACCATCAATACAACACCAATATACCCACTAAACCATGTCCCAAAATGCTAGAGGAGGCTTCGTGAAACCCACCACAGGGGACACTTCCATGAAACAAGGAACTCTTGAAGGTTTGCTTCCTTGATTTTTGGGGGGTGCTAAAGTCTAAACAATCCTTGTGCTCCTGTTCCTACCCAGAGGTAGGGTTTACAATTCATTAAGATGCACTGTGAACCAAGACCTCAATACAGGGTTTAATACACTAATCCAGCATTGCTTGGGGAAAGAATTGCTGCCCCTTGCTCTTATCTTGGACCCGATGGGAGCTTCTTGGGAGCTTTTGGCTATCTAGCATCTTGCTTTGACTTCTGGATGCTCTGCTGACCCGGCGTTTGATGCCTGTGTAGCTGTCTTGCTAGGGAGGACTTCAGCCTCTGTGGAAATGTTGAAGTTTGTTTTAACTTTCTCAATTTTATTTTGCATACTTAGTGACACCACTTGTAATTTTTTTTTCTAACACGTAAATCGTTAGCAGAATTTTTTAACACTTCTGACACACTCCTAAATAAAAATTGACTTTTTAAAAATACATGCATGTAAATGCATACGCGCATCATAAAATAAGACATTTTCAGTGTCATTTAGGGATGATTGCTTTTTCTATGGGAGAAGGAGATGCAGTTCAAACCAGGTTTTTTGCTGTGTATGTTATTGCTGATCACTGCAAGTATAAAAGGGTGTCTATGGTACTAGGAACTTAGTGTCCCACTGCTCCTAGAGTTCACAAGCTAAACTTAAATCTATACACTTTGTTAATAGTTGTGTCATCATCTACCCCCCACCCTTGACTTGAAATGTGTTATTTGCTGAGAGTGGTGTATTAGCAAAAAAATCCAGATATTTCTCTGACAGGATGGAGTTCTAAAGCCTTGGTGAGAACATAGAGGTCAAATGAAGGTCTCATCTGAACCTGTATCAATAATAGAAGGAAGCTTATTATTGGTTAAAGCTCAATACTGTAGCTAAGGCTGCATGATGCAGCAGGGTTCAGACAGAAGCTGATGACCACTATTATGACACATCCAGTTTAGAACTAGATGTAATGTAGTAAAATGTATTTAAAAATATTTCAGAAACATATGTAGTTACCAGAATCAGAAGTCCTAAATATATATAGCTTCTATTTCTCCACCAAAAGATGAAGTCAGTAAATACAGTAGCATCCTCTCTTTCCTTGAGCTGAGCTGAATTTAAACTGTGAGCTTCATTTCCACAATTCAGTATCCAATATGCAATCAGATCACACCTCTACTTTTGTGAGTTGTAGCCATGGCCTTAAATTAAATTACAAATCCTACATTGGACTGACATAAATCTGATTTTGGCCTGAACTTGAAGTGTTTGAAATACCAAATCACTGCTCCCTGATCCCTAATGAGAAGTAATCAAAGAATTTAACCAGCAGTACAAACACTTACACATCACTACAGATGTAGCCAAATTGACTCAAAGTACTCTTCTTCTCTATGAAAAAATTGTGTGCAAATCTACCTTACTGACACTGCCTGTTCCATTAGAATCACTAAAGAGGAGGGAAAACCTCTTCTGATTTAATTTAAAAGAATCCAAATAACTAAAAACACACCACTCCCCCACCCCCGTATTTCCTTTTTCCTTCGAGAAACTTCTGGGGATTCACTACTACATTATACATGGTGCCACTTACACAAAAATCAGTAAATAAATTACGTTCAGGCAGGGTGGATAACTTGGGTGAGTCGCTAACCTGGGGTATCTACCGCATTCTACATACCCATAAACTGATGGAGGCTTCTTTCTCCTGTCTGTTGCCAAAAATCTGCTTTGGCAGCTCATTACCCTAAATGATTATGATCTATTTAACTGTGAGATTTCCTTATTGTGTCCTGAAGTTTTTGACAGCAGTTCAAAATTTCATCACATTGGGGTAATTAGGATATTATATAGTAAGTCATATGATGGTACCCATGCAGACTAGAAAAAGTAGCTCAAAATCAATAGTGTTTATATCTGTCCAAGGAGAAGCAGCAATAAAACTTGCTTTGATGGGAATGTGGGAAGGTACATCCTGAATTGTAGCCTTAAGGTGAGGTAAAGTGAAAGAAGTTGTTGTCTTTAATGAATTGAATCTCTTGCCTTCAGACCCTTTGGAGAAGAGAAGTTATTGTTCTGTTTTTTTCTTCTTCTATCTGTTTTTACTGTGATAGGAAACCTTTGCTTTTTTTTTGTGATGTGAATAAGAAAAAAGTTGCTCTTAATGCTGCTCTAGGCTTTTTTAAATTCCTAAGCAAATGGCATATAATGCCAGCTGCTCTGGTAACTGTATAGTGGGATTTAGGATACTTATATAAGGTGATTAGATTTTAAGTCATTTTCTGACTTCTGCAACACAGAGTAAGATGTAATTTTACACCTGATGTTTAAGATAATTTCTCTATGTCACGCATGTCATCTTTCTCCAATGTATATTTTACTGTCTAGGAAGGCTTTATCTCTTTCCTAGGTTTGGAAGCTCATGTTTCTGAGTCAGTAAAGTGCAATGAATTCTACTTTTTCTAATGCGTGTATTTTAAAATATACAGCTATCATATAAAGAAAAAATGATGGTGGATGATGAGTAACACTGCAGGTGCTGACTGACATATATTCTCAAGGTCACGTATTATAAGTTGTGCTGATTGACACCAATGGCAGTCCTATTGTGTAGACTCTAAGTATATAAGATGCATCAAAGTAGGCAAACCTTTAATAACTTCTGAAGTTAAATAGGATTGTTCTTATTATTTAGTACTATTATTATTTTGTATCTGGCTATAAATGCTGGTGTCTGCAAGAAGATCTATTAAACCATCCATTTAACTATTAGAGCAGTGCATGAAGGTGTAAATGTGGACTAGGTGTCTAGCTGCACTGTCGTCCATAGGTATGCAATGCTTGGACCGTCATTTTAGCAAGGAGATTTATTTTTGTCTCTGCTGTTAAGTAGCAGGCTCTACTGGTCAGGGTTGATTGAACTTCTGAATTTACATGATGACTTAGGAGTTTTATGTCCCTCCTTGTGGAATGGATGAGGCTGACACACCTTGATGGTTGTTTCTCCAATTGTTTTTTGTATGGATCTTCTTGACTATTTGACTACAAGTTAATAGAAGAATGACTCTGCAATTATAGATCTTGTGATTCAGGAGTTAAACAAACAGACCACAGGCCAGTGAATCACTGATTCTTTGCCTGATCTCGCACAGTGTGCACGTATCTTTCCTTAAGCACTTGCAAAATCTGAAGTCACAAGGCTCCAAATGAAAAAGTTCAGAAGAAAAAAGTTTCTGTTCCTTGTTTCTATATGTACTGAACATTGCCTTCCAACTTCCCTTGAAATAAAACTCATGGTCTTATATTTTGGCGTGGCTTCTTTGTAATGACTTTGTTTTTGCAAAGGAGCAGTCTGTGTTGTTTTTGAGATATCCAAGGGGGTTTGTAAGGGAAGGTGTGCAGAGCGCTCTGTTGGGGGAGTGGTAGGAATTACACTTGCTACTAAGGTGTCTGACCTGAAGACAGGGTATTCAGATCCCTTCAGCATCAACTTGCTTTCTGAGTACTTCCAGCAAGGAACAAAATTAGGTATTTGAAGACGATTAGATGACTGAAAATACAGTTACCTGTCAGGTGGGATTTTGGAGACTTTGCAGACTCTAAAAAAAAAAAAAGGACTTGAGCTTAATGTCCATCTCTGCTCTGGTCATAGAAATCTAAACTTGGACCTCTATGTTCTGCATTCTGCTGCCACCTGACCCCTGAATAACCTAAAATTCCTTAGAAACAAAGTGTATGTTGATAAACTCTAAGTGCTACCGAGAACTCCAAAATTGCTCAAACACAGCAGACGACACAGAGCAGAGCTTCCCCTGCTTCCCTCCTGCATTGTCTGCCGATTGTGTCAGTTAGACTTCTCAGAAATCATGACTGGGGTGAATGGAATCTGATGTGGGAGCAGAAGTTCAAGCCCTTCTTTTTGAAGACCTTTCCTCTGGCTGATGTGGCTACTCCACAGGTAATAATGTGCCCATGAATGCGCATGTTTGGAAAACCTCATGAAAGAACAGCTTCCATGAAAAAGGAAAACCTAGTTTCTACTCCAAGTGAAACTTTATTTACATTTTTGTAGGGACCAACATAGGGCAATTCCTGTGTGTTGAGGAGAGACAACTGCACTCTAAGCACCAAGTCCTGTCTTTCCATGTGATCACGTAGAAGAAACTGTTACTACCTTTTACAAAACAAGATACTTGAGGTATTTGGGGGCAGAATTTCATAGACTATTTCGGGTTGGGAGGGACTTTTACAGGTCATCTTGTCCAACCCTCATGCAGTGAACAGGGACATCTTACACCTGATCAGGTAGCTCACTGCTCCATCCAACCTGTCCTTGAAGGTTTCTAGGGATGGAGCCTCCGCTAACTCACTGGGCAACCTGCTCCAGTGTTTCACCATGCTCCTTGGGAAAAATTTCTTCCTTATATCCAGTTTAAATCTACCCTTCTTTAGTTTAAAACTATTGCTTCTTGTCCTATTACAACAGGGGTTGCTAAAAAGTCTATCCTTATCTTTCCTATAGCATGTGAAGACATAGAGGTGAGATCTGCCTGAAGTCAGTTTTCATGATTGTTGTTCTTGGTGGTGTCTGACCTCCCAAAGACCCAGCATTTTTCCACACATTTCCTCTTATTTACAGTGGTATGCTGGTGCTTAAGTAGAGATAATAATTTGAGAAAGGCTATAGGGGTTATATTAACAAAGAAAGTAGTAAAGTTAAAGCTTTCCTTGGTGGTGCTTCTTCTACAACTCTGTTGTAAAGTGTAAAGATCTCAAAAGATGTGAAAAATAGGGAATGGGTTATTTCTTATTTATTAATTTATATTATTCAATTCAAACTGCTGCAGTGGGGCAGTCAAGGCAACGTCTTCAGATTCCAGTAGCAGCATAAGCTTACCTGTATGTGGAATCAATTTGCTAGCTCTGTTCAAGTGTTTTTGCAAAAGCAGACCTGACATCATTAAGTGTTTAGCTTTATGGATTGTTAGTGAGAGGCAAAGGAATTTGGATAAAAGATATTTAGTAAAGAGTAGAGCATGTTGACAGAGACCGGCAAGGAAAAAAACTATATAGGGAACTTTTTGCTGTGATAGTTTGCTCTGGGGATAAATAGGGAAGATTTTTCTCTTTAATGTTCACTGTTGTCTCTCAATTAACAAGGGAATTCACTTAATTTAGGAGAGCGAGGGGGGAGGAGGCGAAGAAATGAAAATGAGGAAGTTCTTAGTACAGTACCAGGAAAAAAAAGTGTATTAACGATAATTGAAATTCACCTCCGTGAGGGCAATGAATCATCAGAAACAGCCTGTGGAAAACAAGGTTGTGCAACCTTGACCAGTGTGTGTCACTGACTGGTGGAATTTTTAGCAAAGCAGCAGTTTGGGCTCATTGCTGTGGTTCGTGATTGCACACACCTGTTCGGCTCAGAGGTTTTGCAACCAAATTGAAAAAAAAAAAAGGAAGCTGAACTTGCCGCTTCTCCTGAGCGGTGCAAAAAAGCAGAAAACCACAGCTGTTCTAGCTGTTAACAGATATCGGCAGTGTACCCCCTGTTACATAATTGAGGATAACGTTTTTGAAGCATATGGGCTGGAGGTATTATAAACTCATTAAAACTTTAGGTGGGAAACATTCTAGCTCATTTCTAGGTTTGATATCTTTAACAAATGTTTACAATTAGGGCTCCTATAAACAGTTTATTAAATAATAAATGAAGGCAAAACATAATGATCAAGTAGAAAGTTAGGAATTTATGAGCAGTGACACCCAAGTCGCAAGCTGAATTGTGAAAGATTGCTGCCCATTGATTTGATGGCTAGTCACTTTGGGCAGCTGGGGACTCAGGATGCAGTTATATTAGCTTGTATATAATCTTGGAGAAATACAGTTTTTGGAAAGCTTCAAGATGCGTTTTCTGCAGTTACTCCCCGTCGTTTGCAAGCTTGTAGTGTCTGACTAAGAAAAGCCCTGGAAAATCAGATGGTTACAAAGCGGGTCTTAAGCACCTCTACAACTCTGCTAATCTGATCATTAAGATGAAGGAGGACAGAGGTTTTTCTTGCTATAATTGCACTTGCACCAATAGTGCAGGGATGACTTCTTGGCCTGTTTATCAAAGTCTCTTTGTCAAGAAAAATTAATAATATTGCAACACTTAAAGGCTTAACGTGCAAGCTTTAGTGAGCATAGGTGGTTAAGGTCTGAAAACAGTGAATGGTTTCAGGGATACAGCTGCTAGCAACGCGGTCTCTGACATTATACAGCCATTTTATTGATTCAGACTTGACTGATAACGGACTACAGACATCTGGCTACAGGTCAGCAGTTCAAAACTAGGTCAGATCAGTGAACGAATCTGGGCAGTGTGCAGAAGTCTAAAGACTGGGAAATAATTGGCCCAGGAGTTTTCTACTGAAGTTACCAGTGAAGCTAGCAGTTAAAGCCAAAGAAGAACACAATCTGAGTTTTGCAGAAGCGATGAAGTTTGTCAGGTGGTAGCAACTTCTGGTACCATTTTTACTGTCCTAATGCACAGTGATTCACCGTTTATAGGGAAGTTGATAACACATCCTGTAGTATATGGGAATTTTGCCTCTCCTGACAAAGCTGAAGGCAATGTGCTGCATTCTGCTTTCCGTCTTTCAGGTCACAGATCTCTCCCTAGGTTGGTCCTACAGGACCTTGGTGCCGAGTGGACCAGAGACAATGTGCATAAGCAAACAGAGCACCCTGCAACAGGCTAGTGCAAATCCAAGCCTATACATTACCTGTATGGTGCCTATGCCCTGCTCTCCTCGGCATGACACAGTGTGGCATACATAGCACAGTGATTTGAATGCATTGTAATTGTTTGCTTTCAATAGCATAGGAAATCTAGTTTGTTTAATCTGCATTTCATTTGGTTGGCATCAAAGAGACTGGAGGGCTGTTGGCTGGCACAATACACATTATATGAAAAACATGTTCTTCATGATTTATTACTAAGGACTAAGTTTTTCTTTTATGACCAAATCTTGGCTTAAGACTTGGCTTGTTGCTGCCTGGCTGGCGCATTCCCACAGCATGAGATGTGGGCTATCCTGAAAAAATGGTTAGTTGGGCCTCTTAAATAAAACACATGCTTGTTAACGAACATCATGATGGTTTTGTAACATAGCTATAGCTCCAAAAATTGTAATTTAGGCAGCAAGCTTAAAAAAAGAAATCTAGGACCTGACATCTTCTCCTAACTGATCCAAATTGTGCTGAGGACCAGAATGTCATCCTTTTTCTGAGGAAACTCTGAGCAGGACTTGACCGTCAGGTGCTGCCCACTTGTTTTCACAGGTGACCCAGACAGAGTGTGATGTTATCTTTTAAGTATGGACTGTGTAAAAACTTAGCTATATTTATCCAGTAGCACAAGGAAACTGGAGAGACCTACCTCCCATCTGTCTGGTTTTTTGACAAAAAACCTTAATATGATTCAAAATATTTTTTTAAATGCAATCAAGTTCTCTTTAGAATTGGGAATATGTTTGAAGGCTCTCCATACTGGATAGCTTCTGTGAAGCTCTACCTTTTTCCCCCAGCTATGCTTAAAGTTAATATTTAAATGCTGTGTATTGCATAGTGTTATTGTTCAAACTGTTTGGAAGGTATTGGGTTCTGGACAAAGAGAAGGGAAGTTATTGGCTTGGTTGGGGACTTACGAATTATTCAGCTTTCTTATTTTAAGGAAATACCCAGCTCACTCTAAATGCAAAAAACATTTGAAATGGATTCAAGCTATTCATCAGAGAGCTTTTTCTCTGCATGAATTTCAGATCTATAACTCCAGTGCAATTAGAGGTTAACCTGATCTTTTTGTTTTAATACCAATCCAAAGCAACATAGCACAACCCTTTCTAAAGCCAGTAAAAAAACCCCAAACCCTATGCAAATAATATTCTGATCGCTTTGGTAAATCTCTGGTATTCATAACAATGGAGTATATCAAGTTCATATGTGGCATTAATTATGTTCCAGCAAAATGGATCAAGAACAGCTGAAAAGGAAGGATTTGCTGGTGAAATAGATAATCTATGGAATATTTGTTAAAATTTGGCCACGTGTGGTCATCTGAACCTTGGTCCAATTAATGTAGTGCTAAGTTGTGCTAGCAGACTGGTAGGAGAAACTCTTGATAAAATTGATCTGAAAACTTGTAATGTCCTCAGGACCCACGTTCCCAAACCTATCTTGTTGCCAAAATCTGAGCTGGTATAGGTGTGATACCTGATTTATTTCAGCTTACTTTGTTTTTCCATGGAGTATGGGGGAAGAACTGTGAGATTTTATCTGTTGCAGCTTGATGTGCAGTGTTTTAATCGAGATGTCTCACATGCTATGTCCACATCAGGATGGATAATGCTGTGATATGAATTTATTCTGGAGGATAGGAATGAAAATGAACATTGGTGGTATTTATGGACAGTGAGCTCTGGATGTCCAGTTATTCAGGTTTTTGGACTTGTTAAGCCTGTTTCTGTATCCAATACTTGTTTGCATTTACATGCGTATTTATTCTAAGTTACACTGTAATACTTTCATGACATTAGTGAGTTTTGGAAGGAGTTGATAACTGACCTGTTGTGCAAAGAATACATCTGCTCACTAGATTGAGCTAGAAAATGTTGCTATAATTTTTACTACACTAGGGCAACAAGGAAGGGAAAAAAATTGAACTATCAAAATGTTTTGAGCTCCACATAGAATATATGTGTGTGTAAATATGTAGAATAGATTCATATGGCATATTTCATTAGTGAAATAGTCAACTCTTCATTTAAAGGGCTTTACTAGACAGCAGAAAGGCAGAATTTCCAAGGCATTTTAATTACCTTGGTTTTTCCATGAAGTTTCTCATCTTGTGGTGTGGGTGTTTTCTTTAAAAACCTCCCAAATACCTGCAAGGTTTGAAAGCGGCAAAACTCCCTGTAGGGTTACAAAAATCCATTTCAGTCTCACCTTTCGAAGTGAAAGGTCAGTGCAAAAACATTGGCTTTCCATGCTTGCCGTTAACTGTGACTTTTGCCTCATTGTTACTGTTTCTTGTTTTTAAACCACCATGTCCACTTACACCTCCAGATTTCCATGGTAGTTGAGCACTGCTGCTTAAGGAGGAAAGCGCTCATAGGTGTTTGCATGACGAGACGTGTCATATTAGGGTAAGAGATCGGTGCTTTCAAAGGTTGCCTGCAGCTCTGAGCAACTGAGTGAGGTATATTCACAACAGCTTCAAACTTTCTAATGCAGTTAATGTTGAGTTTTCAGCAGAAGCCAAGGGCAAGGAGGAATTTATCATTTTTGAAAACTAGATGGAAAATACCTAGGATCAGCTGCCTACAGTGAAGGAAAAACTAGCTCTTATTTTTCAGATGCATGTTTTCCAGGCTATAAGGAGGAGCATCTGTGTTCATTTTTTGAAGGACATCGCAAAGTTTTTTTAAATACTTGTTGGAAAGGTACTGCTTAATTGTGAAACGTTGCCAAGTCCTGATAATTCAGGGCTGTGGGAGAGACACTGCCCGTTATCTGTCTAATCTGGGCATATTGTCACGCTGTTCTTTTAATAGGTATATTTGGGAAACCAGAATAAGGCTTGCGTGATCACTTGTGATGATACATGATACCCAGTTTCACAGCAAACTGTGACACTAAAAGATTGAAAAAATCTCTCTAAGTTATACTGAGATTCTCACGAATCATCCTTTTGTCTGCCCCCAAAATGTGGGTGCCATTGCCTTGGTGCCGAACACTGCTGTGACTGTGTAGTCTCTGTTTCTCTACGAGAAGACAGAAACCATCTGGTCTGAAACACAGCCCCCTTTGAAAATACATATCCTATTATGTTAGCTCTGAAACAGTATGAGCAGCTATGCCTCTGAAAAGGAGATGGTATCTTAATATGTAGAAAACTTCTTTAAAATCTTTTTTTTTTTTTTTTTTTTTCCTAGGGGGATGGGGAAAAATGTCAAGAATAGTTTTTTGGGTTTTTTTTCTCTTGGTCCTGAATGTGCCTTGTAAAAGAAATTGCTCCCAGAGAGACCATGCAGAGTGCCATGGTTGCAGGGGGTTGTCCAAGTCCCTTGCAACGCCCTGGGGACTGAACTCTGGAACTCCTGGGGGTGGGTAACCGGATCTCTTCCTGGCCTTCAGTTTACCCCCATTTTCTTTCCATTCATCTGTGCCAAGCAGCTCGGGCACAGGAGGGCAGCAAGCTATGTGGCTTCTGGCCACCTGTATGCTCTTCCTCTTTCTCCCCCTCCTCCTCCCCCCCATAACTCACAAGGTCCTCATTGCTTGTGTCCGTTTGCTTCTGTTATCAGAAAAGCCACGGTGCTGCAAGAGACCTGGCCCAGGCATCTTCCGCAACTCTGTACTCTGAGAAAAGGTCAAACAGGCAACTAATCTGATTTCGTTTCTATTCAGTACTCAAAACTCCTTCAGCAAGAAAAGGAAGGGGGGGTGAGGCATGTGGACTGGTAGAGGGGATGGTCTATGTAGAGATGCAGCAAGCCTGGTGCTTCTCTGGGTGGGAGGTGTTGACTTCTGATTTACAGCAGGAGGTAGAAAATTAGATTAAGCTTTATTCCCCCCCTTCACCTTACTGGTATTCATAAGGCTAGCAAGTTATGCTGGTTTAAAAAATAAAATAAAATACCACATATGTGATATAATTCTATTTCAACAAGATAGGTAGCCACATGTCTGTGCAAAGTTTTCTAAATGCGAATCTAGGACTTGCTATTGTTTTCCATTTTTAAAAAGCCTAGGTTATTTTTTTGTTTACACTTATTTGCCTTTTTGATCTAACCGTGCAGGGATTTGCTTAGCTTTTGGACTAGATCTTCTCAGGCTAGCAGGTTTCTGAATTCGGTTTCATAAACTGGTCACTGTACTGCTTGGGAAGCTGATGTTCTCAGCTGTGTAGAGCTTAAAAAAAAACAACCAACAAGCAAAACAACTCAACCCCCTCATTTCAAGTCCTTCATTTGGTAATGACAGGCAGCTCAAGAGCAGCAATCATGTTTCTTCCCTCTGAGGATGTGAAGTGCACGCAGCCAGTAACATATACTAGGTAACCATTATGTTTAAGTCAACACAAGAACACGCTAGGAATGTTGCTGATGCTTTAAGAATGCATCCAATTAATTTAAAAGTAGTTCTGTGGGTATTATTCGCTAAACTAATCCTGAAAGCAATTGCTATTTTCTTTTTAAAGGGGATAAAAACAAAGCAGAGCTTTGCAGTTTAGGTGGGAGAGCTGCCTGATTCTCAGGGCAGGTAAGGTAGATTAATAACAGCCTACTCATAAGAAGGTTTCAGATCTTACTGTCAGAGGGTAATAATTAATGATCAAATGTTAATGGAGATGCTGGGCTGTTGATGCCATTAATTCAGCTCAGTGGAGCCAGTCCTGCCCAGGACCTGCCACAGCTGTCACTGCATTCGCTTAATTATTCCAGTGCCTTCAGGCTCTTTTTTCCCTTTTTCCTGCTAACTACAGGACAGTATGTTTTTACTGAAGCAGAATTATGAAGAATGCCCTGCTTCCTGGGTACTGCCCGGCTGGCTGCAAGCGCAGACCTACAGGCAACAAAGACAACCATGAATTTAAACGAATCCTCTCCTCCTTTAAACCCATCTCGTCCTTCATGAAATCTGGTTTTATGCAGCAAGAAGCGGAACAGTTGAAAATAGTTGAGAAGGAGCCCTGAATGGGAGGTCTGCAGTGCTGGGCTGTCTGACAATCATCTCCTGGGTCCAATGTTGGCATTAGGGATCCTCTAATGCATTTGGGGGGCTGAAGTGCTGGTCCATATTGGTAGTTAGCTTCTATCCTCAGACACAGAATCACACACAGAATAACCAGGTTGGAAGAGACCCACTGGATCGTCAAGTCCAACCATTCCCACCAATCCCTAAATCATGCCCCTAAGTACCTCATCCACCCTCACCTTAAACACCTCCAGGGACAGTGACTCAACCACCTCCCTGGGCAGACCGTTCCAATGCCTAACCACCCTCTCCGTGAAGAATTTTTTCCTAATCTCAAGCCTAAATCTCCCCTGGCGGAGCTTGAGGCCATTCCCTCTCGTCCTGTCCCCTGTCACTTGGGAGAAGAGGCCAGCACCCTCCTCTCCACAACCTCCTTTCAGGTAGTTGTAGAGAGTAATAAGGTCTCCCCTCAGCCTCCTCTTCTCCAGGCTAAACAACCCCAGCTCTCTCAGCCGCTCCTCATCAGGCCTGTTCTCCAGCCCCTTCACCAGCTTCGTTGCTCTTCTCTGGACTCGCTCCAGAGCCTCAACATCCTTCTTGTGGTGAGGGACCCAGAACTGAACACAGGACTCGAGGTGTGGTCTCACCAGTGCCGAGTACAGAGGGAGAAGAACCTCCCTGGACTTGCTGGTCACACCGTTTCTGATACAAGCCAAGATGCCATTGGCCTTCTTGGCCACCTGAGCCACTGCTGGCTCATGTTCAGTCAGTTGTCAACCAACACCCCCAGGTCCTTCTCCTCCTGGCAGCTTTCCAGCCAGGCTTCTCCTAGTTTGTACCTCTGCTTAGGGTTGTTGTGCCCCAAGTGCAGGACCCGGCATTTGGCCTCATTAAACCTCACACCGTTGGTCTCTTTCTACATATTGGTGGGTAGTTCTTGCCAGTTTAGACATTCCTACCTGTCTGCTAGGTAGTTTTGGTTCTCCCCAAGACTGTCATAGAATCGTAGAATGTTTTGAGTTAGAAGGGACATTTAAAGATTATCTAGTCCAACATCCAACACTTGCTACCTGATCAGGTTGCTCAGAGCCGCATCCAACCTGACCCTAAATGTTTCCAGGGATGGGGCCTCCACTACCTCTCTGGGCAAAATGTGCCACTGTTTTATCACCATCATTTATAAAAATATTTCTTCCTTATATCCAGCCTGAATCTCCCCTCCCTTAGTCTAAAACTATTCTCCTTGTCCTGTCACAAGAGGCCTTGCTAAAAAGTCTGTCCCCATCTTTCCTATGGGCCCCCTTGAAATACTGGAATGTTGCTATAAGGTCTCTCCACACGATGAAGCATCAACCAGTTCTTGGCTGGAGATTACCATGTAAGCAGGGCAAGACTCACTAAAAGCCAGTAAAATCCAGAAATCTCGAGATTAGTGAGACTCGGAGCAACACTCAAGGCCCAGTATCTCAGGCTAGGGATGAGATCTTAACTGCTTTAAAGGACATCTTCAGACTTTAGGATGGAGAAACTGGGGTTTTCCATGTTTAACTCTGTACAGTCCAGCTGAAGCTTCAGAAAATCCTAATCCAGTCATTCAAGTGGTGTTATAAGATGTTTTTGTATTGTCTTTGCTTCTTTTCTGATACAAAAAAAAAAAAATCCTCACAATTCTTAAAAAGCATGCGATTTATTTTAATTGTCTTGCCTTTACACCTTCCTCTCCGAAAGAAAAAAAAAAAAGAGAAGAAGAGAAGAAAGTTCGGGTTTTTTCTCTGTAATTTCCAGTTCTGAGGCATGCTACATTTTAAAACCAGCCCAGTGTGTCTTGAGCTGTGAGGCTGGAATGCTTCTTGACTCGCTTCCAAACTGAAGTGCTTAAAAAAATGTGAAGCACTACAACAATTTTAAATCACTCTATACACTGCACATGGTGATTTAAAATAATTGAAGCTCTTCAAATTTTTATATGCCCTTGAATTTGGAAGTGATCAAGGTTCTGAGCATGTGCAATACACAATGATTTAAAATTATTAGAGCTCTTCAAATTTATCATAAGTGTTTCAGCTTGAAAGTGATAGGGAATCTGGACTTCAGCAGTGTAAAGTGATTTAAAATCATCAGAGCACTACAGATGTTTTATAGGTGCTTTAATTTGGAACTGATCTCGATTCTGGACTATAGCAAAGTATAGCATATTACTTTTAAAATCATTGAAGCGGTTTCATATTTTTCCAAACTGGTTTTCTTAAAGTCAAACATCTTTAATAATTTTAAAATACATTACGTTGCTAGTGGCACCCTTTTAATAGAATATTTTGCACTTCATAATGATAGCAGAAATGATTGCTGTTTGGCTGCAATTTGCTTCTGCGACTCTTTTAAAGGATCAAAGTTTCGCATATAAACGCAAACGGCTTCACCTTTCCAACACATCTGCTAGGAACACTGCAAACCTCAGGCTGGAGATTTGTACAAGGGTTCTGTCCATGTGTGAGCATATTAGGTAATCTGCACATCTGCATGTGCAAATGTGCACTCAGCCATGTAATTACCCTGGTTAGGCGTGCAAATGCTCATCTGCTGGTTCTAATTTCACTGGGACAATTTTGGCGTGCACCTTGGTGGTTTCTTGTGCAATCAGCTTCGTGTGAGCCGCCTTTTCCTTTGGGATAGATCTCAGCAGTATCTATAAAGATGCCTTTTGTTGCGAGGGCTGTGAATGGTTCAGACTCTGAAGGATAAGAGGATATGGTTAAGACTGCAAAGGACAAACACTTTATTTTTCACGTAGATCATTTGTTAGGTGCATGCTGACCTCCAGCATCATGAGGCTTCCAGGGGCAGGAGTCCAAAGGGATTCAGTACTGCCCAGATCTTCTTATAGTTCTTGTCTCTGGCCTTAAGAAGATATATTGTACAGCGAGTTACTATCTGGAAGCCTTGTTTGTGAGGATGCAATAGATATTCCTAGAAACTAGAGCATGCTGAGTGTGAGCCAGGGACTAACATGGTTAATGAGAGCTGTGGCTTCAGTGTGGTGACTACTTACTGTGAATGGTCCTTGTTCTTCTTTTACTGTCCCCTACATGCTCTTTGTTTTTTATTTAAGGCTATGGGCAAAGAGTTAAAACTCCCATATTTTCTCATTGACTTTCCATTCTTGGTAAATATTTTAGTTTTGATTAAAGAGGATGGAAAAAAAGTAGACTAAATGAAAATTAACTCACAGAAAAGAGCAAGCTCCATTTGAATTAGAAATTTTTAACACAGCAGAGTCATTTGACCTGTGCTTTGCTTCTTCGACTCTCCAAGTCACTGTGGAAGTAGAAATTTAACAGGATTAGGAATAAAAGATGCTAATAATAGCAAGTATTTTACATCTAGGATTATGATGGAAGATACCATCATTAACCTTAGCCCTAGGACTTGTTCTAACACCATTAACATCCTGACCTAGAGCTTAACACTATCCTCTTTTCCTTGGTTGGTGAAATACTTGGCTTTGTCTTAGATTTTCTTCTTATTATTAAAAAAGTAAGTCTAACAGTTTGTGTTTGTTTAATGTTTTAAGGTCTTTCTCTTTTGATGTTTCTCTTTTGGGATAAGAAGCTTATGATGAGAAAGGGGGAACAGTAGTCATCATTTTCAGGTTTAGGCAAAGGGATATTTAAATGCAGGAGGTTTAGCTAAGTGGCCTATTTCTGCTGCAGATCAATGATGTTGAGCGCTTGACTGCCCTTTGTACTTTGAAAATCTTTTGCTAGATGCGTGAAGTCAGGAACACAAAGCTCGTACATGGGCTGCAAAGTCAATTACCTTATTTTTAAGAAGTTCAGTGTACTTGAAGTTGCAAAAAATGTCTGATTTGGGTTTGACTGACCGTGGGTTTTGGAGACAAGCCAGTGTTTTGGGTGGGGTGTACTTTCATTCCACTTTTGGTTTAAACTTGAAGGTAAAAGCTGAAGAAAGTCATAGACTCAGACTCCACCTGCTGTGTGTTGTAGCCTCTCAGTTTGCTTTTGAGGAGTAATGAAGTTGGGGTGAGTGTGTTGTACATGTGAAGGGGGGCAGGGGAAGTCACAATAGGGTAATGGAGTGTATTGACCTACTGTCTTCTGCAGCATCTCTCTCTTAGTATTTCTGACAAAAAAAAATTTTTACACTGATAGTGTTATATGGTATTATTTGGAAGTAAAGGAAATGTTTGAACAGATGATTTAAAATAATTTAACTGATGACAGACTGAAAGAATTGTGGTTGTTCAGCCCTGAGAAGAGAAGGTTGCAGGGAGTCCTTAGAGCAGTTTCCAGTACTAAAAAGAAGCCTACAAGAAAGTTAGGGTCAGACTTCTTGCCAAGCCCTGTTGTGACAGGACAAGGAGTAATGGTTTCAGATTAAGGAAGGGTAGGTTGAGACTGGATATAAGGAAGAATATTTTTACAATGAGGATGGCGAAACACAAGCACAGGTTGCCCAAGGAGGCAGTGGAGACCCCCATTCAAGGTCAGGTTGGATGTGGCTCTGAGCAACCTGATCAAGTGGAAGACGCCCCTGACTCTGCAGGGCTTGGACAAGATGGCCTGTAGAGATTCTTTCTAATTCAAACCATTCTGTGATTTAAGAAAAGGCCGTGTAATTTGTGCTCTGTCACTAGTTTAGTATTCAAAACCAACAAATTTAAGAAAGGTTATTTATGGAGCTCAGCAATGCAAAGAAAAATTAGCTGTATTATAATAACAGTCTTGTACCTTTCCTCTGATTACTGCGTTTGACCTATCAGGACTATTAAATCTCTTTCTGGCAAAAGATGTTAGGACTCTGTTAATGCTACCAAATGCCAAGATTTTACTTCCTGCCTGAATGTGGTGCAACAGAGCAGTAAAATGCTCTCTCTTCCTGACTTCTGGCAAGGAGTAGCTCTGAAATAAGACCCTTGAAGTTAAATGCATCATAAAAAAGAAATTTTGTCCCAAATTATCTGTCGTGGACCATAGTCACAACTGATTGACTCAGTCTAACTCTACTTATGTTTGAAGCAATATGAATTCACAGAATCACAGAATAACCAGTTTGGAAGAGACCCACCGGATCGTCGAGTCCAACCATTCCCACCAATCCCTAAAATTCATAGAAGCTAAGGACCTAGCTCTGCCCAGTGGCCTTTTGTTGATCTCTAGGAACTGCTACAAAGATAGTGTTTTTAACCTTAAAATTACTAGCTACACACTTTGGTTTTCTTTGTCTTTTTTCTGTTAATGGGGGGAGGTTGATCCCCTTCTCCCCACCTTGTGAGTACAGTGATGATGGCCACTGGAATAGTATATTAAGTCTTCAGGCACATAATGCTGTGAATAATATGTACATTAAATTAGATCTTGTACAGAAAGGATACAAAAGGGACTTTAATACACAAATCATCTGTAATGGATATTGTCAAAAATAGTGACAATTTAACCCCTCCCTGCCCTAGACGCATTTCAAAATGTACGAGAAATTGCAGTTTTTAAGAAACACAAAAAATTGAGAAATTTTCACATCATAAAATGAGATATATTGACACTACAGATCCTTAATTATTTTTGTTTTGAAGTGAGATTAGATTTTTCTGACTCATTTCTTTGCCTGTTCAAGAACTTGGTCTCCCTTTCCAGTTGAAAGGATGCATTCCTTGGCCATTATGTTTTTTTTAAGAACAAAAAGATAGAGTCCTAAAATAATATGAGGTACATTATTTTTTATTTGCAGTGTAACAGATTTTCACTTTTAATTCGACTGTGTTAAATGTTATGGAAGAAGCAGGTCACATTAGGGTGAACTGTCCTTATTGCTATCCTAACACATT
The DNA here is from genome assembly GCA_033459285.1 of Clamator glandarius. Taxonomy (NCBI): domain Eukaryota; kingdom Metazoa; phylum Chordata; class Aves; order Cuculiformes; family Cuculidae; genus Clamator; species Clamator glandarius. The sequence goes on from JAUNZM010000826.1 coordinate 1,907,517, forward strand.
TAAAGGGAGACATCCAAGTCATACTAATTTGCGTGATAATAACACCCTCATCTGGGCCGTCCCAAGCCAAGGAAATCACTTCATCTCATTCAGCCTTTTACTGAGTTTTATTACATGTATTACCATGCATTAGTACGCTATGTAAATTTGTTGTCGTTTGAATGACAGTTTGTTATAGTGGCACTGGCTAGTCTTGTAGGTAAGGTTGCGTAGGCATCTTAAAGCAGGTTTTCCTCTTCAAAATATGCATATTTTTTGAATTTGAAAAATGACAAGTAATTATATGAAAATGGTAATTTCTCCATTGGGGGATAAACTGTCAGTTGCTATTAAATCGACTCCAAAGATCTGAGACAATTAGTTTTCTTTTCCAATTTCAGCTCTGTTTTGAGTTGGCCTCAGTTAGTTGCAGATCATGCGCAGTGGTTCATCCTTCCTGAGGGAAGGGAATTGGGAAAGTGAGGAAATTCAGTCACCAGAGCCATTTGGACTCTTTCTTTATGCATGGTGAATGAATATTTTCTGATGTGGGTAGGGAGCAGCATCTCCATCCTTGCAACTGCGTGGTCACAGCAGGTATGGAGGCAGCTCATTGAAATTGCCCTTGGAAGTTGATCTGACTAAGGCTTTTGCCAGCTGCTGCTTCCTACTGTATAGAAAAATGATGGGCGGTATCATAGAATCGTAGAATAACCAGGTTGCGAAGAGACCCACTGGGTTATTGAGTCCAACCATTCCCATCAATCACTAAACCATGTCCCTCAGGACCTCGTCCACCCATGCCTTAAACACCTCCAGGGAAGGTGAATCAACCACCTCCCTGGGCAGCCAGGTGGGTGGTGTTTTTTCTTGGGTAGCTGAAGGGACCGTCTGGCTGGAAATAGAATCACAGAATGATAGAATAACCAGGTTGGAAGAGACCCACTGGATCTTCGAGTCCAACCATTCGTATCAAACACTAAACCATGCCCCTTAGCACCTCATCCATCCGTGCCTTAAACACCTCCAGGGAAGGTGAATCAACCCCCACCCTGGGCAGCCTCTGCCAGTGCCCAATGACCCTTTCTGTGAATTTTTTTTCCTAATGTCCAGCCTATACCTCCCCTGGTGGTGCTTGAGGCCATTCCCTCTCGTCCTGTACCCTGTCACTTGGGAGAAGAGCCCAGCTCCCTCCTCTCCACAACCTCCCTTCAGGTAGTTGTAGAGGGCAATGAGGTCTCCCCTCAGCCTCCTCTTCTCCAGGCTAAACACCCCCAACTCTCTCAGCCGCTCCTCATAAGATTTGTTCTCCAGCCCCTTTCCCAGCTTTGTTGCTCTTCTCTGGACTCGCTCCAGAGCCTCAGCATCCTTCTTGTGGTGAGGGGCCCAGAACTGAACACAGGATTCGAGGTGCGGTCTCACCAGTGCCGAGTACAGAGGGAGAAGAACCTCCCTGGACCTGCTGGTTACTCCGTTTCTGATACAAGCCAAGATGCCATTGGCCTTCTTGGTCACCTGGGCCACTGCTGGCTCATGTTCAGTCAGTTGTCAACCAACACCCCCAGGTCCCTCTCCTCCAGGCAGCTTTCCAGCCAGGTCTCTCCTAGTCTGTACCTCTGCTTAGGGTTGTGCACCAAGTGCAGGACTCGGCATTTGGCCTTGTTAAACCTCATGCTGTTGGTCTCAGCCCAGCAGTCCAGCCTGTTCAGGTCCCTTTGGAGCCTCCCGACCCTCCAGCAGATCAGCACTTCCATCCAGCTTGGTGTCATCTGCAAACTTGCTAAGGGAGCACTCGATGCCTTCATCCAGGTCATTGATAAAGACATTGAACAGGGACCCAGCACTGAGCCCTGGGGAACCCCACTTGTCACTGGCCTCCAGCTGGATTTAACTCCATTTCCCAGCACTCTCTGGGCCCGGCCATCCAGCCAGTTTTCCACCCAGGAGAGTGTGCACCCGTCCAGGCCAGTTACAGTTACAATACTCACAGTTTAGGTCATCATGGCACTCCTGGAAGTTTATTGCAGCAGCTGAGTTTCAGCAACCCCTTTCCATTTGTTACAAGTACCTGGCCCAAATGGGCAAGGACAGAGGAAGCAGAAGACAAGCCAGTTGTGTCCTGTGTTATTCTGATGCGTCTCTTGAGTTTCACATCTTTGTTTAGCTCCTCTGTGTATCTATGTGTCACAGCAAAAGGTCTATGAATGAGCCATGGATGGAGCATTTGCCTCTTGAATTTTTGTACTTTTGTTGATTTGTCACATAAATGTTATATAAATGTAGCTTTTTATGTGTTAATATTACATAGTGTTGAGGTGCTCACATTCCCCTCAGCATTCAGAAGCGCTATTTAAAAATTAATTAAAAAGCAGGTTCCACCATTTTATGGCATTACCTGGTTTAACGTGAGCACATGAATTATTAATTGGCTGTCTTGTTAAGTACTAGATCAGTGGCTTTTGCTGTAGATGGTGGAGGAAAAAAGCATGCAACGTAAAAGTACTCTGCAAAACAGCTGTAAAATAAAATAACAGAAAAAAACCAAGCTCAAAACTCAATGTGAAGTGCGGGCTGTGGGTGGCTTCTTGTTAGACAGTGGGAAGTTTCCTCAGACTGCTTGAGACTTCATTGCTAGGGCGCTCATTAAATAAAAATCACAAAACGTCACGTGTTCTCAAACTGATCAGGACAATGAGAAATTTGAGCTGAATAATTTATTTTTAACAAATGCTGTGAAGGTATGAACTATTTTTCTGACCTATCTGTAGAAATGACTTAATTCCAGCATGGTCCATTGACCCTGGTTACATTTACCTTTGCAAATGGCTACTATGCTTAGTGTTCATCACGTTCTCTACCTTGAATGAACATTAGGGGCTCTTTTTTCTCATCAGATGGTAATAGTGTCTGGAAAACATTTAGATAGATACCCATATCTATTCCAAAGAAAGCGTTCTCCTTCAAAATCTACAACACAAAGCAACCTTCCTACTTTTTGTGTGTCAAGATTTGTTGTCACATCTTTTGGAATAACAGAAATCAGCCCAAAAGTCAAGAAACAAAATGATACAAATCTGTTTATAATCAGATTCGTTCTTGGGCAGATTTAACTTGTGGCCATAAAATGAATGAATGTAGGTGCATTGCAAAACTACTGTACTTTGTTACTAGAGGTGAAGTGCAGTGGTTTATTATTAGCAAAATCCTTGATATGTACTGGAAAACACTGGGCTTTTCTACTTTTTTTCTTATGACACTTTCAAAGAGAGGCAGTAGGGTCATCATGACTTTGTTTTCCAGAAGTAAAATGTCAGCATCATTTCAGAAAGATAAATATATTCTAAGATTTTGGAAAACATGAAGTTCCAAATCCTTGTCTTATGTAATGGCATCAGAAAGTTTGACTCGAGCAACTATTTGCCTAAAGAGCTGCTGGAGTTCAGAGATAAGTGAAAAGTGTTCCTGAAGGGTCATTCCCTGTCAATCCTCAGTTCAGCCACTGTCTTTTCCCTGTATCTCCTGTTCACCAAGCACTTGTGCTAATTAGTGCCTCCATACATGAAAGCCTGGTGAACTGTTGCTCTCCATGATGGCAAAGTTACTTGCCTGGGTTTATATGCTATAATATCCACTTTTTTTTGCCACATTCCTTCTTTTATATATCTATCTAAAATTTTCTTAGATTGCCAGCTTTAGCAGAAATGGTCACTTTTGCCTTCTGTATTTTTAAGAAATCGTGTGGAGCCACGATGAAATATGTGAACAATCTAGGTGTTGGAATGCGTTTGTTACTGGTGGTAAGTGTTTAACTAGCATATAAACTTGCTAGCAGACACCTCCTACCACTGAAAACTGAAAAACGAAACAAAGGTAAAAGTACAGTGTAGATACTTAGTCTGAAAACAGTCTCGTATTGGAGACACGGTCATTCAAGGAGCCTATTCTCCTTCTTATACTCAAAAGAATGGTTCTGGTTGTTTCAGATGAGATTGTTTTGTAACTTTTGTTTGAAAAACTGCACTATTCGCTCATCAGCTGCTGGAGAGATGGTACTTAGCTGTTTTTTCTAAATGGCAGGAAAAAAAGTGAGATCAAAGTATTAACTCTCAATAATATATGTAGTATTTGTTGTGACTCTTTTTTTTTTTTTCCCCTCAAGCTTTCTTCCCTGTTTGACCTATAATTTTCTTATGGAGAAGGCACAATCTTCCTTTTCCATAATTATTCTTGACCTACAGTTAATGAATGGGACTCCTGATTGTCCAGCTGATTTCAAACCTCTGTGAGCATAGAGTAATACGTCATTCCCAGTGATTAGGAACAAACAAGGCCATTCTCTATCCCCACATGAAGTTTCACGTTTAAATCGCACCATATGAAACCTATAGCTCAGCAAAGTCTTCAGGCTGCAATGGTACAAACTGCAAACTCCCATAGAGGACTGAAGCGTCCCACAAATTGTGGCAAATTTCCCACAAAGTCCTGCGAATTGCAGCAAAATTCATGGGAAAAGAGACAGGAAATGATTTTTCCTGCCTGGGGAGAGCTGTTGTAGAGGTCTGATCTGCAGGTTCTCACAAATGTTGGAGGAGAAATACATTTTTAATATTGCACTATGGAATATATTTCTTTTCCTATTTCACACTTAGGGGAAAGCACTAAAAATTTAGTATGTGTTATAGATGTTACTTTCCACTGGTGCAATACAGCAAACACCACAGGTATATATATTAGTACAATAAAATACAGGGATGCTGGATAATGTGACTGCTGCTGGACTTTCTCTCCTGTTTTACCTACAACTTGTCTTGAAGTGGCAGTACTTGAAACGCTGCCATTTCAAATATTAGTAGAAAGCCACGTATTCTTTCATGCTTCAGTTATAAAGGGAGGGTATAAATTATTTAATTGGGAGAGAAAGTATTGCATTAATATATTTACACTTTTAATGCATTTACAGAAACGTGCTCCTCCCTAGTGAGAATAATAAAACATTGGTGTAAAGTTGCACCGGTGAAGTGACCGTGGATTGCAAGGAGTTGTACACGAAGAAGCAGCCCCTTTTCATCCTTTCTTAGAAGGTGGTTGCTGCCTTTTCAGAGCAAGATACAGCTGCCTCGTCTACCCTATTGGAGCTCTGCCAAAGCCTACTTTTCCCTCAAGACACATGTGGTTGTTGTACATCCGCCTCTTTTGCCTTGCTACCCTTCATCTCAAGGGAAACTGCTCTCTACAGATCACATGTACTGTCCCAAACTGGGTTTGGGATAATGGCTATGCTAGTGCGATGTATCTTAATCTGATTGCCAATGTCAACTCAAAGGAATGCGTTTCCCTAAAAGTCTTCTCATTCAAGCATACTGAAGCTCTTACACTAGTCTAGTTAACTCACACCCAGGCTTGTGAACTCTTTAGGCTTATATTTCACAGGTACAGCTAGGAGTCTGAAATATTTAAAACCGTGTGCCTGTTTGCCTCAAAGAAGAGGCCCTGGTTTTTATATTTCATGTAATCCTTTCTGGATTTACGCTTTAAGGCAATGGATTCCCAGCTGCTGTAAAAGCGATGAAATTAGAGTCCAGATTAACCACAGAATTTAAGAATAGCGTTGATGCTGAAAGTGATTTTGAATGAGATGTGGGTGTCTATTAGGAATGCTCTGCTGCACAAAACCCAGTTCTGAGTCAGATAGGGGCTGACTTAATGAAGGAGTGAGCCAAACTTATCGGGGAATACTGATCATGTGCAACCAGTGCATGTGGTCACAGTTTAGATGCTGGAACAGAACCATGAATAGGAAATAGCCACTCTGGATGGACCAGATGTTGTTGTCGTTGTCTATACTCTTCTATGGAGCTAGTGGAGCTACCTAGAAGGTTATGCAAGCATGGCTAGTGTCATGTCTTTTAGATGTGCTTTCCCTCCTTTCTGTCATCACAGATTATAGATTTTCAGGGATATCTATACACCATTAACAAATGTATTGAGCTGCTCCTGGCACAAGGGTTTGGTAAAAAGAAACTGGTACATATGGTTCATCAGGAAGCGTTTCTTGCATCTAGGTTAGCAATTTGGATGAAAGCCAGGAAAGAGGTGATTAAAAGAGGTTAGGGTAGACGAGGTGCTTAGGAGCATGATTTAGGGATTGGTGGGAATGGTTGGACTCGACAATCCAGTGGGTCTCTTCCAACCTGGTTATTCTGTGATTCTGTGAAAAGGGGTGTGAGTGTGGGTGAAGACCAGGCTACGATGTGCAGCACTTGCCTCTGCAGGATTCTGCTTTGGTCAGGATGGGTTTGCTGTCCTGACCCAGAGAACTGGAAGCGGAGCCCACCCCCATGTCACTGTGAATTAGCAAAAGTGCTCCGGCAGGATTTGGAGGAGGCTGTTGGTCTCCTCGTCTGATTTCTCTGACATCTCTTATTTAGTTCTTTACTTTTCCTGTGGCCAGATCTGGGCAGGTAAATGAGAAACAAGTTTCAAGCATGCTGGTCACTGCAGAAAAAAAAAAAAAAAAATCACATCTAATTTGACCTCCAGATAGAAGAAACTCACCTTCATCCAGACTGAAGTCCATCATACTTCTGCTGCCTATGCTAGTGCTCATGTAAACCGAGCCAAAACCATCCTTCGGTGAGCGTGGTTTCACTGCGCAGTGTCAGACAGCGCAGGCTTTCACTTGTAGCCTTGACTTAGGGATGTATGTCTGACAAAGTGCATTTATGTTAATACTTAAACCATAAGGAGACCTGACAAGAGCTCTCTGCAATTTTATTGCTTGCATTGTTCTAATCACCTCCATGTAGTACCAAAACCAATGTGAATTTACTAAAATTACTAATGAAAACTTCTCCTTGGAAAAGAAAAAAAAAAAAGATTAAATCAAGCAAAACCTCTCTCCCAAGCCTGAAGTTAAGTGGAAACCCTTTTGATGCCGCCTTTTTAATAGAATAAAGATGTACACGGAAAGCTCAACAGGCTTTATAACAGCATGACCCTCTGTCCATTTACAGTTACTAAGGGAGCAGCAGCCTTCGGCTCGCTGTTCTTAGCTTCCTGAAAGGTGTTACAGCTTTGCCTCAGAGGTCTCGTATCTAGGATAACAATGATTTACCTTATTTACTCAAAGCTGACCTAGCCTTTAGTATACTGGTTCTTCACTTAGTCAGCTCGATGAGTGCCAGATATTGTTCTCCTGCAGGAAGTTCTTCCTGGAATTCTGCAGCAAACCAAAGGCTCAGGCAGTGGGAAAATGAAAATAAGGTCAACTTTCCCTTAGGACTAGAGAATACAAGAAATACACTGACACCATTTGAGACCTTCTTCCCAGAAAAATAGAAGCCACAAATACAGCCAGATTGCACAAACTGGTTCAAGTATGTAACCATTTCTTACCATTCCTTTTTTTCCAAGATGTGATTTTAATCCAACCTATATTTAAAGGAAAAGAATAAATTATTTATTTATGGAAAAGATTTGTTTGGAGTTTTCTCCCTGATTATAATACATAATGCTTTGTACTTATTAATATTTTTTTATCTAACGTGATCAAGACTTTGCAAAAATAGGGCACAGCAGGAAAACTTGTGCAAGGCAGAGTAGCAGTATTTATTTGTGCTAAGCATTGCACTGTTAATCTAACATCAAGTAAGCAAATATTCCTGGCAGGTTTTAGCTAACGTCCTCTTGGCTGGCCAGGGAAAATGTGAAATGTCTCTGGGAAGTTCTGCAGCATGAGCAATGCTTAACATACGCTGGTGACAGGGCTAAGACATGGGTATTTTTAAGTTATTAATAGTTCCTTTTGCCCCACTTGGCTCCAGTTTGCAGAAATTATGAATCATGGTTTTCGATAAAGCAGAAAAATGGTAACAGTGAGGAAAAAGATGTTGTCCAGGATTCCTAGGAATTGTTGCTGAATCTCAGTTTGTCAGACATCTCTTCTTCACATATGCCTTCACTTTCTGAAACAGAGTCTCCAGAAAGCTTTCGATCTGCTTTTTAAGATACAGAGTTTACTCACAAATTACAGACCAGTGATAAAAAAAAAAAAAAAAGAGATGACGATGAGGACAGGAATACTATACAGGCTGGGCAATAAAAAGTGACAGAGCTGAAAAGTTACCAAGGAATGTTTCAGAGAAACAAAGGATGTGGTCTCGAGATCTCCAGAGCGCGCAGTTATTTTATGATATTCTGTTCCCATTATCACTTTCATTTTGTTCCAGGGAGATTTTCAGCGACTTGAGAAATAGATTTTGGGGCCAGCTACCTTTCAGATATGTGCATGCAACTCCCCTGGCTTTAATTGGAGCTCTGTGTAGGCATCTGAGGGCAAAATGTCGCCTTTGGCTCATGGCTTTCTGTAGCCAGCACATCATGTCAACAGATACACACACACAAATGCGAGGATACAAAAGTGACTGCTTTAACCTCTCATTAACATGAAAGGCTCCTAAGGCACTGGGGATATGTTAGTTAGGAGGTATTGAGGAAAGAATATATTTTGAGAGTGTTTTCATCCCCCATGCATCATAATCGTAACTTTTTTTTTTTTTTTATTCATTGAACCAGCAAACACATGCAGTTGCTGTAAAACAACCACTAGATCCCATGTGAGGTACCATTTCAATTTTACGGTAAATTTCCTGTTTTATGGATTCCTTTCTGAAAAACTCCTCACAGTATTCTCCAAAGAATATGAACTTTTCTTTAAAACAGAAGAAATTGCTGCTCTGTTAATAGTATTTTGCTTTAGTCCTGACTTCATCTTTATTTTCTGTCTCACCGATTGTTGTTATTACTTCTTAAATGTTTTATTTCTATTTCACATGCTTCTCATTAGAGTTGCTATTTTAGGGTCTTCTTAAAATATATATTTTATTGTGTTTGGCTAATTACATGGAACTTCTTCAGATATGAGAATGCATCTTATTTACAAAACCCCCCTCTGATCAGGCTGCAGTTAAAATACATGTACAGGATATTATGATTTGAAGTGTGCAAGGCATTTGTGTTTTAATTAAAATCTTAGAGGAGAAACTTGTTCACATGAATTACTAGTTGGATTTTTAGCAGGTTGTATTAATGGTGACAAACTACATCTTTGTATTCAGGAAGAGTGTGGAATTACTTGGTGAAAATCACTACATATGTTAAATCTTTTCACTGTCCGCTATAAGTATTAAAGATACGTGGGTATGAAATTATATGAGTGCAAACAACCCAAAAGTAATTAAAATACTTGATGTACTTGTGTTTACTACAAAAAGAGAGAAAAGTCTGACTTTCAGACTACCTTTAAAACGAAAAAAAGTCAGAAGAATTATCTATATCATTTGTAGCTTCCTATTGCGGCATCAGTATTGGTTGGTGGAATGAGCTGGGTGGAAAAAGCTCGAAGCAGTTGAGGAAAATCCTTGCAGACCCTGAAGGAACAGCACTTGGTTCATACCTTAGTTTAAGTGGTGCAATACCCGAGACACCTTCTTTGGGAGTGTTCTATGGAGTTGTTCTACTGTGTGCTTTTGTGTATAGTTTATTGTCTATATCTACTCTATATGCATATTTATTCTATGCAAGGATCTGTCTTGCTGAAAACGTTCAAAATGTCCCACCTCGATAAGAGATGCTGCTGAAGGTGGTTCTTGCATGTGGTATGTTACTATTTTGGAGCCATGAAGGTGAGTGAAGCCCTGTTTACTCGAAATAGGGCACTGGAAAACTATGTATTTCCCACCAAGAAATGATTGTAATTAAAGCTGTTGGTAAGAAACTGGCTTTTGAGAAAATGGAGAGTTTTTTTAACTTCAGTGAGCTCTGCAGAGGAGATGGTGCAATTACTGGTGAACCTCTCATGCTTGCAAAAATACCCTGATATGTCTGTCTAGAGTACAAGTGCTCATCTTCAAAAATGACACCGCTATTAAATTAACTTGTTTCTGCCAGCCTCTTGTTTACTAAAGGCTGCTTTCAGTGTTTCATAAAATGCCAATAACGGAGATGACTTACGTCATCTCCTTCAACATGTGCTCTTTGATGTGTTTCTACCCCATATGTACAAGAAAGGATATAGGTCTTGTGATTAGCTCAAAAGACTTGAGCTTTGCTTGCAAGTTGTTTTGACCTCCAGTTTCAGTGCTGCTGAATGTTTTCAGTGGCAAGTTGAAAAGAAATGCAATAGCAGGTACCTTCTTGCTGGGAACTTGGCCTATGTGTAGAAGTGTACCTGTACCTATAGATGGATATAGATATGTGTTTGCAAAATACATATCTATAAAATCTGCTTTTAGTTTTAATGAGGTCATTGTGATGCTACCTTAGAAAATGTCCCCAAAGATTAGTTTAGTCCCTAAAAAGCTGTTAGAGGTCTTCAAATAAAAATTGATATGGCTATTCTTAACAAGTGAAAGAGAGTTCACTTCTAGGCATGAATTCAACAAGAATTTCCACTGGAAAAATTTTATGGGAGTTGTTCTCAGGGTTTTTTGGACATCTCTAGGCAGCAAATTTCTATTGCTTTCAGTAGTAAAAAGTCTTACTTCAATAAAGTAGTGCATGCCCCATATGCAGAATTAGCTGTGCATACATGGAAATTTACTTTGCTTATTGTACATTATTTTTCTGATTTCAGTCTGCTATCTCAGCTTCTCCAGATTTCCTCTTACCTGATGATGTGCTTTAGTTGTGACTGAAACTTAAGCTAATGCTTTTTTTTTTTTTTTCCTGGAACCTATAAAATCTTAGGTGGCAGTGGTAATTGCCTAGAGAAGGGCAATGAAGCTGCTGAAGCACCTGGGGAACAAGAGTTATGAGGAGTAGCTAAGGAAACTGGGATTGTTTTAGCCTGGAGAAAGAGGAGGCTGAGGGGATGCCTTCTAGCTGTCTTACAACTACCTGAGAGGAGGTTGTAGCGATGTGGACGCTAGTCTCTTCTCCCAAATAACTAGTGGTAGAATGAGAGAAAATGGGCTTGAGTTGCATCAGGGAAGACTTAGATTGGATATTAGGGGGGAAAAAAAGAAAGAGTGGTGAAGCATTGGAACAGGCTGAAAAGGGAAGTTGTGGAGTCTCCTTCCCCAAAGGTGTTCAAAAAGCACAAGGAGGAGGCACTTTGTGGTATGGTTTAATAGACACAGTGATGTTGGGCTGATGGTTGGACTTGGATGATCTCAGACGTCTTTTCCAGACTTAATGATTCTATGAGGACAATGAATTCCCCTAAATCTTTAAAGTTGAAATGAAACATCAACACGGACCATTTTTTCCTAATTAATGTAAGTGTTCTCACCTTGAGGGGAAAGATGTTTGTCAAAGTACATAAAATGCTTCAATGCAGTATCTCCCTCTGTGGGCAGTGGAGGGAGGGCTGCAGCCACCATGTGCACACGTGTGAACATAAAGATTAGAGGATAGAAAAAATTTTTTTTGAGTTTGGGAGTCTTTGAACTAATCTCAACACCAAAGTGTCCTCCCTGGTTTGCTTTTTCTTTTTAACTTATTGATTAATTTGTTCTCGTAAAAACCTACTTAATGATTCTTGTACCCTTTTGAATCTGGTAATGTAGTCAGCAGTCTTATCCTGTGTGTTTTGGGCAAGATTTCTTCTCTTTCCCTATTTAGCGAAGTTTTGCCTTGTTCAGAAGCTGCGTTAAGGAGGCAAGTGCATTTACCACTTAAGCATTATCTCTGGAGCCGACAGAAATTCGAACTCCAGCACTCAGCAATAAATCTAGGAGAAAAAAACCACTGGACATTAAAGCTGGGAAGAACTACTAACCCTGTGGCATCTAATGTCCTGGTTCTCCAGGTGTGGCTGTGTGAGGTGTTTTTTAATGCAGGCAAATAACTTCTAAGCATTCCCATAGTGATTTCTCTCATTCTAATGAGTCATTTGACTTTGTACTTCTCTGATTTTGAGTATTTGCAGCCAGCTTTGGCAGAGCCCCACTCATACGCTGGCTCCTCTCTGAACATCTTGCTCCAGGCATCATGCAGAGGAGGAAAAAAAAAATTGTGCCTTGTTTTGTTTGCTGTGGTACGTGTCCTGATGCTGCTTGTGCCGAGCAACAGGCGTGTGGGGTTCATCCCTTTTTATGCTCTGGGAGAAAGGAAGCTGCCGCCACAGGGAAATCCAGGAGCTTCCTCTTCCTGCTGGTCAGCCTCTTTCTTCCTAAGGTTGGCCTCTTTCCCAATGGGCTGCTAAAAGCCCAAAGCTCACTGGCTGAAATCCTGGCCTAATTAAAAGCAATGCCAAACCTCCCATTGACTTCGAGGCTCTCGCCCAACGCGTCTTCACGTCCAACGGTCGTCTCACTCCATTGTTTATGGCATTGTTCCGATGGGTTTTCTAGGGCAGTGCTCAAATAGCTTGCAGCTCTCCTCCCCTGCCGATAGGCAGCAAGCTCCAAACCAAGTTCGTCATCAGACAGCATTTTATCAATTTCAGCACAATATCTTTGTAAATCGGGCCAAAACAAGACCTAGATCCTCAGCAATTCCCTCATAGCTGCTGTCTGGAAGCAGAAACTTTTCTGGTTTGGATTTGTTTTGCTTATGCAGAGTGACTGGGAGATCTCTGCGCGATACCTCCTGCGATGTAATTACACACATGCAAAATTTGGCAGTAGGAATACATTAAACAGCCAGTGGAAATGGTAAGAGGGACACCCAAGGAAAAGGTTTAGTCCATAAAGCATGAGAGGCAACTTTGACAGAGCCACCTTTCCCCCTGCTTCCTAGTTATCAGAGATATTGTACTGGGGCAACATTCATGCTGTTTTAAGAACATGTTTTTAATCTTTGGAGGTTAGACAAGCAGATAAAAAGCAGCTTTAAGAAATTGTTTATTAATAACCAAAAAAGGCTTTATTTGGAGTTGATGGAGCACCTTTCCCAAGTGCTCTCACCCCCTCAGTTTCATAATAAAGTTGAGTTCTTTTGTTTTGATTTGTATTTTTAAGGAAAAGGGGATTTTTCATTTGATTAAACCATTTACTTGAACTTATTTGGTGCCATGTGCTATAAAAACAAAGCAAATATAAACATAAACCAAACGATTATGCAAGCTAAAATAATCCTGAAATGAAAGATTCAGATGATTTGGAAGTGGCTCACTCTGTGGTCCTTCTGACCTCAAACATAACAGAAAAACATATTATTGAAAACCACTAAAAAGTAAATAGCACTGTTGGCTAGTAACAGCGAGGGACTTGATCCTGCTCATGCCCTGAGCATCTCAGCTGATGTCCACCAGCCCCTCGCCGGGTTGTCTCCCCAGGGTTATCCCATGTTCTTGGCACATCGCACCCTTCCTCCCGTGCTGCTGCCAGTCCAGGAAAATACTTTGCAAAGTGTTTTGAAAATACTTACTTCCAGTTTAAGCCCTTAGTGTTTGTTTTTACAACTGTTCTAACAGAGAGGTTTAAGATCATGCAGATGGGTAGGAGGCATTTGACGTGAAGGGTTTGATCTCCGTCCTGAGAGCGGGTGTGTGCTGAGCCAGGTGGGCGATGCACCTACCTGGTGCACCCTCCTGCCTTTCTAGAGGGTGCAAATCCCCTCTTTGCTGGACTTTGAGAGGTGTAATAGTACTTGCACAGACAACCAGCACCTTCACGATCTGGTCTGCCCTTTGATTTCTGTGTAGGGTAGCATGAAATCTCTTTGTCACTTATTCTCAGTACAGTAGTGGAGGGTGAATCTACATATGCCAAAGCTTTTGTTTTGCAGAGTAATCTTTCAACATCTTAATGCAGCAAGGGAGGAAAAAGTCAGCGCAGAGCACAGGAATCCCCCTGAAAACACTCTTACCGGCTCCTTAGTCTTTGAAAAAAACAAGTGAGAGAAATTATTTCATAGATTTAATAAACAGTTCAAAGTCTCCTGCAGGACTACTTGTACTATGCATGTTTTTCATTGTTCTTTAATGAGTAAATGACCCGTTAATGTGCATAAGGACATATCAGAAGCACATGGCAGTGAAGAAGCTTGGGTGGTAGTAGATTTGATCAAAGATTTTCAAATCTGACCCCAAGTATTTGATGAAGAAGATTAACATGGAGACAATTTACCAAACAAATATAGCATTAAGAGCCAAGAGACAGGCTAAGGGAATTGAAGGCTCCAGATTGCCCACATAAAGAATATCATTAAACATAAAGAAAACAAAGCCAGGATAAATGTCTGGGATGTGGAGTCCCACAGAACAGGGCTTCTGCTGCTGATTGATTTTTTTTTTTTAAGTACTATTTTAAATATTTTTTTTTTCCCCCAGATAAAAAAGAAGTAGTGTCTGTGACCTGAGTTCTAACAGTGTTACTCCAAGCATTTAAAAAGATTTCTGGAGCAGAATTGGTTAATTAATGCTTTGTGTTACACTGTGTTACATATGACCCAACCAGAGATAAAAAGGTTTAAAGGTCTCTTGTAACCCTGCAATGCCATTTGTAACACAAAAATAACCCCCTTTCATTACTGGCATGCCACTGTAGCAGGCAGGTTATTTTTTCCCTTCGCTGCAATGAGGGCAGCTTTCGCATCAGAAGAATTCTTGGCAAATTAATGCGCTACCTCTTGGGCTAATTAAATTAGAAAGGATCAAAAATACAGAGCAGCTTTTGTGGTGGACACAATGTTGTGCTTCATGCATCTTGCTCAGAGAGGAATTTCTGCCATTTAGCCCCTTTTTGCCTCTAGCAGCATTCTGGACTCTCTAACACAGTCAAGTTCCTAATTTGCCTCAATGAGAGAGAATTATTAACTGATAATAAGAAAAGGAGCATTCACAGCTCCAGGCTGGGCTGTGTGGAAAAGGGTGAGCTACACAGCACCTGAAGCGCATGCAATTTTTATTAATTCCTGCCTAAAACAACGCATTCAGGAGTAAAATTGCTGTGCAAATGACAAAAACAATTATAATTTTGATTCTTCGGTTCTGAAAATATGAACTGCTTTATCTCAAATGTGACTAGATTAAACTAGTAATAAGTTCACTTCTCCTTGTGAGTCTACACTAAGCAATTTTGGTTGTAACAAGTGCATTTCATTTTGAAGTTGGTTCCACTTAAATAAAAAACTACACCTCTCATGCTTTCAAAAATATTTCTGAAGTCAAGAACAATCAATTTAAGATAGCACGGTAAGCGATAAAACTGCTTTTACTCATTGCAAATAGCAATCGCTATATTTAGAGGGAATGATATGTACAATAAAATGTATTAAACTGTATCTGGGATAATGCAAAACAATGAAGCAAGAGTGTATGTAGATGGACATAAGCTTATAATAGGCATTTCTTGTTAGCACAGAGATAGTTTTCCTACCAGACATCATTGCAGAGTCCAATCTGACCCTGCTTTCTCTTCAAAATGCAATTAATAGACACTACCAAACAGGCATGAGACCTCAGTCTGCCTGTGCTTAGGTAGGGGAAACATTTATTAAAGCTAATGGGAGTTGTCTGGACAGGGAAAACAGGATGAAGACCCTGCATTCAAAGCTTCAAAAATAATTCTTTGTCCAAAAACCACTAAACTTTCTCTGCTTTCCAGAAACCTCTCTTGCTTTTCCAAATGCAGATACTGACCATAGAAAAACTGTATCTTTGCCCTAATGGTTCCACTCACTGCAAACAGCACCAGAGGTTACTGAACTTTCAAGTGTCATCTGTATCTGCTTGATATTTTATTTCAACCAATCCACGGAGGCGTTTAAAAAAGTTGAAGATGTGGCAGTTCATGACATGATTTAGTAGGTATGATAGTGTTGGATTGATGGTTAGACTGGCTGATCTTGGATGTCTTTTTGACTTTAATAATTGTACGATCAGTACTTGAGCCCATGGCCACGCTGGTCCATGGACTTGTGGTTATGTCAGCCCAGTTATGGGTTGTGGCATTCATGCAAAAACTGTGGCAAAATATCAGATTATAAAATAATTTTTCTGTCTTTTTTTAAAAATATTTTTAGATGAGGTGGGTCACACGGCAATTGAATGAGTCACGACTGGAAATTGTTCTTTCTGTGTGTTTGTGAATGGGCAGAAATGGAGTTTTATAACATAATATTTAAGATGGGAGGGACATGGAGTCAAACTCTAAGAAGACTAGACAAGTCTCCAGAGACAAATAGACACCTTTGTATTGCTAGATTAGCAAACTATAGGTGCAGAGGAGCTAGTTCTCACCATACCAAAACTGGTTATTGACATGGCTTGAACCATCTGCTGGAAAAGTAGATGGCTTCAAATATTTCTGGATTCTTAGTGGTGGTCTTATAGCACACTATAGTGGAGTAAAGGCATGAATAAGAGGCAAAATAAAACTATATATATATATCATCATCTCTCAACTAGTACTAAAAAATATTTCTATCAAATTATTCAAGAGTGGGAATGATATCTTACAAGTCTGTAGAAATCTTTTGAACTATTCTTTCCTGTACTTATTACACCAATCTGGTAAAAAAAAAAAAAAAAAAGATTATGCACATAATTTAGGAAAGAAAGAAAAACTTGGGTATTTCAAGCAAAAAGGAAAGGTTTGTATTAGCAATCATTATGAAAAGAGGATCTCCTGAACATGCATTTATACATTTACATGAAATCATTTTGTTGAAGCATAACTTTAAATTTGTAGACCTTTACCAGGAAAACTGGAAAAATTAAAAAAAAAAAAAAAAAAGTGAAGGCCTGATTGTAGTCAATTTTTAGAAAAGGCTAAAGTTCACTTGCCAGGAATTTTCACAGCCCATGGATGATATAGTCCTTCTGTCCAGGTGACTCCTGGTAGTACAAGACTGGACATGGAAGTCATGTCATGAAATATTCTACGTATGTGAAGAAAAAGGAAAATGTGGGTTAATTCTGATTGCTTTTTACAGTTTGTGATGGGAAATGAGGCTTTTGGCAAAGAAACCAGCTATCAGCTCTAAAGAGCTAGAGAATCTACTCTAGCGGTCCTGCATTTCCACGTCTTGTTTGCAGTGTTTTCCCCTCTCGTGCTTGGTCTACGCTGTAGGAAAGGCATCTGTCTCCTGTGGTACCTGTTATAATTTATTATCAGGACTTTGGTGATTTAAATAAAACATCACATGCGTCATGTTACCAGATGTGCAAAAAGTACTGCTGGTTGCCCTTGGTGTTCTGCCTAGGGTTGCTAGAGGAGCGAGGCTTTCGGGTTCAAGCCCTTCAGCTATTATGCACATGCCCGAGGACTTAAACACGTTGCTTGTTCCGCTCCTCCTCTGTGATTTAATGGGAGTCATGGGGGATTATGCAGCTTTCAGATCAGTGTGAGCAGCAGGGGGTTGTGGAGATGGAGGTGCAACAGACTCTTGGAAGCCGCGTATGTCTTTCTGCTATAAAAATATTACTGATATGTAAGAAATTGTTTCGATGTATGGGAAATAATAACATGTTCAGCTAACTAAATTGAAGTTCAGCTGCTGCTACAACTGCATTTTCCAGTTAATAAATTGCAATGAGATGTGAGAGGTCATAAATCCTTCTTTGCCCAGGTCAGCCCTGTGAGAGAAGCTGCAGTCGGACCCTCAGCTAGGACCAAAGCGAAGCCTTGCCAGCAGCGCTGTGATCAGCCTGGCTTCTCTTCTCTAGAGGTCAGATCCTTACCCTAAACATATGTGCTTTTCTTGAGCAAATTTTGTTGATGTCTGTTTGCTAAACGAGTATCATCATAGATACACAAACTCTTGTATGCTTTTAAAGCAAAACCAGTTTGGTGTTGATGATTCACTCTGTGCAGCTCTGCCCAGGCAGAGTGATTTACTTCTGAGTTTTTTCCCTTTCTTTTTTTTTTCATGAAATTTCATTTCCTGACAGTTGAAACATTTCTGAGCTGTATTGTTTTCACTGGGGACTCCCTCTTTTTCTAATGTGCTAAAGATATTGGTTTGGTATGTTAGAGATACAGATTTAAATTTACATTTTCCTTGTAGATTGGCAATGACATAATGCACTTTGCATCTAAAAGCATGATCTGGTTATGTGTTATTTGAGGCCATTATACTACCTGCATAGAAGAACTGAAGGCTTTAAGTACTGTAAAAGTAAAATAAAATATCAAAATCTCAGCTTTTTGTTTTAAATTATTGGAAATTTTGTTTTGTTTCCAGTCAAAAGATGTTTTTGTGTTGATGTAAATTGCTGTGAGGGGATATTCATTCCACATTCTTTTGGATCCTGATATGAGTCCAGGATTGCATGAAGACTTTGCGTTTGTATCTGAACTTCAAGTATTGGTCTTCCAGAGCGGCACTGACAGGCAACACTGCCGCTTTTTTCAAATGGAATTTGTTCATAAGGGCATTGTCACTGCTGCTTTTACTGGGCTTTCATGTTCCTTTGGGAAGTCATGCAGTCTACAAATAATCCAACTTCTAAAGGAATGAAGACTACAGAGAAAATTTTAGTGTTCTGATTCCACATTTTGGATTATTTTTGACTTTTTTCCTCTCTCTCTCTCTCTCTCTGAAATTGCTAATAACAGATGCTTGAATTCTAGTCAAGTGAAAAATTCCATTTGATTTCAAAAGAAGTTGGACTGTATCCTAGCATCAGCTTGGCACCTATGAAAATACAAACATATGCAAGGATTGCACTTTCAGCTGCACTCAAAAATAATATTAAAAAAAAATCTAACAGCAAAATTTTGACATTACTCATTTAGAAGAAAAATCTTCAATATGTACAGACATTTCTGACAGGAAATTTAAGATATTGCTTAACAACTTTGAATGAAAATATGAATAAAGGCCATGTTGCCTACTTGTCAAAGGCATCACCTTTGATCTCATCATCTCAATTTTTCTGGGCTTTGTGTTCACCAATAGTTGCTAGTGAAGGCACCATACTTTGGCTCGGGATTCCTGGGTACATATTTGATTTGGGTTTACTCTTGGGGTGTTCTGTTCTAGTTGGGCTGGAGCATCTGGTTTGATTTTGAGTTTAACTGACACCATTTCTTACATCTGCACATTACTCATTCATCATGCAAGTTCAATAAAATCATGGCTTCTTTTATTTTTTTATTTAAAGCTGACAAAGAAGTCATACTTAAAACCAATCTAGGAAATTACTTCATTGTCAAAATTATTTCCTCTGATCATTTCCATGCTTTAATTTTATATTATTTTTTCTGTAGCTGCAGTGGAGGACTTTTACCACTGGAATGAATGGGAAAATGACATCATAGTAAAATGTCGTATTTTTTCAGCTCTTAAATGGCTGAACCACAATTAATCAAAATTGGTGTGATTTTTATGAAGTGGCGTGACCAATAATTTAGAGTTTTAATTGGTACCTGAGATGTCTTTTTTAAAGTCATAAACATTTAGAAATAGCTTTTTAATTTTTTTAAATAACAGCACAAAAATAATATTACCAGGCATTGCTGTCAATGAATGCAGCCTTAATGGTCTATGATGGTACCTCTAGCATGGTTAAAAGATACCTATTTTTCTCTGGGCTATCCAGGAGGATGTTGTGCATAACTCTTTGCAAAAGCTAGCTGGTTTCATTTGAAGTTGCACTAAGCAGCGTATGGAATGGCAACCTGCCAATTAGTGATCCATTTTCTCAGAAACCTAGTTTGAGGCCATGCCAACCAGTCACATACATCTTATCTTCAGCATCATAATGCAGTCTCGTAATTCGTACAAAATTATGTTTGACGTTAAATTATAAACCCTTAGTGTAATAATAAAAAAAATAAATAACCCTAACAGCAAATTAAAAATTATGTTTTCTCTGGAGCAGGTTATAAGCCCACTAGAAATGTGATCTGTAGTCATCAGTCTATGGGCAAAATTCCATTTCTCAAGGTTGGTTTATTTTCCCCCCCCACTGAGTTAAAAAAGCTGCAGTTCATAACATTAAGTTTAGTTAGTGCAGGGATATCTTTTTCTTTTTCCTTTGAGGTGATGGCCTTTTTCTTTAATTAAGAAAAGTCAGATGCGATGCAGAAGGGTGCATTGCTGCCACATCCCTACCTTTCATGAAAAGTTTTGGTTTGTGCTTGAAAACGAGACTTCTTTCACAAAAAAAAAGTGTGAAAAGGTAAAGCAAACACTGTCAAGTTGCTGTTCCACGTCTAAAATCTTCTAGTGTGACCATTGCAAGTGTTTGGTTTTGGGAAGCATGACTTTTTACCCTGGAGACCTGATGTAGCACCCTCCCTCTTATGGTCTCTTAAGAGCACACAGGTAAGCATTTGTTTGTAGCGGCAGGGAAACAGAAGACAAAGACTTCGGTGTATATGATTTTAAGAAAATGTCAGTGACCAAACATACAAAAATGTATCCAAAAATCACTTATGATGTAACTTTAACTTGTTTACAGATTGGACTTCACTTTAAAATCACAGCCTAGATAATTACCCGAAACCTTTAAATTCATATTTGTCACAACCTGTCCACAAATCCATCTTTATTTAGTGTTATAACGGACAGAAAAGAGCCTATTCATTTTTAAGGTGAATATTATATTCTCCTTCACATGCTCTCTTCTCCTTGTCTGGCTGTTTCCCCCATTCCCAAAGGAAGACAATAGGTTGGGATAAGCTCAGTTCTCTAACAACAGGCATGGAACAGGGTAGCTTTTCATGGCAATGATGTTTCTGAGCCACATCTCTGCATTTGCAAGGTAGCACATGCTCCTGTGCTGCATCCAAGACAAGTATTCAAAGTGATTGCCAGGTAACTCCGAACACTTTCATATCTTCTAATGCCGAATTAATTCTAGCATTGGAAACAAATTTCCTAGCATGTTTTGGGAAGGAAGAGGTGAATTAATTGCTGCGGGCACCATGATACCATCCAAAGCCTACAGTTAGTTGTTGGTTCAGATTAGCATGAAACTAGTTGTAATCGGGTTCCGCTCCTTTATTATCCAAGGGCTCTTTTACATGACAACAGGATATATGCATCTCCAAGGGATACCTTTGGCACTTCCACTGCTCTAATTTCTTTGCACGCCCTTGTTCATTATTGAATCTTGGAACCAAAGCAGGATATAGGGAGGTCTGTCTGTCTGCTTTATTTCACCTAAGCAAACTCTACACTCCCTTGTTAGCACAGGAAGCATTTACAAAAGTTGTTTAAAGAGCAACTGCTCTTCTTCACCAGGGATGCTAGTATTTGCTCTGAATTTAAATCAGATTCGTGACGCAGAAGGGAAACGTAAGGCTCCTGAGATGTGTTTATGAGCCAAACGCTGTTGATGGGCTTCAAAGTGCCACAGCAGAAGGAGATCTCAAAGGAATGGCTGTGTGTTTAGGCAACCATATAGCCCCCTGTTGATCTCCATCATTAAAGTTGTGTACAAAAGACAGAATTAGGAGGTTTAAAAATACATAATGTAAATAAATTCGGAATGCTGTCAAGTAAATGTAATTGTGTTGCTGAAACTGGAGATTCTCAAGCCATATTGCTGAAGAAATCATGTCCTGTGTCTACAGGAATGAATTAGACAAATACAGATTGTAGGTCAACAAGTGGTATCTACACTGCCTGTACTTGTTTTTATTGTTGCCGTTACGTTTCCTCTGTGTTTTGCTATGAAGTCTCATACTCTTTATCTGGCTTGACAGATGGAATCAGTAAATGTTACATTATCAAGTTTTATCTAAAAATGTCTTCCACTGATAGCCCATTTATATCATGTCATAATGGCTCTTTGTACCAAAGCACTGAGAGCTGGGAAAAATCTTAGCTAGTGAGTAACAGTGCATTTTAAAAATAGTAAAAAAGTTCTTTGTTCTACAGCCCTCTATTTTTAGAGTGAACTTAATTAAAGTGAGTAAGGAATTTCAAAATCTGAAATAGGGAAAAACGGGTCATTATTAATTATTATGTATATAAGAAATCCAGGGGCTGCGGTCTTTCTTTACAATGCACGCATGTCTTCCTCACAGGCATTTTTCATTACCAAATGACACTACTTCCCTCCTCTAAGGCCCTGGCTTAGAAACTTGCTGAACAGAGGATCTAGCTGTAAGCAGACAAGGAGGACCTTTTTATGGAGTTCTTTCTAGACATTGTCACATGCATTTCCACGCTGAATTAAGCTCAATACCCTCTTCAAAATCCAGTTTCAGTACCACATCTCTGCAGCCACTTTTCCTTTCCCGGTTTTTCAACACCACCTCCCTTTCACCTGCTCCCTGTCAGTGTGCAGTCGAGGAATATGTGTTCTGCAAACAGGAAGGCAAGGTTCTCAGGACCAGAGAAAATATTAATGTCCCCAGCTAATATTGTTTGCCAGCGATGTTTGTATTCCCTAATCAATATAATTCAGCTTGGTTTTCTCTCCCCACTCCTTTTTTTCTCCCCTTGACTCTTTCTCAGAGTCAGTATTCCTCTTGTCAACCACTTTTTCTTTCCTCTTTTCTTTCCCACTATCGCCCTCAGCTCCTGAGCTCCCTTGTGACCTTTGACTTGCTTCTTTTCCTATAGATACTTGGTTCTATTGTAAGTTCCCTAATGCCCAACTGCCACCACCGCTGCTTGCCATGCATGTAAAACAATGTCCTCCATGGCCAGGGAGGATGAAATTGTCCTGTTACTGTCACCTGGGCTCCCCTTTGCTTCTGAGTCCCTGGGGAAGAAAAGTGCCCAGGCAAAGCAACGCAGAATTGCCTGATGCAAATGACTCATCCTCATTCCATGGGCTTTGAGCAGCAAATATGACCTCTTCCAGCTTGTACTGTGCTTTCTTATCGTGTGTGAGACAAAACCACTCAAGCATTGAAGAAAGCTTCGTAACTAGAAAATAAAAACTTGTTGCTCCACTTTTAGCTGGATTTAAAAATTCAAACTGCTGCTTCTGAGAAATGGGGATAAGTCTGGGACATGAGTGGTTCTTCTTTCCCCTTCTTTCAAACCTGCCTGCACACTTCAGCTGAAGTTTAATGATGTCTGAGCTTTCTGCAAAACTTTCCTAAATAATTTGTTTTCACTCTGCCACGCTGATCAGAGATCACCATTGCAATTCTTTTGGTTGCGCACAGATTGCTAAACTGCCAGGATTGGACTGGTTTACTCTATCCAGGATCCTGTTTTTACACTTGTAATTCTAGGATTATTCCCTGTGACATCCTGTCAAATGACTTCAGCTTGGACTCTTGTAAATTATGCCCCTTGGGTTTCTCTGAGTGCCTACAAACAGACAGGAAATGTTCAGAAGTGATTAAAGCCCATCAATATACTCTGTCAAGTATCTCCTGTATATAAAACTACAGGTGGATAGATCTTAGCAGTGGAAAAATTGTCGTAGTAAACTCTGTTCTTTTCAGACTAGATAAGAGGACTATAAAAACAGTGCCTATAACATATTTATACAATTCAATGCATTTATAGGAATGAAAAAGAAAATAAAGAACAAATACCTCATAGCAGAGTTTGTATTCTGCCTCATAAAATTCTAGTTTAATTTAATTGTGTATATATTAAGTGTTATATGACTTCTACAGTGTAAAAGTAAATATAAAGACAGACAAGAAAATGAAGTTTTTACTGCCATCCAGCATCAGCTTTTTTCACTTGACTGTTGTTTTTCTCCATATGTGAAGTGCAGTCGTAATGGAATAATGAGTGGAGCGATTATTATTACCAATTTTCCGGTAACAGGTGAAAGGTAATTCCTTGATAGGCTAAAATATTTCTCAGTGATGAATATGAGTCTTAAACTGTTGATTTTAGTCTCCAAGTTTGTAACTGGCAGCTTTAGAGAAATGACTTTTAAGTTGCTTATACATAGCGTGAGAAGGTATTCATTTAAAGTTACCCATGGAGAGAAAGTAACTGTTGGAGGAGCTGGTTAGTTTCCCCCCAGAAATGTGCACAAATCTTTTGACAGGTCCAGTGGTGAAGGTTATGCTTTGCACATGAAATAACGCGTTTTGTCAACCCGTCAACAGGTACGTTGTGTACTCTTAACAGGTTGCATTTTTTTAAGGATTGTTGTGCCACGGTGGCAGATTCTCATTTGCTCGGTTCTTCCTGGGTGAAGTGTGACTCCGTGAATCTGCAAGGGTAACATGCCAAGGAAGACCGCTTTCAAAATGGAAAAATATTGCTTCACAGGCCATGTTTTTTGTTCACTTGTCTCTGGTTTTGGATCAGAGAGGGGAAACAACTTACTTTGAAAAACTAACACAAGTTTCAAAACTGGAGCCAAATCTCAGAAGTCCTTAACTTCAAAGGGTGTGACTTCAGGTGCTGGATTATTTTAGAGATAGCGGTTGGTGACAGGGAAGGTTTAGATCTGTAGTCACTCAGACTCCTAAACTTTGGAGTCAGGGCTCAGATTTGGTCTGGTAATTTAGACCCCTCTTTCTTTTTTTCCGTGTCTTATATGTGCATAAAACTCATAAACGTTTGACTAAGGCACATACACATGCTATAAATACCTGCTGCAGACATTCCCTGCTCCCTATAGACGCCAGTTTTAAGCTTGCCAACCTATTATTCCCATCTAGGCTTCACGATGACTGCTCAGATACATTTAATTGAAATGATAGACTAGAGTTGAACCAAAAAGTGTAGAGATAATTTCATTCCATAAGGGAAGAAAGAAGATTACAATCCAGAAGGGGCTTCACTCCTGTTCCCATCTCTCCAGAATTACCATCAGCCATGAGATTATCTTAAAGGTTTCATGTAGATGCATAAGCCAAAATCGTGCCATGAGCACCTACCCCTGAATGGAATGAATCTATCATTCATTCAAACAAACAAAACCCCTTCTGAGCCTAATATCCTTAGTGTCATTGTTAATTATAATATGCAATCATAATCATTTTGGAGGTAGACCTGGGGTTAATTTGGCCAAACAACTGCTGATTGCTAACAGTGGCCTATTCAAGTGTATGAAAATGATCCCCTGTAGTTCTTACATGTATGATGGAAAAAATATATTGTGCTCTTTTTCCCTACAGGCTGTGTGCCAAGGTATTAGTTTTCTCTGTGACTCTGATTCACAATAACTGGATACTTTTAGCTCTATTTTTTTTTTTTTTTTTTTTTTTTTAAGAACAGGTGGATAGGAAATCGTTTTGGCAGAAAATAAATAGGGAGAAGCGCTGCAATGGGTTGTCTCTGTGTGAAGGGCTTGCTGCCAGTGGCTTTTTTTTTTTTTTTCCTTCTAGTTTTCTTTTAGAGCTGGCTTTGAAACAATATGCAGGTTGCTCTTGTCTGAAGGAGAACAAAAAAGGGGTCTTTTGTGGCATTTGCCTGTGTCACTTTCCTCCTACCTGTGTTGACACCACGCTGTTCCCCAGGAGTTTTGCTTCACTTGCCAGTAGCCCAGTAAAACTGATGTAGCGAAATGCCAGAAGCAGCAGAAGACATGACAAAATCTTAAATCAGCTCTGATTTTTTGGCTCCATATGGGAGTTGGGGCCTGTTACAATATTTACATATATGCTAATTTACTTACAAAATGGAAAGAGATGTTGATTGAAAAATAAAAATAAAAGCAACGTGTTTTCTGTTTCACAGCTGCACAGAGTACACAGTTGTGAAGGCAACAGTTTTAAATGATGAAACTTCCTGCATCATTTGAGCAGATAGGCCTGCAGGGTGCATGCTAATTAAATTAACTGCATGTCCATTGATTTGATCCTCTTTAATGGCACCCCAAAATAAATTGTTTGGGTGTCAAGCTATAAATGGAAATAAGTGGATCCAATAGGCTCCTTTCCACTGATAAATTAATAAGTGTTGGCCCAAATGACTTTAATAAACCACTTGATTATTCAGATAGTGCGAGACTGACTAAAATTAGATATGTACAGCAAACATTTTTTTTTTCCCCTGTGCCTGAAGACAGGTTTTCCCCAAATCCAGGCAACCAAGTATGTGTTTTGTTTGTAACTATAGTGATTTGAAATGGCTTAAAGTAATTGAAAGAAAAAATAAAATAATACCTGAATGATCATATTCATTCTTTCTCTTCTCTGTTTAAAGATTATTTTCTGGGAGAAGGGAAGTAGTAAGTGTTGCATGTGAATGAAAGCTCAGAATGGATCAAGGTGATAAGACGGTGAAAGGTGGAAACCAACATAGTTGGAGGGTATTTCAAGTTTAAAACATTACTGCCCATGTGCTAGCTTTGAGGAAATACACATGAAATATGCGTAAATGTCTAATTTTAATGAAAGAAGAGAGTTCATTCACTCATAGGCAGTCACAATGTAACTTATTTTATAATAGCAAGAGCCAAGCATATGGTATTCATCATTAGCAGTAGCAACAGAAGCAGCTTCTGCCTGGCCGTGTCTGGATAGCACCAGTCCAGCTGTGAGCTTGCCTTGCCAGGCTCCCCACCTTCCCACTGCTGGTCATGCCCTAGCACCGCTCTGACAAGCACCTGCGATCCCAGCCTCCACGTTCCTACCCTATCAGCTACTCTTCTATCTTCTGCCATTTGGTCCTTGTGGTCTTGTCAATGAAGCAATATCCTCCAATAATTTTTTTGCCTTTTTACCTTTGTTTGCCCCATTCTCATACTACTATTTGAGCTCTATTAACCTACAGGACTAGTAGGTCTATCTGAAGAAACACTATATGGTGAAAAGAACTTTTTATTTATTTTTTCCTACCTTCTCTCTTAGGGATTGGCTGGGAGATCAGAAACCTGAATCAAAACCTGAAGCTTACTGAAGTAGTGAGTAGCTTTTAAAATGTCTTTATCATTCACCATTATCATTATGCTTACATACTACAACAGCAGCTCTAGCACTGGTTTGACAGCCACAGCGTTCATCTGTATTTCTCTATAGTTTTCAAAATGTTCCTCTACAATATAAATGCTTGGCAGTACATCAGGCTCGAGACAAATGTTTAATATCCACATTACTAATGGTAAAACTGAGATACAGCTTGTCTTAAGTGGCCAAACCCAAGTGCATTATGCTGTGAAAGTGCTTTCCTAGCTGGGTAGCAGCCCTGCTAGGTCTGTATTGCACCAGCCCATACTGCTAAAGCAGCCGAACTTTTAGCCCTGCAGACACTTCAGTTCACTTATCAACGACCTTGGATGTGCTCTCAGCAGTTACAGTGGTGCTATGTTAAATTACACTCGAGATGAGAGGAAGTTTATATAGCTATTCGTATTCAGATATCAAGTTGGATGGCAAAGCTTTTACTGGCTTGTGATGGATTTTGGAATGGGAAAGCTTGAGCTCTGTGCTTTCTTATATTTGTAGATATTTAGAAATAGGAAATGAAACATGTGTAGATGGCACAAAAAAGAGTAGCACCTCTAACATCAGCAAAAACCTACATAATAAGAAAGTGCACACTATCCAATTAATGTGCTACATCCATCCAAACCATTATCAACTCTTAATGTTCTCCTTTGAAAACTTTATTCTTACTAGAAGACAGTTATTTCTCAACATCAGGCTCGCCTCTACTCATTTCTGTATTCATTTAAGTTAGAGTATGATGAATCTGTCACTGGTCTGGTTTGTGAGCACTCCGTTGTTGTCCTCAAAGTTCTGATTCAGTTTGTACTTTCTTTTTACCAAATCCCTTGATGTTGCATAAAATATTGCTATGTTATGCTGCTATTAGGTTGTGTCAAATCAGGAAAATAATTGGAAGCTACCATTCTTCTCAGAATATTTTAATTAGTGGATTTCTTTATCTGTCTTACATTAGTCTGAGTGGAAACTTAGTAGAAAAGAATGGAGAACCTCATTAGTTCTGTCTCTACATTGTACTTTAAGACTTCTAGAAATATCAGGTAGTTACTGAAACATGAGTTTTGCTTTTAATACCACACATTTGCATGCTAACCTTCCCCCCTCCCCCCAGATTTTCATATGAATTACAACGCTTCTATTTTTCCTTTCTCTTTAAAGACTGTTTCATAATGATGATAAGACTTTGTGAATACTAATACACGTATTTTGTATTCTTTACAGTGAAGGCAACATCATTTTTGTTCTGTAAATATGTACAACAGTTTATTACTTTGATGAACTATGGGAGGAATGCAAAGATGAGAAGCTTAGTAGTTTGGTAAGAAAGCCAAGCTCCAAACAATACTTCAAAGACTTTTAAAATAAATCTTTATGTCAGTGTTGACAAAACTGTGGATAATTCAGCTGAAGTAGTACCACTTGAGATGGATTTTCCATTGAGAGGCGATTTTGAAAACACAATTACATTGCTAGTTGGCCAACGTGGTGTCTTCTCTGAGGCCACCTAGACGCAGAGCAAGCTGAATCCTCTTGGGCTAAATTAGAGTACCAGCTTTTACTGGGATCTGAAGAAACTCTAGGATCCCTCTGGTTTCCAAGGAAGCTTCCTACTCTCACATAAGCTTACAGAGGAGCTGATGGCAGGTTAGGGCTCTGTTACTTATTCCATAGTGCAATCAACCAAATCCTTTGAGGTGAAAGAATTTTTTAGCTTTTGCTTTTGATCACTTTTCTCCTCTAAACTTGGGTACCTGGTAGGCTGAGCCAAAGTGTTAGCTGACCAGAGAGTGAAAGTCATTAATGCAAATAATGAATGGTCTTGGGGAACTTTCCGCTTTTTAGTAGGTCATTTCTCCTTCATTTCCATTGGATGCTTTTGTGTTCTCAGTCCTTGTGAATACTTGTGAGAAAACAGAACTGAGAGGACTGGAGTTTTATCTTGGAAAGGATGATGTTCTTTTCCTAGTCTCTGTGTTCAGGTGATAGCGAGTGTCCGTGTAGGACAACTCTTGTCCTGTGATCCACCAAGTAGGGTGGTAGGTTCTAATGGTCAGGTCCTCAGCCCTCAATAAAGTGGGAACAAGCTAATTACTAGGGTGATAAATGAAATCAGAAAGGGGATAAAGACTATAGAAAGTGGGAAGGGGAAAGGTATGGGTAGGGGAAGAGGAAATTCTCTTGCAGTTCTGAGGATTTGACTATACATTCCTCCTTACACTTTTGGGATAGAGGTGCCACGTTTGCACTGAGTTTGCTCCTCCTGGGCCTGTGTTTGCTGCTGATGTCTTGGGAAGAGGAAGAGGAGGGTGGTAGAGGCTGAGGGAAGTTGAGCATGCTTCATTCTGCCCTGTTCCTGCCTCTGGGAGGAGGGGATGCAGCACCCCTGACTTTCAGACTGATGGCTGCATGGGGTGGGATGAACCCTTTGGAGATTTGGTAGGAGCAGGCAGATTTTACCGATTTATGTTGCCAAGCTGCGTGCCACAAATGTGTCTCTAAGCCCTGAGAAAGAAATATGACTGCAGCTTTGTTTATAAGTGGCATAAAAACAAAAGAGAATGCCAGTCAACCAGCTTTTCTAAATTATAATTTTTAACTGAAAACATAATATGAGGTCATGACTGCCGCTCTGATTTCCAGGAATTTTGTTTTTAATTCACTGATTTTTACCTCTTCCTCCCTTGTGCACTTTTCCCCTTGATCACATTTACAAAGCAGAAATAAATCAGGAATCAGGATTCCGGTCCTTAAAGAGGAGAAGTAGATGACTTCAAATTAATTTATGGGGTATTTTAGCACTTTGAGTGACTTCATATTTTCTTGAGGTAAAAGGCATACAACCCTTTGGCTTCTGTTGCTGTGTTTTGGGACTTCAGCTGGAGCGCCACTTATGAGCAGCCAAAATGGCCTTTACAGCATATGGGGGAACAGAGATTTTAAATTAGGCATTTAAATTAAAAAAAAAAAAAAAACCCACAAAAAACCCCCCTAATAACAATTCTATTACTGCTGTAAAATTATCCCATAGTCAAGGGTGTAGTGCTTCAATTACTGACATTGGTAGTAGCTGGAGGAATTTATCTGAACTTTGACAATTAATCTCAACTGTTTATTTAAATGGAACAATATTTGCTTTTGTTGTTTATCATGCAGATGTCCTCCCTTAGATACTTTTTTTTAAGGTTTTTATTGCTGCCCGCTCCTTTTAAATGTACTGTATATCACATTTATGAAATGTATGGGTACCAGAAAGAAGCAGACGACTTTGTTTTTAAACAAAGACCCCAGGATAAGGGGCAATGTTTTTCCCCTCACAGGTGATGGAGTACGTACAAAGAATGCAGCGGATAATGGCAGTCCTGTCCTCTGAACAGATGGTGATGGTCCTGTTGCTAGGATAAGGCCTGAAGAATTTAGTTTTTAATTCCACATTATTTGCCTCAGTGCCATGAATATCCCTAGGTTTCCTCAGGCAAAAATACAACAAATACACAGAAAGAGAAAGAGAAGCGACATGCGGATAGAAAAGGAGACAGAACACGGGAAAGGACTGGAGCCAGGTCAATAGAAGCTTTTGGGAAAATATCTGCTCAGCTGTCTGCAATCACCTGGGTTTGAAAGGCAGGCAGGAAGGAAGATTGGTTTGGCATGAGAACGAGGCCTTTGATGCTTTAGATACCACAGAGAAAAATACGCATTTCTTCCCATTAGAAGTCTGTTGACTTTCCTAATTAAGATAAACATGTTTCTGAAGAAGTTAGCTCTCACAGTACTACATTTGTAAAAACAACCATGCTTTTAAAATATATACACAGACAAGGACGTGTGCCAAGAACTAGTGCTGGTGTGGTCTTACAAATCACTTTACAGGAATATTTTTAAATCATTGCCTTATTTAAAAGTGAGCGGATTTCATTCCCTCCAGTCAATTAAATATCTAATTTCAACTCAAGTAGATAATAACCAAAGTATTTTTATATAAATGAATGAACAGTTAGAAAACTGTTAAACACACAGCCCTCAAGCATGAAAAATATATTCGTTTAACAGTTTTATTCTTTTATCGCTAATTTACTACAGAGATTTTGCACTTTACATCGTTTTAGTTTGTTGCACTGGGGGAAAGAAACCTTATTGCAAAAAGATTAATTCAGATTGAAATTCTCAAGGATCCCTGTGTCACCTGAATTATCCCAGCCACCACATTATCTGTGGGGTGGACAGTGCTGATTGACAGTTGTGATTTCCCATAATGGCTGTTTTCCTTAAGAAGCCTGTGAAAACTTCCAGTGACCCAGTTCCTATAACAAAGCACATGCAAGATGTCAAAAATCATGTTGAATTCGCAATACAACCCAGCACTTGTACAGAGGTGTAACGTCTGAAGTTTAAGGGATCAGTTGTAACGTTCTACACTTTTTAGGAGGCAGCATAGAGCCAGACCCTTCCAAGTGACGCAGTGGAGCCCCTGCATCATTTACTGCCATTGTTGGATGCTCTGTGATCAGTGAGTGTCTTATTCAAGTTGTTGATTCTTCCTCCTCAGCAATTCTGGGTGAAAAACTGGTTGGATGGCCGGGCCCAGAGGGTGGTGGTAAATGGAGTTAAATCCAGCTGGAGACCAGTTCCAAGTGGGGTTCCCCAGGGCTCAGTCCTGGGTCCAGTCTTGTTTAATGTCTTTATCAACAACCTGGATGAAGGCATTGAGTCCTCTCTTAGCAAGTTTGCAGATGACACCAAGCTGGGAGGCAGTGTGGATCTGCTGGAGGGTCGGGAGGCTCCAAAGGGATCTGAACAGGCTGGACTGCTGGGCTGAGACCAACGGCAGGAGGTTTAACAAGGCCAAATGCCGGGTCCTGCACTTGGGGCACAACAACCCTAAGCAGAGGTACAAACTAGGAGAAACCTGGCTGGAAAGCTGCCAGGAAGAGGACCTGGGGGTGCTGGTTGACAGCGACTGAACATGAGCCAGCAGTGGCCCAGGTGGCCAAGAAGGCCAATGGCATCTTGGCTTGGATCAGAAACGACGTAACCAGCAGGTCCAGGGAGGTTCTTCTCCCTCTGTACTCGGCACTGGTGAGACCGCACCTCGAGTCCTGTGTTCAGTTCTGGGCCCCTCACCACAAGAAGGATGTTGAGGCTCTGGAGCGAGTCCAGAGAAGAGCAACGAAGCTGGGAAAGGGGCTGGAGAACAAATCTTATGAGGAGCGACTGGGAGAGCTGGGGGTGTTTAGCCTGGAGAAGAGGAGGCTGAGGGGAGACCTCATTGCCCTCTACAACTACCTGAAGGGAGGTTGTGGAGAGGAGGGTGCTGGCCTCTTCTCCCAAGTGACAGGGTACAGGACGAGAGGGAATGGCCTCAAGCTCTGCAAGGGGAGATTTAGGCTTGAGATTAGGAAAAAATTCTTCAAGGAGAGGGTGGTTAGGCATTGGAACGGTCTGCCCAGGGAGGTGGTTGAGTCACCGTCCCTGGAGGTGTTTAAGGTGAGGGTGGATGAGGTGCTTAGGAGCATGATTTAGGGATTGGTGGGAATAGTTGGACTCGACGATCCAGTGGGTCTCTTCCAACCTGGTTATTCTGTGATTCTGTTAACTGAGATGTGGTACACATCATCCACTTTGTGATCACGTAACAATGCAGTTAAAAAAAAAAAAAAAAAAAAAAGTAATCTCATGATGCAAACTTCTCATGTTTTGTGCCTGAAAACAAGTTGAGAAACATCTAGATGAGAGTATATGGGATAGAAAACACAGAGTGCTAAAATACATCATGCACATTATTTGTATATGGATATACACATGTATAATTCATGCCTTTATCCTGAAAAATCAACAGAACTTCATTTTACCAACAACAAAATAGTTATATGTCAATAAGAGAGTTCCGAGATGTTCTCAGTTGGAACAGACACATTTGCAGGTCTCCGTGTAGTTGATGTTTTCATAATACGTTCAAAAATATTCATATATAATATGAAACAGATTAGAATTTATTGATAATCCACTGCCTGGGTAGCACGTTATCTTGGAACCTTGTAATTTCCAAACAGACAAGCAAACTTATTTTCCCCTCTCGCTAATCCGGTCGTCTCTTTCCAATAGCCCTTAGCACCCCTTCACTTTTTATCTCAGTCTCTCTGGTGAAATAGGTGATAGTTCATAGACTTTCTTCTCCAATCATCTTCAGTGACTTGAAAAAAAAAAACAACCATTTATTTTGTTTTCTTTCATAGTGCCTCCAGATGCTACATGTCTTTTCCCAGTTCTCATTCTGCTAGGGCACAGTTGCTTGTTCTACTGCTTTCAGAGAATTAGTAGACTTTTCTTTTTTAATATTAGATGTCCGTAAGAGAGGTGCCCCAGATGCAGACAGCACCTAACTACTTGGGGAACACAACTCCAAAAGTCAGATGTCTTAGTGAGGCTGCTGAGTAGAAACATTCTTCAAACTATTGCACAAAATGATGAGGTGAGTTTGGTTCACAGCCCTTCATGTGTAAATAAATAAATAATAATACCTCTGAAACTTGATCAGAGATGAAAGAAACCATTTCCTTCAGAGAGCTAGAGAAGTGGTTTCCCATGCCGTGTGCTTTATGATACACACAGAAGCCTTTGTGGCTCATTTTGTTTATCCTTCATATTGTAAGGAGTCAGACACATGCCTTAAAATGAGAAAATGTGTCACTTCTGACATTTATCCTTTTCTATAGTTCTCTGGGTTTTGTTTTCTTTTAAATGCTGGCTGTTCTTTTAGAAGATTATTACAAAGAAAAATGTGTGCCATCCTCAACTCCTGGTTTGTAAAGTATTGCATCCTGTTGTCTTTCTAGATTATCAGAATGGAATCCAAATTGGAAAATGCTTTATTTCTTAATTTTTTTCACCAAGATTTTATACGAATTTCCTTGAAAACAGGTCGCGTTTTCTTTGCTTTCTAATCTTAGACCATTCTTTTTAATACAAAAGGAAAAGGTGCCAGTGGCACAGCTACCTCATGTAATGAAACACATAGATTTCTCTTCTGCTTATTTTATTTCTCACATTCATCATTCATATTTAATGCCACAGGCATTTGATTTCTTAATTCCCTATATTGAATTGAAGAGGCATGCACAGCATGCACTCCAGTTTAATGACTTGTAATTCTTCTTCATTGATGACACACTTTTTCACCTGAAAATCTTGCGGTGTTAAACTTCCCCTCACATCTGTGATGTAGTCATCATCCTCAACAAGGCGGTGATGGCTGAAGAGTTGAATGCCTGAAAAGTGTAAGGTGCTAACCTTAAATGCCTCTTGGTTTGAGAAAACATTGGCCTAAGGGGTTTTCCTGTAAATATATATGTGGTATTTTTCTGTAGCTGAACCTTAGCTTTTGCCTTCTCTTCTGCTGGCTCTAGAACATACCTCTCTTCTTTGCTGTCCCTCCTGCGTAAGCCAAATTTTAAGTAATATATAACACTCCCACTTTAATTACCATTCGTCTAATGAATAGATTTGCCACTAATTTCAACCAAAATGTTTCATAGACTTCAGTAGGACTAGAGCTCTATATGAATGACAGATTAAATGATCTGACATTACTATTTTGATCTAAGATAGGGTGGACTAAGCATTACTCTGAACATTATTGTTTATTTACTGACGTCTCAAAGGAGTGTCACGGTTCGGGTTAGTTATTCGTAAAAGCTTAAGATTTTGGAATAAAATAAGCTGTAGAACTACAAAGTGTTAAGGCCATTATAAGCACATTGCACCTTTAGAAACATTTACCAACCCTCATAACCCTGAAGCATGGGTAGTCTTATCTTTTATTGATTTCCCAGATGGGTAGGCTGAGACATTGAAGAGTTATGGTTTGCTAACTGTGAACACATGCAACGTCTGTAGGAAAACTAAAATTGACACTGAATTTCCCCTCTAACTGTTACAGAGAAACCTTCTGGAGAGCTTCCTTCTGACACGTTCAGCAAAGCAGAGGAAAAGAGCACGGAGATGAAGTTGGCTGTTTATTTAAGGAGAGCCCCCCTGAATGAAACCAGAAGAATGTGGAATTGATTTACAGTTAAACTCAGCTGCAAAGTAGATGAAGAATGTATTTTCATTCAAAACTTGCTCAAGGACTGTGGAGATAAGTGGAGTGTGGATGGAGGGGAGAAAGATTTTTGGAAGAGGAGGGCTAGAGAGGAGAACGTATTCAGTGTTGTTCCACGTTTAGGCTTCAGGCTGGGCCCTGGCTGGTGAAAGCAGTGAAAAGCATATGTAGAGCTTTTTAAACTAAGTTTAAATCTCTGTTGCATTGGTAACGTGTTTACTGGGGTCCTCTTTCTCTTCTTGTATGAGATCTTGAAAAATCTTTTATGGCCTGTCAGTGACCTCTGTATATGGCTTGATGGTGCCCATGACTCCAGTACAGTAAAACCACAGCTGTACTGCTGTGAAAAGGCCTTATTCATTGTCAGATGTGGAGTGAGGAGGAGCTGAGGTAGATGTTATCCAGGTACTGGTCCTTGTAACATCAATTTTTCAGGAAACTCTAAGAAGTGAAAGGAATTACACTTGAATGAGTGCAATGATAGTGAGAAAATTAGTATTGTGTTGGTAAATGGTGATTTAACCTTAGCCTGTGTAAGGTTCTCAAAGCTTTTCTTTGGAATATATCCTAAAAATGTATTCAAATAATTGTGCCCAGCAGGTTGAGGGAGGTCATTCTGCCCCTTGACTCTCGTGAGACCTAATTTAGAGCATTGCATTCACTTCCAGGGTCCTCAGCACAGGAAGGGCATGGATGCCATGAAGGAGGAGGCAGCTGTGAAGATGATCCGAGGGCTGGAGCGCCTCCCATCTGAAAAGACTGAGAGTTGAAAAGCCTGGGAAGAGAAGGCTCTGCTGCCAATACTGAAAAGGGACTACTGGAAAGGTGGGAAGGGGCTCTTTATCAGGGAGTGCAGGGATAGGATGAAGGGAAATGGTTTTAAGCTGAAAGGAGGGAGATTTATGTTAGATACAGGAAAATATTTCCTCCTAGTGAGTGTGGTGTTGCACTGGTACAGGCTGCCCAGAGAAATCATGGATATCCCATTCCTGGAGGTGTTCAAGGCCAGGTTGGATGAGGCTTTGAGCAACCTGATGCAGTGGAAGCTGTCCCTGCACATGACAGGGGTGTGGAATTGAATGATCTTTAAGGTCCCTTCCACGGTCCCCAAACCATCCTGTGATTGTACGAAGTACTAAAGAAATAAAATGGTATATGTTGAAAAAGATCTTCAAACGTTTCATTGTAGAAGTACAGAACTTGTGTCTGGGAGGAGTTTCAGAGGTCACACAGTTCCAACTCCTTTCCCAGGGTGGGAGCGCCTCTACTTAAAATGCACTTTGGTTGCCAGGTGTGTTTTTTCGCTTGGAAATTTTCTGTATTTTTTTAAGTTTTCAATAGTTTCCTTATTTCTCCCCTCTGAAGATCTTAATGTATTTAGTGTTCTGATTTCTCTTTAGTAGTTAGAAATGTCTCAGAAAGTGGTTATTAATAAATCATTAAAGGTTTGCATCTCATTTCATTTCCTTGCTGCTCTACTACTCTGTATTTTCAATCATAGTACAAAGTCGTTCTGAAAGCATAAAGAGGAATTTTTTACAACAGAGATGAATCTAAATGTTGAGAGCAAACCTACAGTTTTTTTTCTTTACCTGTAGTGCTCTTTATTATTCAAACTATTTGCTTAGATAAAAGATTTCTTAGCCCGACCTTGTTTTATCTCATATCTATAGAGAAGGAATAATCATGCATGCAGGGCTTTACAAACTGTGTTTCTTGAAGAGAATATGGAGTCACTTCACCAATAGGGCTTTCCTGGGAATAGGGAATAGCAAGGTTGAATATAACACTTGATAACTACAGATATTTTCAGTAGCACCAAAGGAGGTATGGGAAGTGATGAAAAAACTTATGAAAGGTAAACGGACTATAATTCATACTAAATATCTCCCCTTGTGCAGAAGCTCTTTTTAAATTACTCAGATAAATGAGCTCATTTATGGAATATTTTGTACTGCATGAACTTATATGGGCACCTGTCATGTATGTATATTTTTAATACTGAACTCGAATAGATGGCTTAAAGTCCCCCTTGCCCTTTAGTAAATTTAAATCTCCCACAAAGCTGCTGTACAGTAGTCATAAAGAAACATTTATGGTTCAACATAATTTCCCTTCATTTCTTTTTCTCTTTCTTTAAAAAAAAAAAGGCAGTTTAAAAGTAATAAAGCACTTCCTTCTGTAAATCTTTGATCTTTTTTCTTCCTAAGGGAAGATTAATTTGTAAATATGCTAATGGATTTGTATAATATGAAACCTTCATAAGAAAAACTACATTAGTTCATATGAATGAACACAT
The DNA here is from genome assembly GCA_033459285.1 of Clamator glandarius. Taxonomy (NCBI): domain Eukaryota; kingdom Metazoa; phylum Chordata; class Aves; order Cuculiformes; family Cuculidae; genus Clamator; species Clamator glandarius. The sequence continues at coordinate 1,944,619 of JAUNZM010000826.1, forward strand.
CTATCTTATTCAATTTATAAACTAATGGCTGAGAGCATCAACACTGTGATCTGCTTGGTCTCATGTCCATAATCACTGCTTGCATTTCTAAGACAACATAGAATTTTGCAAAAATAATGAATTAATCTGGACTAGTTTTGTCAGCCTGGCTATTTTTATTTTTTTTTTCTCTTTAGTTTCAATGGTGAGATTTGCTGCTGTTCCAGCCAAGTGTACACCCAGCTTTGAAGAAATCCGTGATGGGAATTACATTGCATGGACATGGCTGCATGCTCTTCCATTGAATCCTGTTGTTTCCATGCATGTTCCAAGCATGCCAGCTCAGTGATCACTCAGGAGGACACTCTCGGAAGCTGCAGCACCGAGGCTGCTGAAATAGATAAGTGTTCATCGAGTTTCTTACACAAGCTGAGAAATTCACCCTAGTCAGCACTTTGCTGGGACAATGCTGCTGCTACATTTTAGAGGTAGTTGTGGAGCACTTCTGTGCAACCTGCCTTTCCCTAATTTCCCTGGCTGTTGCAACTACAGTGGGGGCAAAATTGACCTCCCTGCTCCATGACAGGAGGGTCAGGGATGCGGCCAAGCTCTTTATGGGGGTAATTCACCTTCAGTGAACATGCAGTAAAAAACGGTTCACAAAAAACATTCTGCTCTTCTTACTCTTACCTACGTCCTGGGTGCCTTCAGAGGTTGCTGAGCTTCCCTACTCATTCCTTTTTGCTCCCCGGGCCCAGAGTTCAACTCCTTCCTTGCTCTTTACTTGCTTTGATTTATTCTGCTGCTTAGCTGAGAAGCCAGGGAGGGCTGAGACTTGCTTCCAGCCTTGCTTGCCAGTCGGGCCATGGGACATCTACTGCCTTTCCTCTACAGAAAGAGGGGTGGGAGCAGTGATGGAGAGGAGGTGGAAATGATGGATAGACTCTACTCTGTACACTATTTTCTTTCTGCCAATTTCTCTTTATTATTTAATTTTCTTCATACTCATTCTCTTCTGCTTTCCCTTGGCCTCTTTCCCTTCCTTGACCAAACACCACCAACAGAAACTTGGCACTGTACTAAATCAAGAAGATCCAAAAATCAAAGTCCTGTGTGTAGATGTAGCAGGGCTGTGCTTTCTAACAGCACAGTCACCCTGTGACACCCGAGCCCAGAGGGAAATGGCCATCACAGCCATAGGCTCCTCTTTCTGCCTCTCCACCAGGTTGAAATCCATGTTTTTTGTTTTTAATCCCTTAAATGCATGGCATATATTTTACCCAAAAAAGTGTAGGGAGGATTTAAATTGATCTTGAAGTTGAACGTATGGCATATATTTTAACAAAAATTGTAGGGAAGATTTAAATTGATCTTGAGGTTAGCTCTAATTTTAATGCAATTTTGTCTGCAGAATGCAGCTTAGTGCCGGAGGAGTCTAAGTGGTTACCCTGAATCTCTAAGCTTGATACAGGCATTTTCCCATATTGTAGACCTGATTTATTAAGGTAAGAATAGATGTCTTGAACTTCAAGCCAGCATAGCCAACGAAGGACTTGTTTGATGTGCTTTCAGCACGCAGCACCAAGGAGCTGTGTTGTTAGCAGCTTCAGCACTGGTGTTTTCCCAAGGGCTGACAGATTTGTGTCCGGCTCCATCGCAGGGCTTTTATCCTGCTAGCCGTAAACAAAAGGTGTGCTTTTCTTCAGGCATGGAGCTTACCAAGATGCCCTCCCCTACCTTCGGCTACCTCCCTTGTCTGATGCTGTCGTGCTTTGGAGAAGAATAGAATCGTAATGCGTACCTTCAGGCTGCAGGAGCATGAGAAGGCAGCCCACAGCTGATTGCTGATGGGGGTGGTGGGAAGGAAGTGTCAAACACTGCTCAGAATAGATGAATATTATAAAAGGAGGCCTGGTAATATCAGAAATAAAAGAGATTTGAATCTCTATTTTTTTTCCTCCCTAGGTAATTCTTTCCAGTGCTCCTCAATAACAGTGGGGATGGAGGGTAAGCAGAGCAAAACTGGTGGGAGAAACTCAGTGGTTGTAATGAACAGAGCTTCAGACGTGAGCTTGCAATATGATAGAGTCTGTTCTCTTTTTAAAAGTAAAGGGGGGTTAGAGGGTTGGTGGAGGGACATTTAAGCTTTTCTTTAGCAAAATTTTCTTCCTAACAGTCAAAAATAATAGAAAGTCGACACAGAAGAGATCTGGTAATTGATCTTGTCCATATCTTGCCCAACACAGGGTTATTCCCTGCAGCATATTTACTAGTGCTGAGTTCAGCTTTGTTTTTAAAACCTCCACAGTGACAACCTCCTGAGGGAAGTGGTGAAAGCCTGACTCTACAGCCTACTACATCTCCTTGTCGATCTGCTTTGCAGAGGGAAACTCTCACAACCAGGAAATATTTTCTGACGTTCAACCTACCGCCCCCCACTTGCTGTTGTTTTTTTTTTTTTTTTAATTCTGTCTTATTAATTCTATTTATACTCTTCTGTATCATCCAAAATAACGTCCTTCCAGCAACACCACGAGGTAGTTTATAACACCAAAATGCTGAATCCTTAAGAAAAAAGAGTCATCCTGACACTCTCTTGAAGTAAATGCATAATTTTAGGCCCAGAAATCATTGCTAAATGACTACCTTACCTGCAGGTAGAAGTTTTGAGTTGGATTTACCTGCATTTGCCCTGCCTCTGAAATTGAGGTATTCTATGTGAAACAGATCCAAAAACCCAGCAGTATAAATTCTAGCTTTTTTAAAATTTCCTTTCTGATCTGGATCTTTTTTCTTGCTTCACATTATCAATTGATGCTCGTCTGCAAAGCATGTCCTTTTTCACTGCCCTTTTTTCCCCCTCTCCTAATCTTAGCACTAGATCATAATTTGGTCGGGGTCCTATTTAAATAGTTTTGGGGTTGCCAACATGGTGTGTTCTGATATTCAGATCTCATAATCCAATTTTAAAATTAAAGAGCTTGGGGCAAAAACACTCGCACAAGTGAAATGCATGTTTTTAAGCACTGAGGCAGTGTTTTCTTTAAAAAAAAGTACACAAAATCTACTCTTTCTCTTCCCAATTACCATAACAAATATCATGCAGAAAATTTTCCTTTTTACCTTGTGCCCCATATGAGTACAACAGACAGCAGAAACTTAAATTAGAGTATGATTTTGGGCAAGGTATCTGAATTCTAGCTGAATACAGAAAATATGCAGAATGGTAACTGATTTATGATGCCTTGTTTACTGTCTTAACAGAATGATGTTCTCTGTGTTCCCAACAATAAAAGCAACAGCAAAGGAAAAATAAGTCCTTTCCTTGCCCCTTTCGTCGCCACCTCCAAGATTTTTCTCCCCCCAGCCCAAGTGGTTATTTTAAGGTTCTTGGTATTAAACCTAAAGGTTCATCAACTCACATCTTTACAGCTCTGTCTTTCTGTATACAGGACCCTGTCTGCCTGTTTCCTCTATTGCACTATTTTGTTTGTACTACTGTAATCATTTTGCTGGCCCAGATCTGTGTGGGTGTGCTGGCAGCTTTACAACAAAGTTACATGGGAACTGAGTTAAGGTTGAATATTTATTAGAAGAAGCCATCTGGCGTCAGGCTGTCTGTACAGGGGGGCTTATTCCTTTAGTAGTCTCTCCTTTTTCTTTCTAGCTCTTCCTCCCTCTCTCTCCGTTTCTCATTTACACACCGCATAGATGTGAAAAGTGGAACACACATCTTGACATATTGATTTGATTCTTGATATTTATAGCAATTAACCCTGCTCATGTGATTATCCTCATCTCCTTGTCCCATACCCCTCTCTCTCTCTCTCTCTCCCCCTCCATTCCCTGTGGTGGGGGATGTTTGGGGCTGGTTCCCTTGGTGGCAGCCCCATGGATGCTGCAGGGCTCCCACCGCAAACCCTTCCCGCTGCGATGTTTCTCATGGGCTCCAGGCAGCTATAGCTTAAACATCCCTCTCCTGCTCCTTCCACGCTTTCCCTCCTCCAGCTAGTGAGCTCATAAAAGAATGCTGCGCTCTGAAAACTCGCGACTCACCATATTAAACAAACTAGCCAGCAGAAGGGTGTCCGTGCTATTTCACCATTTGTATGACACAGCCAGGCTTCAAAGTGCAGCACTAAATTGCCAAAAGATGTTTACTTTACTTGCTTAAGAGCTCCTTGTAATTCAATTGTTCTCTCTCCTGCAGTAGAAACACACATGCATCCTGAGACCTGTGCTCTTATGAGCTCCCACTACTTATTTACCCATGGGGTTTCCTCCGTTGTTTTTCGCAGAGTGGTTGACACTATTATTTTCCCTGGGAGCTTATGGCTCAAGGTAATTTGTCTTTTCTGGGGTGCTCAACTGCAAGGACCTTGGAAGATACAGCTGTCTGGATGCCTTTTGGTTTTTTCCTCCCAATGATAGAAATTTAGTGTGTTGTTTTTTTTTTTTTTAACACACATGAAGTTAGACATCCAAAATTGACGGTCACTTTGGAAAAACCTTGACCTATTTTTCCTAGCAGGCTAGGGAAGCTGTTACAGTCTAGCTGGCAGCCCTTTCCCACTGTTCCTGACTTTTGTAAGTTAATATTCCGACCTCGCAGCCTTGCGTAACCTCCTTGTTCGTCGGTGTGATGGTTTTGGTGGCAATGCCAGGTGGGAAAAGAAGAACACTGGGTAGCAGAGATTCTTTCCACTGACAGAAAGAGTGAGTCACTACTACCCTGTGATTATTCCCTGGCTTTTTTTTGCAAAAGGCTGCCTGCAGGGATGAAAGGGAAGTCCTTTCTCAGTGACCTATGCTGGAGGTTAGCAGGCAACCAAGCTCCAGCAAAAAATAATATGTGGGCTGACTCTGAGCAGCATAAAGTAAGGAACAAGGGCTGTGAGCCATGGTATCTTGAAGGATACAAGATGGGAGAGATGGTGCTCCCAGCTTCAGCCTCACACTATTTTTCCAACAACTACTGTCCCACGATACCTCTGGTTGGATGATTGGCAGAATGTTCTCTCCTCCCCTAGATAGCGTCTCTTGCCTTATCATTTCATTTTCTATGTTTAACCTGGGAAAGAAAAAATAAAGCTTTTTCCACGTGGTGTCCTAGGATGGCTGAATAACTGTGCTGCTTCTATGAAAGGGATAAGGAGTGGACCAAAGATGTGTCCCAATGTGGGAGAATTTGAAGAAGGAAGAGGTTGCTGTGAGGGACGAGTGGGAAGATGTAACTGCTGTGCTGACCTTCCTCTCCTCCAAGTTTAATTGAAAGCCATTGCTCATCTTTACTAGCCCACAGTTATTCTTCCATCCACAGCGTGGAGAGACAAAAGACAGGTTCCCTGGTAGGCACTAGTGATCTTAGCTTTTGACCCTCTAGCAAAATGAGAGAGGAAGAAGGTGAACCACATCGGCTTTGTTTTACATGCCCTGTGAGCAGTGAAGCAAGCCAGCCCTGGATCTGAAGGTGATAGAGACTTCATTGCCCACCAGACCAGAAGAGCTGTGTTTAAGTCATTGGGCAAGAGTCATTGACTCTATTGCTGCTTGTTCTGTTTATCCTTTGGCAAGATGCTTAACTTGTCCTCTCTCACTTGTACAAGCATAACAATAATTACCTTCTTTTAGAGGTATTGCAAATTAAAAATCACTATTGGTAGTAAAATTCTCTAAGACGTTTAGAAGAATTATTATGCTAAGGTGTATAACTTAGTCTCCCCTTTCAGACTCAGACATCTGACAGCTTTGCTTTTTCACTGATACAAAATCTATTTTATGCACGAACGAACAGGCTGAACTGTTAGTTGCTGGTTTGAAAAAAATAATAAAGAGGGGTCTGAATTCAGTTTTTTTCTTTATAGCTTGTTGCACTTATCAATACTTCATACTCTCTGGACAGGCAGCGCAGGTATTAATCTCCAGTGAAATATGCCAGTCCTCGCCCTAGGCTGGCGTTACACAGACCAGAGCAGATAATGCTGGTGCAAGGATGGTTCTGATGAGGGTGAGAAAGCAGCCGTGAGACAGGATGAGTGATCAGGATGGAGGAGGACATGGGAGAACATCGGTGCCACATTGAGTACGTTAACCAGTGAGTACTGTCACCAATTAAAATAACCATAAAAAGACAGACATTCCTTGCTGAAATAACTCGTAACAGATACTGAGCACTGTTACCTTTCAGCAGAGCTCTGTGAGGGAGCCACGGCTCTACAGCCTGTAGATTTGACCTGGGAAAGTGATAGAGATAAAAGCTTGTTCCCATCTCCCTTTACAGACCACACCATCTCATAATTTGTTACTCTTGGCAATGGCCCCTCTGAGGCTCTTTCCTCACCTTTAAACCTTTCTCATCTTTTCAGCAATCCCTTTTCTGGTGTTCCCCTTCCTCTCTGGTAGCACAGATGCTCTTGGAGTCTAACCCTTCTTGCTGATTTGGGGGTAGCTCATAAAGCTGGAAGCTGATAGTTTCACCTTCCAGCTTTCCTGTCCTATTCAGATACTGGATCTGGACCACTGCACTCCAGGCATGGACTGGGAACTCGTCCAGAGCAGAGGTAAGGGGAGCTAGAAATGCAAGCCAAGAAAGCAGGACCACTTGAGACTCTGTATTTGCCTCCTTGGAGAAGACCTCTAAGTCCTTTTCTTTAAAAGATTCACACTTGGCAAACCACCGATGAGCTAATTTAAGGTGTAAGCACAAGGTAAAGAAGTGTGTGTTTTCAGAAGTTCTTACAAGCCGACAAGGAACTGTGTAATAAGTTCCAGAAGTGAGTAAACTCTAAAGATTTATCTGCTCTTATCTCTCCACGTAGTCATTAAAACGTTTCGGTTCAACCCCTTCTCTGTTTATAAACAATGTTGAAGTTTACCTGTAGGCAAATTTTATTACATTAGTTTTCAAAACATACTAATGTGAAAGTGCTGGTGTGTATGTGAATGAAAAATGCAAGTTGAATCATAGTAACAAACTAAAATACAGGCTTCAAAATATGAATGCAAGGACTGTGATTTATCCTGGAAAAGGGGATGAGCTTCTGAATTGTAGTAGGAACACTTGGCACCCGGCAAGGAAGCAAACTCATCCTCCTAGCCCAGTGTTTATTCAGAGAAAGAGCCAAGGGATACTATTTAAATAACTATGTGAAAATCCTCATTTTGCAAGAGGAGGATGAGGATATGTCAAAAGGGCATATTTAAGTATGAAACACATCATATTATTGAGACCAAATCTAGTATACAATATCCATATTCTGTTCTAGTGAAGGATTTTTACAGCAATGAAATATCCATAGGATCCCAAAACTAAAGCGGTCAGGTGTTAAGGAAGACCGTATCATTCTCTCATGCTGCAGGCTTGGACTATGCAGCTTTTATTTTTTTTTTTGCCTTATTTTATTTCATTTTTTTATATGATCTATATAAGCGGCTTTGAAATCCACTCACTCCTCACAATAGTCTGCCTCTTTAACCCTTTCCCATGTAGAGCAGAAAAGCTTTGTGTATCAGGCGTGTGTTTGTGCTACTGGTAGAACTGCACACATGTGAGCGCACACACACACAAGATCTCTACCTTCTAATCCTTGGGGGCTATGAAAAGGCAACACTCTCATTTGGGAAAAGGGTTTATTAGGCATTTTGCAGTATAGATAAAGCAGGCATGCTACAGAGAAGATTCTTGTGTTAGAGGGATTTACGTTGCTTCCCCAGTTCCTTGGAGAAACCCAGCCACTTGAATCAGGCTGCACCAGACCCAGGTACTCTGCTTATGAAAGAGTATATGGTTTAAAACCCAAACTCTTCTCCCTGCTGCTCATTTAGTCAAGCAAAGTAATTTTTATTGTTGTTTCTTGACTTTTTCTTTTCAGACACAATTCCTCTAGGCTATGGTTATTTCAACAAAAGAGAGGGAGGACAGGCTCAGCTAGTTACTCTGTGGCTTTCTGGTGAGGAATTAAGAAATACTCTAACAGTTTAATAATGATAATCTCCGAATAGTTCATAACGGCATTAAGGGTAATTAATGACATTTGAACAGTAAGAATACTTAAACCCTAGGGAAATGTGATAGCCACCATTTTATTTACATCCAAGTTATTTCAAAGGTAAAGCTGGGAAAAAATAATCTGTTTTTAAAATGGTTTCATTCCTGCACACTTTCAAATTTTATCTTAATTTATTATAAGCAAATAAAAATAATAGAGTGTTTGCTAATGTCAAAAACTGCATTCCATGTTAGATCCAGCATTAGGTTAAAAATAAAGAGGAACTCTTCTATATTTCCTGTGGGGATTAAGATTTTCTGAAAATTATAAATCACCAGTAATACTGTGGTTTACAAAGAAAGATAACTTCTTCTAAAAGACCCACATATTTACATTTAAAAAATATTTTTCATAGCCCTTGGAGCCATTAAAAGAACTTAAATAATTTTGATGACAAATACTCTGTACTGTAGCTTTTATGTTGTGGTAGCGCTTTTTATTTTTTCTTCACATAAAGGTTTAGCGAGGTCAGTTGAAAAATGCTGTTACATCCTTTTACGTTTTCACTATTTTACAATGAGGGGAAAAATAACTCCTGTGATAGTCTGCAAGATAATACTTGAACTAGCCTGATTCAGATGTTTAGGTTTTGAAAGTCAACAGAAGGAAAAGGCTTTCGTTGACCTTGGGGTTTGAGAATAAATAGGATAACACCTGATTCAAGACAGGAAGCTTTAGTTGGGGTAAATATACAGGGTGAACCAGTGTGTGTGAATCCACTTTAGCATTTGAATGCAGCCTCTGCTCTTTTGGTTATGCTCTTGAGCCTGTTTCTACTTTTGGCTTTTACATTCCACAGAACTTCTGTAAAACCAGCAGGGACAGTGCTAATAAATTTATAATGTTGTTTTGTATTTCTGAACATAGTACCTCAGTAATTAAGTGAAATATTTATGATGAATATAAAACAATGCAAATTCATTTGTTTGCCTGAAAGCAAGCTTGTTATTTATTTAGATTTATCTTTGAATGATTCTTTATATTGAATCACAGTATGAATGAGAGTGATATATAAAGCAGAGAAAAATTGCTATAGTGTATTGATGCATTACATTGTATTATCAAGTGTTAAAGTTATGAAGTTGATTAAAAGAAAAAAAAGGTAAAGCCAAAAAGTTTTGACCTAAAAAGCCTTCTTTAGTTTTGGGGGTTTTTTTTCCCTCATAGAAATTCCACAAGCTAATTTTTTAACAGCTGAAATCTTTAACAAACCTTATGCTTTATTATAGCTAGTTGTAAAGATGTAAACTGGATCTTAAATTACAGGACAGGCAGGAGTAGGTTCAGCATAATGTGATGCAATTTTTCCTCAGCTGTCTGTACTTTGCTTCATGGGCTACCACTTACGGTAGTTTTTGTCATTTACTATTTTCAATCTTCTAACCAATTCTAATGTAGTGACCTATGAAAGGAAATGTCTGTGCAAAGTGTCTCTGTGTCGACGATTGTGAACTAAATTGTTTACTTCAGTTGGGCTTTTTTTTTCTCCTTCCCTAAGTAAAAATTATCTTCCAAAAATAACTTCCTTTACAAACTTATTACTATTGTTCTTCTCATCTGTCTATTTGACAGTCATCGTGTTTATGTCAAGAGTAAGGAATGGCTATCTTAACGTAAAAAGATATTTTATATTGAAGGTATTACTTGATAAAGTGTTGCACATCCACTAATAAAACTAGCTATATATAGCATTTTATCTTTAGACCTTATTGTGGCCTTTTAGTAATTAAAGGGGGCTTAAAAGGAAGATGGGGAAAAACTTTTTGGCAGGGCCTGTAGAAATAGGACAAGGGGTTATGATTTTAAACTAAAAGAGGAGAAGTTTAGACTAGATATTAGGAAGTAATTTTTTATGCTAAGGGTGGTGAAACACTAGAACAGGTTGCCTGGAGAGTTGGTAGAAGTCTCATCCCTGAAACATTCAAGGAGGTATTGGATGGGGTCTGAGCAACCTGACCTAGTTGAAGATGTCCCTGATCATTGCAGGAGGGCTGCACTAGAGGACCTTCACCACCCCTTCCAACCCAAACCATCCTATGATTCTACAATCTAACTCTGGATAGATCACTACTGCACTGAAAAATCATTGAGAGTCGTGGTGGGAAGACTCCCCTAAGATGTTAGAGAACTTCAGCAGTGCGTGGTATGTACCTACCTTCTGTTTCTTTTTTGATGCTGATTTTCCCAAAACAACCATAAGTGATCAAAGGCAACCAACTCATTTGAGAGTTGACAAAGTAAAACCTCTGTTGAGTTCTTACTGCCAAGCCTACAGCCAATACCTGGTACTTGGTGAAAACACGGCTGTTATTTGTAAGCTTTATTTGGTAAAGAATGCTATTTCTCAGCGTTGTCATCATTTAATGTTTATTTTATCAGCATACAAATAGATTTTAATATAGCTTTGCTTCATTGCAGGAAGTCACTATGTTACTATGTTCAGGACAAAAGCAGGATTATTGGACATCAACAAAAGCAGAGACTGAAGTTTTTACCTAATGCTATCCTACGTTGCCACCAAATGTGGCACATGGACAGTGATCCGTGAGCCGCTGGGGATGCAGGAACAAGCCATGTGTGACATTGCTGACCTGCAGTACGTTTGGCCCAAGGTGAAGGTAGGTACCTGCAAGGATCTGCAGGCTGACATTTCTGTTTGTTAGCTTCCTGAGAGCTCAAAAAGGGAAAATATTAGCAATGTGTTATGAGATACCAAGTCAAATACATGCTGTGCTGGCTGTGAGCAGGACAAGGAGTTTGGAATGGCTCTTATCAACATCTTCAAGAAAGTTTTGGAAGTTTTTGTTGTGTTTAGAGAAAAGAAGCAGCTTAGATTTAGCAGGACTTACGTATTTGCTTTTATTTTGTCAGTGAATGTATTTTATTTTTACACATCTTGCGCCTTACTGTTGGTATTTTGTCTATTAATATGTGTATCACGTATGGACCACCACCAATTTTAGCCTGGAGAAGAGGAGGCTGAGGGGAGACCTCATTGCTCTCTATAACTACCTGAGGGGAGGTTGTAGAGAGGAGGGAGCTGGCCTTTTCTCCCAAGTGACAGGGGACAGGACAAGAGGGAATGGCCTCAAGCTCCATCAGGGGAGGTTTAGGCTGGACATTAGGAAAAAATTTTTCACAGAAAGGGTCATTGGGCAGTGGCAGAGGCTGCCCAGGGAGGTGGTTGATTCACCTTCCCTGGAGGGGTTTAAGGGACAGGTGGATGAGATGCTAAGGGACGTGGTTTAGTGTTTGATAGGAATGGTTGGACTCAATGATCCGGTGGGTCTCTTCCAACCTGGTTATTCTATGATTCTATGAAAGATAACCATTAACCGTAAGATTTAAAAGGATAAAATTTCAATAATCAGCTGTGCCTGCTGCTTACTTTCTGGGCTCTTAGAGAACTATTTGAAGCATGCTGTAAACATAGGGGATGGCCCAGTAAGTGTAGCTGTCTTGAAAAGTGCTACTGTGTGTTACTATGAGAATGCTGTTTGGACTCTATTGCTGCATATATTTTTTTGGAAAACAATTTCCTTTTTGGAGATGCAAATTAGGCATTGTAGTCCGATGTCATAGTAGAGCTGTGAAGTCAAAGATTAGGCCTCCGGTGATGCAGAAATGATTAAGCATGGCAAAAAGGGAATGAGTTTTGTGCTGTAACATTTATTACTGCAGACATTTGACTTGTGATTATGCCTTAGAAAGTTAAAATCCAGACCTGAGGAGTAGTCTCTTTCTCTTCTCTTCCTCGGTCAAAAGATCCTGCTGGACTTTCCTCTTTTCCTGGTTCAGATGATAAGGTTAGGCTCAATAAGTAGAACAATGCTCCTCTTATTCTTCAAGTTTCAGAGGCAAGAAATTTTCATCTCTCTTCATTTTTAAAATATAAAAATTTATTTCTCCTGGTGCATTCCCCAAGTAGAGAGATTTAAAGAAATATATGAAGCACGTTCATAACGAAGAACAAGCAAATATTCCCACTCTCTCTATTACTTTTGATTAAAAAAAAAAAAGACATTTTTGAGCAAATCTCATCATTTAAGGTCTGCATCAATGCTTCGAAGCTCTGAGCCGGCAGTGCTGCAGAGAGGTAACGAGGTGTGCTGTGGAAAGGCATGGTAGCAGGAATCCTGCATTTGTCTCAGTCCAGCTTCAGAAAGAAAGCTAAAAAAACCCTCTTTGAAGGGATATTTTGGTTAATGTTATATTTCCTGACTTTCCCGGATTGTGCGTACAGTAGAGTCAACAGAGTATTCAAAAATCTCAAAATAGAACTCAAAATGCTCAAAATAGGACTCTTGTACTACAAACAGCATTCAAATCAGAAATAGCCCGTGCTTGGCTCCTCATCATTCCAGCGGTGGGGCTGCAATGGCAATAAGGCTCAGACCCACGCTGGCCACTTTTAGAGCTGTGCTGCTCCTCTGGGCTCCCCAGACTCGCACCATCTCACCACAGCTATGGTTAGACTTCCTAGCCCTTTTGTTGATATTAATAATTATATTTCTCTGTTGAGTCTAAGCAGACATATTATTTTTTTTTTTTGTCCTGGCTTCCTGCTATCATTTCAGAAAAGTACTTGGAAATGGTCTTTGAGAAGATCAAAATGCATGTATGCTGACGGGAAAAAGATGTTTAAAATGGATTTGTTTATGCTAATGACCTAAAATTTGTTATAATCTTCAGAAGAGCTTTTGTTATTGACTTCTGCAGTGTGTTTTTATTAATGGGATTACTAGTTCTCCCTTGAATCCCCATCAAAAAACCCACCAACCCAACACCAAAGCAACCCCACATTAATGTTAGTAGAATCGTTGCCTCACTTCTCAGATGTGTTTCTCTGCTGCAGTTGACAGTGTTGGCGAAATAGCTAGCTAAACAATTCTTGGATTTTAAACCACAAAAGTCTGATTGTGAGACCAATATTCACTGTTCAAACTTGGGAGGAATATGATTTTGACCTCAGAAAATGCACAATGTCTGTACTTATTCTCACGTAGAGTTTTTTCTTTAAGGGAGACTCCATTGAAATACCATGGCTTGATGTAATATTGACTCCTTTTTCTCTTTTTTTTTTTCTTGGCTTTTCAACAGTTGCAAGTCATGACCTAAAACTGGCAACCTTTCAGAGCAAGGTCTGGGTGTGCCCATGATAAAATAGAAATATATGTGATGGACAGTTTTGCTTCAATGAATAATAATATTATCTGCCTTTGTAGAGATGTTAAATATTCGGAGCTTGTTTGTGTGACATACCTTTTGTTTAGGAAAAGATAATTTACATTGACTGGCCTGTTCAGTTTTTTGTTGGTTAGTAGGCTTTAATAAGCACGTGTCTGTCTTGGATGCTGTAAATCTGGCAGTGATCCCCTCTAACTGCAGAGATCAGGTGGATCAAGTGGGCTCTCTGAAGCATAAGAGCATATCCCCAACCCACCAGGATTTAGCAGGAATTGATAGGTTGTGTTTTGTGCAGGGTCCTGGAGGAACAACAAAGCCCTGGGGAAACGTGAAGGATACTGCAAAACTCATTGCTATGCAAGGAGGCACATCCAAATAGGGCCTTAGTAGCAAATAAATGGATATTATAACAGGTTGCTAGCAGACTGTAAGACATAAACCCAATATAAGTGATGGCCAGATTATGTATAGGGCTAATAGGGGAGTAATAATGAAGAATGGCAATGAATCAAAAAACAAGAACAACTCAGAAACTAAAACTTACACAGAATTTCAAATGTGAATTATTTCATTGTTCTTATTGGTTTTCTGAAAGCCACTTGCACCAACAGTTTTATCTCTATACATATGAGCAGGAATTAGTTACCATACCAGTAGCAAAAACTTACTGTGATTATGAACTGAAAATAACTTTTAGTGGAAATTGAAGTCATTTAGGTCTCAATCCTACAAAGAAATTTATGCGTGTGTTTAATTAGCATTAATGTCTCTAAGTAGTCCCATGATGGATCCTATTGATAAAAATGGTGCTGCTCAACCAGGGTACAGCTAAGCATATAAACGTGTCCTTGCAGGATTAAAGCTTGGTTTATGACTGGACAGATTCACTTTCACTAGAGATCTCAAAAAGAGAAGCTTAGATTCAGAGTTAAAAATATGTTTTAAGTGTTTTATTGCCCCAGTTATTGAGAAAAAGTCTAGATGTATTAACTTGTTGCTCCATGTACTAAGCTGTATACAGTGCTTGCTCCTGTACAGAAGAAAAGATTTAAATTTTTTATCATTCTTCTGACCTGATTTCCACCCTCTCATAACCTACCATTCAAACAAACTAAAGTGTTTCCGCTATCCTGCAGAGAAAATCAAAGCCAAAACAAATTAATCAGAGTAGCCACCCGTTTGTACAGCTTAGATCATCTAATCGAAGAACAAGAGCACTATAGTGATAAAATATTCGGTTCAAATAGCAAATGACACATATCAAATACTGAGAGGAACAGTATCTCAATGTTTTGAAAGCAAGTAATCCCTGCTTATCGGTTGGGTATTATGAAATGGTCAAATATACTGAATTTTAGATCCCACACTGCATTTGTTGTAAATTAACGTTTTTCCCAAATAAAAACAAATGAGGCAAGATGTTTGTCCCATTAGCCGTCTGCAAGTGAGAGTCTGCAAATAGTTAGATATCTAGGATACATTAAACTGATAAACATTTTAAATTATTAAAAGTATTAATAAGGAGCACTAAAGAGTTCTTTTCAAACAAGAAGTGATTGTCTGATGAAAGTGAGAAAAATTATTCTGTATCAGTGAAAAATTTGTATGAGTGCTGATGGTGGAAGCTTCATAAAGTTAAGTAAATTTCCATTTTACACAACAAGATTTACATTCTTGGAATATGAATCCTTGCATGGCAGAAACCTGCGCACATCTGTTCTTATAACCACTCTTGAAATTTTGAATTTCTATTACAAATTTTCTCAAAATTTAGACTATCAAAATGGCTGCTTCAGTAGAAGCATCAAGATCACCAGCAAGGGTAGGAAGCATTGGGTGTGGATGTGTGTTTGTGTGTATATATGTATGCGTTATGGTAGATTAAGAGCAGCACTTCCCCTGCCACATTGCCACATCCCCTTTCTGCCTTTGCTCAGTTATGAACACAAAAAGAAATATTAATTTGCTTACATTTTAAAAATGCATTTCACTCCTAGTTTATGATGCACAATGAAGGTTTGAGAAAGCTTTACTTTAAGTGAGAAATCATCTCCACCTTCCTTTCTTCTCAGTGTCTTCCAAGCAGCATTTTACTAACCATCAATGTTGATTATTTTTAACCACTTGCTCCTCTCTTCTTTCCCCCACCAGAAGCACGTCATCCAAGTCCACTAGAGTTATTCGGAGTGAACCTTTTTCAAATATTAACATACACTCAAAGTGAAAGAAAAACCTTCCTTAGTGCCTGGTCTGCTTTTATACGTCTGCTGAAAGCAGTGTCGTGAAGAGGTTTGAAAAGGTCAGCATCTTCTAGCGATCTTCCTGTGCTGACCATTGTTTTGCTGTGATCCTCCTGATGGACCTGCCCCAGGTCTCCTCTGCAGTCAAGAAAATGATTTTCCTTACAAAACTTTATGCCTGCCACCGTACTTGCCTGTCAAACTATGAAGGCTTCCTTGGGCTTTCATGGGCCGTTACTGATCTGATGCAGTTCAGGGTGGTACTGGAGAAGAAATGTGTATTTCTATATTTCTATATTCTGCAGGGAGAATTGCAGCTGAAAGGAGAAAATTTAACCCTTTCCTCTCATATATGTGTTTTGGGGTTGGTTTTTTTTTGCTAACAGGCGTTGCCCAGCAGAGGTGAAGAAATGGCTGTTATCTTCCTCAGCTGAAAATGAAACATTGTCGAAATGAAATGCACATCTGCCAATGCTCAAGGTAACGTAAAATAGCAAATATCAACAAGAGAGCTCATGTCCTGCATGATGGACAGGTGAAGTCAGAGACAAAAGTCATAGGCTCACCTTTTGTTCAAAACATGCTAAAGGGAAGAGGTTATACTCCAGTGGTGAAGAGAAATAACCTTTCCTATTATCTGTGTGGTTGATCAGAAGATTTCTACTTATGCAGGTAGCTGAGTTAATCTTCATCTGCTATACTTGCTTTTATTTCCTTTCTAGTTGTTACAATGAGAATAATGTGATATATTGGAAGCATGTTAGATCTCGGCTTCGGTCTCTTTAATGGCTTAATTTAAAATACTGAGTCAGGGTTGAGAGCTGTGTGGTTTCTTCTTTTCTGCCTTCTAGTCAAGGTGGAAGTGTTGGTTCTTGCATATCAGGTATTAATAAGCCTTCCATGCTCAAGAAGTAAGCAAGCATCCATATTGCTTCAAAAGAGCAAGAGAGAAGTAAGAACAAAAGTACATCTCATTAATGGTTTACCCTGAAGCATTAACTTAAGCAGTACAGAACGGAATAAGTCACTTGAAAATTGTTTGCCATAGTTGCCACTGTCTTCCATGGTTTCTGCTACCACGGGAAAAAAAATGACATAATATGCTTGTTTTTCATTTTTTACTTCCTCAAAGTGGTAAAAATAGTATTAATTTCATCTACTTCAGAGGGGTGTTATTAAGGAACAAGTATCTCGAGTCTTGGTAACTGCTAAGATCCTCCTGTGTACAAATAACCCTAGTGCGTCCTCAGAGGAAATATCTGCGGAGGCCTGTGAAAAGGCTTTATCTTCTCTGGCTCCTGTTCTCCTGTCACACTGTCCATGATATCCTACCTTTTCTGGCCACAAGCTACTTGCAGTGTTTTATTTAGTCCGTTTTTCTGCTTGACCAGTGTCCATGTGCTGGTACATCTGTGCCAGAAGTTTCCACCAAGGGCTGAGATTGATGCCTGGGTAGGGAAGGTGGAGGATTTGAAGAGCAGTCCCTTGTGAGATGACTTCCTTATGAGCAGAGTGAAAATCAGGAGTATCTTCTGCATGAAGATTGGGTTGATTTAAGGGAAGATGAGGGAAGAGGAGAAGCAATCACCAATGGGCTATGAAGAGAGGAACTCAAGGAGATTAAAATACATTGAGTCGGAGGGATAAAATGTAAAATAACAGGGTCAGTACTATTAAATCTCACAAGACATTGTGTTTAACTAGGCATATCAAGGGCTGTGCGTTCTCCAGCAGGATGTGTGCTCCTTCCTTCCCTCAGTTGGTATTTAGCTTTTGCTTGTGATGGGGTATCAGACAGCTCATCCCAGTGCTGTGCTCCTGCAAGTCTTGCATGCAGTTTGACACCAAATTGATGGCTGTTCCTCACCCTGTGACTCCCAGTTCCTCTTGGCTTTAGCACAGCGATCTCCCTCTGATCTGAACTATTTCAGCAATTGTCCTCCTTGTAAGGGGTCCCTCATATTTGGCAGCCACTGCTGGATCAGGCCCATGCAACTGCTACCACAGCTTGTCTTCTCCAGTTTAGCTCCAGGTTGACGAGGTCTGAAGATGAAGGCAAAGACCTTTGATCCCGATGAAACCACGTGTTGTGAAACAAATGCGTTGACTACTAGAAGGCAGAGAGACCAGGACAGGTTTCATCAGGGAAGGAGTTGAACAGTGCAGAAAGGAATTGTCACGCTGCTACTTCTGAGAGAAAAACAATCTACAAAAAAAAAAAAAAAAGTTTGTGGTTGATTTATATTTCTATTATAGGCTTATCCTGTTAGCTTGTTCTTAGAGAAGAGCTGTTCCCTGTGGTACAATTTATTCATTTTAGAAACTCTCCTCCCTGAAGAAACTTGCACCAGTAGAAAGAACAAAGGTTGAGGCTGTGTTTGAAATCAAAAACTAGTGATTGAACAGTTGCATTGAAGGCTCCTTGCAATGGCTAACTCTTCTGGGCTGCAACTACTTCATATAAATACTTGAGAAATGCTTATCCCTCAAAAACAGGGACTTCATTAGAGCCAAAATGGTTATTTTAGAGGTTTCTCCAACAGCAGAATTTCTCCCAAATTCTATTAAGGTGATGTTTTGACCGTTACAAAAAAAAAAAATTCTCTAACTATCAGAATATTTTTGTTGCTTTTTTTTTTGTGTGTGTGTCATGGGAAAGATAGAAGATGGAAAATGTAGTAGGAGACTAGATGGGTACAAGACATGAAAGACAAAGTCAAGCCATAAGCTTGCACATTGCAGGAGACCTTCACATCCATGAAGACACAGCTGCTGAGTCAGGCCTGTGGCTACGTGCACACCCAAAAAATACACACGTGTTGATAGAAAACAGATTTAAAAGGTAATCGTGAAATTGCTTTAGAGCTCTGGATGTGTTTGGAAGTTTGTGACTGGTTGTCAGTGATGTCATAACCATATTTATTATAGCTCATAAATGGATGGGTCTGACTGTTTTCCTTATTTTAATGTATAAATTGCAGTTTATAATGGTAATAAAACACTCCAGGCTGTGCATTTCAGGGTGATTATTGCATTTCTCAGGTGGTTAAAGTTACTCTAACTGCCTTTCAGCTCAGATTTCAATAGTATTTGCCCAGTGTTCAGGTCATTTTTACTTGTGTTTTTATGTACAAACCTCAAATTAAAGTGTTTTATTGCTTTTTAATTAAAATGTTGAGTGTAAAGAAGGAACGGTCACAGGCAGATAGAAAGTCACAGTAGTAAGTGTTTTGATGTAAGAGGGGAATGTATGAGAAGGCAGATGGGGAGAGGCTGCAGAGCCTGTCACTGCATTTGGGTATTTCACAGGTACCAACTACTGGTTCCAGTAAACACATGGTTGAGTAGAAACATTTGTGAGCCAGAGGTGTTAGTGTCTACATCATAAAATCTAGAACTGAGAAATTATGAACTAAATGGCTATAAAGCCTTGATTAAGTGCTCAGCACCAATGTGCCCTCCTGGTTGAGGCTGAGATGTGTTGGTGTTCCTAGTTATTAAGAGGGGTAAAAAATGCTCTGGTCTCCTGTGGTCTTGCTCTTTCAGACCCCTTTAACCTAACGTGTGGCTGGTTGTGCAGAGTGGATTCTAAAATCGGTGACAATGTTGGGTGTTTAATGGAACGAAGACATTCTGGAGGATATAATTTCCTGGGTATGTGAGCGAGTTAATTCACTCTTTTGGTCCATGTGTGGTGTGAAAGGTCTGCTCATTGAAATCCTTCTGGGTGATGTCAAGTCTTAGTGTTTACTTGCTAAAGCAAAGCACCAAAGTCCTTGCGGTAAGTGTACTTGTTAAGTGGTGGCCGCTGTCTCTGTGCTAAAGGAAAGGTTGTCCCAAAGGGAGGAAGGGCTGCTCCTTGCTCCCATAGATGAATCCAAAGTGACATCTTTTCTCCACACCTTTCTCGACACAGCACTCCTCCTTGTCTTACACCAGGAGAGTACTGAGTCCTGGACAAAGCCACTGGTTAAATGCTCTCTTGCTGGAGGTGCCTACTGCCCTGTGGACCAGTGAGACCCTTTCCTAGCTTGGTCCTACAATCCTCTGAGAGGCCATTGGAGATGAGTGCACAGCAAGACATAACATCCACAAGGCTGCTTCTTAAGGCCTCAAAGCTGACAAAAATTATGGCCACATTTCAGGATTGCACTGATATCTCAGTCTACACAGGCTTTGTTCTTAAGGCTGGACAACTGCAACACCTTGAGTATCTCGTTATTTGCAGTCATACCCCTTTTGGATAGCTGTACATACACTCTTCCACTGGGTTTGTCTCCCTTAAGATATCTTTATCGGAACTACTGTCAGAGCCTCTAGTTCATGTCTTGTGGGTACCATTTAAAATTAAATAAATAAAAAAATCATGTCCCTAACAGGTAAGGGCACGAGTGTTAAAAGCTTCATGGAGGAAAGTTGAATCCTCCACTAAGGAGGAAAAAACCCTAAAACCAACGAAGCCTCATCTAGTTACGGTGTCTAATTTTATACAAAAACTGTATAAAAAATAATTTTTTTCAAAGTAGTTTTTTTCCATTGCTTCCCCTTCTTTATTTCTATCTCTCCTGTGCAAAATATCCCTCTTGCATACCTCCCTTTTCTTCCCATACAAGAAAGGAAGAAATGCTTAATGGGAAGCAAAGCACATTAGGAATATTAAGGAAAAATTACAGTATATACACTATGAAATGAAATGCATCTTTTGTGAATAAATCCCCCCAGAAATCTTATATTTCCAGGCATCCACTCACATACCTTCATGTAACAACTTATACATTCGTAAAACATTCATTGAAAGCAGCTCTGCAGTTTTATAGAAAACAACATGCCAGGGATGCAAGAATCTTGCCAGTTCTGTGAAAAATGACACCAATTAAAGCTTAAATTGCTTGTTTTCTCATAAGGTACATATTTTCATAACTTTGAAATCAAATAATTGCTCCTTTTATATTAAATACAATAAAACAAAAAGGATGCTAGTTTAGAGGAACTGCTACAAGCATTTTAATATAATTTTCCCACCATTTAAAGTCACAAAATATGGAAAACAAGTCAAGTATGCAAAGTTCCAAGGAGATAGAGAAACTCCTTCAGATTATTACATCATTTGTCTTTTGTGTCAGGAAATGTGTATGTGATTTCATTGTTTGATTAAATGCCAAAAAAGGCATATTGCTCTTATCTAACTGATTACAGATTTTATTCATCTGAAAAAGTATTTGTTCGTACTTTGACATTAGAAGGCAATATTTTTTTTAATGGTCCAAACAAGCATTTTCAAAAAAAATTATAATCCTAACTTCCCAGGCTTGCTTTTTATTTTGTATTAACAATGCACTGTACTAAAATTTCCCATACTGGAACACAGTCCCTAGTGGTTTTCAAGCTATAAACTGAGTAAACAGTCCCTTTCTTATTGAGTGTCTGTGTGAATGCATGTTGTCTCTGGAATACATCATATTCATTTGCAGAAACCCTGTGTATGGATCTTTAACACTTTTTTTTTTTTTCCACTGTTTTTTCCAAGGTACCTAAAATAATAGATTTTAAAGACAGTATTACAGTCATATAGCTTGTTGGGAAAGACACACCATGGCTCACAGTCTGAATTAAACATGTGTCATTGTGGGTAAGTTTCATTTAAAATACCTATATTTGCTAATTATTTAATATCCTAGTGCTGTGCTGCTGTACTATCTCTGGATTGTGTTAGTATGTTTTTGGCAATGCTGTGTGAAGTAGAATATAAGAAAATTAACTTAACAATATTTCCATATTGAGATCCCAATATTTTTTTGTCAGTGCATCTAAAGGTAGCACTTATCAGTGACATTTTTTGGACTCTCACCATATCAGGGTTGACAAACTTAGCTTTGAATACTGAAGAATCCTTTAAAAAATAAAAACGTCAATAATCTGAGGACAAACATGAAGCTTCATCTGGGGACTTCAAGGTCAGTTACCATTGGCCTGGCCTCCATTAACCCCCACAGGAAATCTTCCAGGATCCTTATTTTATCTTGAGTGGGTGTTCCCAAACTATCAGTCTTTTATTTTTTTTTCCACCAAAATAGAGACACAGTTTCCTTTAAAAGACATGAATTTCATCTGGTAGAACATTTTAAAAATGTTTGCGAGTCGTGGAGAAATTTGTAAAGAGAATGGCGATATTTTAAATTGCTCTATTAACGCAACTCTGCTTTGCCTAAATTTGGAAGAAGGAAAACGAAGATTTGAAAACTTAGTAAGCGATTCATAGTAAGATGTTAAAAGAGAGCTAAGCCTTCTCGGTCACTAGGGAAAATAAACTGGTATGGTATAATGAGATCCCTACAGCCTTGTGATCAATCCAAAGTAACAGGAATGTAATACCAATGGGTTAACTAATTATATGTATATATTTTAGAAGTCTCTCGGTAGTCTGAATCATGTCCAATATGAATACTGAAGATTACATGATCTATTATTAACTCATTAGTATTACGCTTTCGGTGTGCTTTGGCAACGCAGAATGCTAACAGGAGCGAACTGCCTGAAATATGTGTCTTTTTAATAAAGCCGGCATTTTTTTTTATTGGGGGGTGGGGGGAGTTTATCTTATTTATGGTGTCATTTTCAACTCAAGTTACGATGTCTTAGATTTAAGAGACAGGCCAGTAATGCAGGCAAGGGTGTCTCCTGCAAGGAGACAGAGATTAATGCCATGTGTACTGATGATTCTCTACCACAATTTAGGATTCTGGTGGCGCCATGACGCCCCTGTTTTTTATGGTGGTTTGCCAAGAGAAAATTACTTAAACCGATTGTGAATGCATTCCTGTTATACTTTTACACAACCACATTTATGTACATAAATAGCATAATGAGTATTTTTTTAAATCATCTCTCATTCCAGATTCACCTACTTTGCACAAAATATCAAGCACAGGGAGGAGAGGAGTTAGGGTTTTGTTCATAGTTTTGTTTTGTTTTTTTTTTTCTTTTCTTTATTTCTAAATAAGAAAGGTTTTCACATGGGAATATGCTTCCCCTCTCTCCCCCTTTTCTTTCTCCATGACAACTGACCACAATTGAAGTAGATTCTTCTTAATGTACTGTAATGTGAGAATTTTCTTCTGCTGCAGGGTGTTTTTTTCCCCTAAATTGAAAGCTGTTCTACTTTACTGCATAAACTGTGAACTTGTAGATTCGGATGGGTACCTTTTGCAGGTGAAAACTAGTACAGGGAGAGCTTGAAGGCCCTCAGAACCACAATAAGCTTTTAAGACTTTATAGGTTTGAGGTTGAGAATGGCTTGTAGGTTGACACATTCAGAGCTGAGCGAATAACATCTGTATATGAAGGACAACTTACACTGGGCAAAAAGAGCATTCTGAGATATTTTGGCTAAGTTTGCAACTTTTTTTACTGATTTCCTTGCGTGTAAGTATTTATACAGCATTCATCTATTTGGTCTCAAAAATTTGCATAGGAGTCATCTATTCTTTTTTTTTTTTTTTCTCCCTTTTTCTTCAGTTGATGAAGAGGAGTTTGTGAGTTCTCTGTTTTATGGTGCTATTTTTGTCAGGCTGCTGTAAGTCAATAAAGCAAGGATTATTAGCTGCTTTTAGAAATACTGGTATTCTAATCATTGCTATATTTTTAGGAGCAAGTCTTTTTTTTTTGGTTGCCTGAACCCTTCAGTCTGCCTCCATGAGTTTGATTCTTGGTTATGTTCCTATTTGAAGGCAATTCTCCAGTGTATTCATTCCAGATTGTCCCTTGGAGGGTTTTGAAAACTCCAAATGAAATGAAATATCTAGCTTGATATTTCATGGGAGGAGGGCTGTGTGCAACAATGATGAGCTTGGAGGCCACCTCTGTTTCTTGTTTGCTGTACTCAGAAAGAATTGTGTTCCTTTAAAGTTAGTGGTTTCCTACTGTGACTACGAGAACTACGGTAACCAAGCCTGAAGATTTTGAGTGACAACGTCATTGTGTTTAAATATTAATCTGGCTGGAGTGGATAGAGATATATTGTTATAGCTGATAGGGAATAGTATGCATACATAGATAAGGCCTTTGTCCAAAGCCAAAAAGAAGGTCTTTCCTTAGTCCCTAGGCATAGACAGTTCTTCTTGGTCTGATGTGTGGTGTACAGTCTTCAGGGAGCATAATAGTTTTTGTTAAGAACTGTGTCAACAAGCAGGCTGAAGAGTGAGAGGTGGTTGGATGCTCTCTTGCAGCTACTGCAGCAAGCAGGCAGGTCATATGAAACCCCCACAAATCAGCTGATCTAACCATACTGCTATTTTTATGGTGTTCGTGATAAAGAGGTGTTTACTAAACAGGCCCCTCTTCTCCACATACGGAATAAAAAAAAAAGGTGGGCTCCAGGATATCTTTGTGTTCTTTAACATAATATTTTGGTTTGGAAATCATTAAAATTATTACCTATAGCATTTGAAAAGTAATTTCCTCTTGATATGCAATTAAGGTCAATGTTTATATATACTTCAATATCATAATAACATAAGTTTTTACTGCTACGCGTGGTTCCTGCATTTAATATATCCAGTTGTATCAATAATGCAAATACATGGGGTGGTCTTGGCAATAGACTTTCTCTGGAAACCGGGGAAATCTTCCGGCAAAAGTGAAAAAGAGGAGCTAGAAGTCTCAATAGTTTATCAATCAGGGCAGAAGAACAGGCGACTGAGAGGGAATTATTGGCACTGGGAATAAAGAGGGTCTAGCAGTGTGGAAGGAGAGAGAGAGGACTTTGGAAAAGGGATGGAAGGGCCAAGTACACAGGACAGAAAGGTCAGGAGGAAGATTGGCAGGAGAGCAAAAGAGTTTGCCTCTAGAGAGAAACAGAAAGGGATGATTTCCTAAAATAGAAAGTCCAAAGAGTATCATCAAAGGATTTAGCTGTGGGAAACCTGTCCAGCTAAAGAGGCAACAAGTCCGAGATGTTTATTATTTCTAATATTTTGGAATCCTGCAAGATGTTAACTGGACAATTTCATTAAAAAAAAACTTGTTTTGTTTCAGGCTTACAAATTTGCCTTTTAAATTTCCTTCTGAAAACCTGTAGTGTGGGGTTCATAAAGTCCCAATCAAGAACCCCATGTTATCTCAGGATCTTACCATGTACGAGTCATAAACTGCCCAGCTATTTGAAACACAGCTGAGAAAGGGGAGTAGTGGTCTACTTTGCAACCATATGGAGCCTTGTAATAAGGAAAAATTATAGTCTGAATTATGAAATACAACGTGTCTTTTAGTCTAGTCTGACTTTTTCAATGGGTGACATTTTCAGACTTAATCATATTTAACTGCTCAAATACCTTTATGATCACCTACCATGAACATGCCAGTACTAATGTTAGCTTCCGAAGTCAGGAATTGCTGATAAAATTTTGCACCTCTGGTAATATCTGTTACTTTTTATGAGTGTACGAGATAACACTGTGTACATCAGCTGCTGTTGTTGGTGAAACATTGTTTTATGACATAATTATGCTCGATAGCTTGATTATTCATTGCTTTGTCACTCCTTGCTTTCATAAAATTGGTTTCTGTCACTTTTGAAGTATGTCACCTCAAGACCCAAACATGGAAGATACTTTCAAAGTCAGCTATACAAATGTCTTCACTTAATGAGCAAGTTTATTTTGCTTTTGTGTTTCTATAAATAATTTATAATGTAAATTTCTGAGGTCTAGGGTCCCTTTCCTAGAGCAGAGGTAATCTTGGTACAAGAATTTAAGTAGTTGATGTATCAGTGCTTCTGACCGTGGCTGTGTAGCTTCGTATGATATTAAGTGATAAGGATCTTTGCTTTTCACTTGAAGGGATCAATAATGTCAATGAATAGTATAGAAAAACAGAGCTGTAGACTTTTTCAGATGACTCCTCTCTAGTCCATCTTACTCAAGACTTCCAATCTTTTACTTTCAAGTGTATGAAGAGAACACACTTGCCATAAAGCAAAAGTTGTGTGTTTATGGGAGTTTTTCCCACTGCCACCATGAAAAACTTTACCATGGGCCTCTTCCTTGTAGCCCAGTTTAAGAGGGAACTGAAAATATATTTCTAATGCATAAAATGTTTGTTTGACATCTGCCATTACCATTCTGGTCCCATTAAAATTATTACTGCAGGTCTTCTTTCTATTTTACATCTATATTAAAGAGAAAAAGTTAGAATTTTACCAGAATTTACATTTAAGTCAAGCCTAGAGAAATGAGAATTTTGATGTTTCAACAGTGATAAGTAAGAAGGAAAAGAAATTCAAAATGTCTTTGCAAGGAAGGTTTTGTTTATTAATGATTTCTATCTATCCCAAGGCAAGTCCTGTGTACTGGACTGCTCGTAATGCAGCATTTTGGAGGAAGAGAGAGAGGCAAAATATTTTGATGAGTTTTAACTGAATTTAAAAGGAGGAAATATTAATATTACAGATTGGCACATGTCTGTGTACCAAACTGCTGGATGAGAATTGAGTTGTAGAACACTAATTCTACCTAGATGGCTTTCAAATTTGATGAACTTACCTCTGATTTTTAGTTAACCATGAAATTCTGCCCCTTGTCTGCCTGCCAGCCTGCTCTGTGCCCACTGGAAACAATTCTCCATGTCCCTGGCACAGAGTCACTCGAAAATAGCACCAGCCACTTTCCTACACTCACTGGCTGTGAACATTTAACACAAAAGTATATTTTGCCCACGTGACGAACACGAGCATTCGTTATATTTTCTGTGAAGAGCTGGGCTTTCAGGGAAGGTCCTGGGAAAGCAAAGGAGTCGAGCTATCCTGTCACATTCGGCCGATACAGCTGTTTATTGTACAGTCTCTCCTTTGTGCTTGGACAATTGCCACATGTGATTTAAGCATGTTTGTAGTCCTGGTGGGTGCAAGAGTCTTGCTGGGCAGTCTCTGCTGGGACCAGTGATGGAAGAGGGCATCAGCCTTACTCTCCAGCTGGCAAAAGCACGCAATGCAAAAAAATAAGGAAATTAAAATCTAACACTCTGAAAATTGGCAGCCTGACATATAACGGAGATGGGGCATTGAGCCTGGGTATGTCAGGAACATAATTTTAACACAACAAGACACATGTAACCAGGCATGACACATCGGTGTGCTGACACGTGAACCAGTGCATCTGAAACAAAGGCAATTTGCTGAAAACTCTATAGATTCTCCTTGACTTGAACAAATTTCATTTTAGAAGTTTTCATGATTAACAAGCTTTCTAGAATATTTACAACTTTCTGAAGTGAGCTTTTTTTTTTATTTAAAAAATAAAGTTAAATGGAACACACACACTGCTTTTGAAATATAGCAATAGGAAGGTCATATATTTAGGTGTTACATATTAAAATATTGATTTTTTTTAAATATAACCCCCCTGCTTACAATAAATACAATACAAGTCATAACCTTTAATATAAAAATACTTCAGTGTTTCACAGCAAAGCTTCATTAACATTGCTAAACTACAGAATTGATCATTAGTGGAGGATACTGCATTTAGGTTTTAATAAGGCAGTGATTTATATGGAAACTTATTAAGAAGCGAGATATGGCTCATTTCTGATCTCTGACATGCTTAAAAGATGTTCCATATTAAGGGATTGATCCTGTAGATCGCTGAGCTGATATGAAGAAATGTCGATAAACAAAGTGCTCACTTTGTCACTGGCCTTTACCTTGTTCTTAAGTAGATGTACAACACGCAGTGGAGGAAACTGGGATAGTAAAGATTTCCTGATCTCAGTCATTTCAGATTTTGTTTTCTAGATGGGAAGCCAAGTTTATTATCCTTTCTTTATTTTTATTCTGGACAAACGGTTGAGCATTTGTCTGCAATGTGGAAAATAGCACGAGGGTGCATTGGGACATTTTCCCATGTGCTCTCTGCAGGGAGCTGATTTTGCACCACCTTGTGCTGGGTGCTTACAGCCAGGCTGACTGTGTGTGCCCAACCGTTGTGCATGGACGATGGTGAACTTTGGGGAGGGCTGATGATAAGCAAAGGTGAGAGAGGACACAGCTAGGAAGCCTAACCTCAGCAAGGAGATGATGTCAATCAGGCGCTGGCTCTTCAGGTCCTTGTAGGGAGAACTGGAACTCCTGGGCCTCTTCGAATGCCTGAAATTCAGCCACACAGCAAAGGGAGTGCACATGAGTGGTTCTATCTGTCCTTTTTAGCTTAAGATGAGCTTAATGAATTAATTTAAATGAGCCAAAATGCACTGTGTCATTTTTCCTGGAGTGGTTCAACCAGGTGGTGTATGCTGGGGTATTCTTAGCTTCCATCAGCAGCTCCAGTGCTTGCAGAGCCATTCCCTAAGACAGTGACAAGAAATACAGTGTCCTTACAAGTGTGACACAGACCGTCTGCCTCAGACACGGATCTGCATGCGTGACTGGGACCTCCTGAGATGGGCAGAGTTGAGATCTTTGAGTTGAAGGACTCTTGGGTTGGTTGTAGCAGAGCCAAGGACACCAAAGGGAGAGGAGTGACACACGGCAGTTAAAATAACTGCTGGAAATGGAGAGTTCCTAGGGGAAAATAGTTTGCCTTCGTTTAGGTCCCTTTATGCGTGCAAGTCTGTGGACAGTGTGATGAAAATGCATTGTTGTATGTTACCCAAGAATATTTCATAGGGGGAAGAAAAAAATTTTCTTTGCCAGAATGATCCTGTTACACAGGCAGCACTTATTAATGTGGGTGAGTTTGGGTGTTTTGCTGTTATTATTATGATTTCTTTTTTTTTTTAAGGTAGTGCATGTTTTTCATTACTTTTAATTGGGAAAAGCCTGATGAAAGCGAATGTACACTTTATGTGTCAAAGAACATGTTGAAGACTTTTCATTCACATGTGAAACCTGCTTATGTGTCACTTTATATGATTTTCTTTTTGAATTTTATTAGCTGAATTTTAGTGGTCTTTAAAGTGAAAACGATAGCAACCAGGTGCATTATGGGGTCGATAACACAACCCTGCCAACACTCCTACCTGAATAGTTCCTGCAGTTCCAGTCTTTGCAGTTTGTGCAGGATCAGGAATAGATTTGTGCCCTTGGTACATTGGAGGCTCCCAGACAGACACCACTGGTCTGATTTTGGGACCGTAAGCTGTATTTCACTCCTCTAAAGTGAATTATTGATTCAAAAAACCAAAAAAAAGGATTGTTCTTTGCAGATTTTACATTTCTGTTTACATGATCTTTCTCTGATATTTTTTGGTTGTGATGACAATAAATAGAAAACTTAAAAATACCTTCCTCTACCCAATTTTACCTGCTTTCTGGCTCAGTCATTTAAAGCCTTCCCATGGCTTTCCACGTAGTATCTGGAGGGAAAGCCAGTTTGTTAAACAATCAAATATCCATATATACATATATATAGGGATGTACTTATAAGATAACAAGAGGCACAAACTGCATCTCATGTAGCTACCGCTGCCAGTACTTACACAAATCTGTTAATAATTAAAAATTTTTAAAATTTCTATGATGATTTAATTTTTTTTTAATACCACCTCAGCACAGTGAAGATACTTGCAACCTGAGGTTGTTTTTTAAAAATAAAACAACCAAAAAACCCCCTTGATATTCTTTCCCTGCAAGCCTTTGATCCCGACTCTCCAGTCGTGGGAACAAGGAGAAGTCGTCTTCCGTGAACTGTGAGTAGGAAGCTGCGAGGGAATCGGCAGATGAGTTTGAACATTAGGCCGTGTTTATACTGGGGATTAAGTCATTTGTGGTCAGTAACCAATGCAGCTGGGCTGCTGCAGGCTCCTGCTTCACATCAGATGACATTACTGGAGTGAAAATGAGGGGCATGCTTCACTGCTGGAAAGGGTGATTTCTGCCCTGGCTGTATGTGCATTTCACTCCCCACCCGACTGGGGTGAATCCGGACCAGAGATGACCTTATGTTCTCCATCCTTGTGTTTCCAACATGTTAGATTGGAGCAATGCTCCTTTGGTGAAGGGAAAACTTCAGAGAAAATGCTTCTGAAGAGATTGATCGAAACCATAATTGGATGGGTGTAGCAATAAAGAGCCAAGCCAAACCTGAGCTGCTCGGAGAGGCTGCTGCTTGGTGTTTCTCATGGTCCTAAAGACAACAGTCAGAAGATAGGGAAGTGAAGAGAGAAAAATGCCTAAATTGCTGCAACGATCTGTCTGTGTAAACATTTCAAACATCTGTCTGCATTTGGAAATATCCTGCATTGTGCTCTGAAAGTATTAAGACTTTTTTTCCAAAGGTGATTTTATTGTCAACTACTATTACGGCAGATCTGTATTTTTCTAGGAGGCACATGGTTAACATCCTTCTGTGTTTCTAAATATAAACTTGCTTCCCAATAGTATTATCCAGGTCTCATTCGTTCTCTATTTCTCTTTTCTTTTTTTCTGCTCCTCTTTCTCTTTCTCTTTCTCCTTCTCCTCCTGAGTGCATTTGATGAGGTTCTGAGTTACAACTGGACTCTGTGAGGATGGATTCCTTTTGTGATCTGCGCTGAGTTATACTGAAACTTTCTGTAAAGTTTTACTTTCAGGGAGTGCTATATAGTGGCTTTTTATGTGTCTAAGAAATGGAAACGTTTTGTCTCGTATAAAAAAAAAAAAGAAATATTTTTATACTGTGCTCCATTCACAGACCACATCAGAGGTATTCTAAGAATAGAATAGATCAAATATATTTTATGGAAATATAATGAGAAAAGGATGTGTTCCCAAAACTCACTCTGAACAAAGGAATGCAACATAGTCAGGAATACTTTAATGCGCCTAACAATTTTCTCATGTGAAAGGCTGAAGGAACAGTCTTGGTTTGAAGAAATCTTCCAATTCTCCCCGGGCACCCTGAACTTGAAATCAGAACTAGGAAAGCTATATATTACAAAAAAGAAAGTGTATGGAAAAAGTGACTGAGGGCATTAACCATAAAAGACGTTTTGAAAAGAAAAATAACATCAATATGAAACATTTTGTCATGTTTCATTTCATTGATCATATATTTATTTTATGTGCTCTGGAGCGCTGAAGCTTAGATGTAACTACATTTCAGGAACCTCATATTAGACCTGTCATTCTCTTTGTGGTGAAAACTAAACAGCGAAGAAAAAATAAAATAGATTGCAATTATTAGATTTGGGTTGGATTCCATTGGATTGTGCTTAGAAACTTCAAAAACTGAGCTTGGAAAATGAGACATAACATTAACAGCTATTAAACATACTGCCTGTGTGACAGATAGAGAAGTAGGAGGTACACCTACAGTGTAAAATAACGCATCTTTTCCACAGTAATGCAGTATGTTCACCTTAAATAGGCTTGTAATTAAAGCTGCCACTGTTGATTAGACCAGCCATGTAGGAAAAATGCATTTGTATTAGTTCTAATTAAGTCTGTTTTAAACAAGTTGAAGTTACAGATTGTTTGTTTCACTTTCTGATACAATGGCACGTATTTCAGCCGCTGTCTATAGCTTCCAAGTAGTACAGACCTCTGCTTAAAAGGCTCAGTCTTTTCAGTAGCTGGTCCCAGATTACATCTGCTTCAGTTCTGGGTTTCTTTCCTAGGCAAAACGCTGTGTTTTGAAACAGGGTTGTTACAGGAATATGATGGATGGGATCAGGCCACTGTTAGCATCATCGGAAAAAATACTTATTATTAATAAGGAAAATGAAAGCATTTATTATAAGTCATCCTCCTGAATTTTTGGTCTTAATGTGTTTTCCAAGAAATATAAGGTTGGCTTAGAAGTTCTTAGTGCAGAGAAGTGGAGTAGGGAAAGGCACAAGCATGGGGAGCTCTGGCAGCTCCTCACACTTCCTCACAGATCTCTCTGGGTGCTGGGTGGCATTTCTCACAGTAGGCATCTTTGAAGATTGCTGGTATAAAGCCCAACGAGATACAGTGTGTTTTCAAAACTCCCTGTTGGAGTCTGAAGCCCTGTTAGAACTGAAACTTATACTCCTTGAATTGAACAGAAAGAGGATTTGGCCCTAAGTAAATAGATTCAGATATATCAAGCACTGCAGTCTCCAAATGCTAACGAAGTCCCACCACAGTGGTAATTTATGCAATGGCATTTTGTGCAGTTCAGGTCTCTGAACAGGCTTTGTAAGACATAACTCCAGGGGAGTAACATCAACCTTTTCATCTCCTCCTCCATCCTCTCAGTGCAGAGCAGATTGTAGGTGCAAAACGAGAATGAAGTAGAGAGCCCTTCGGCTCCTCCGCAGTGCTGACCTGCGCCGTTGGGCTTTCTCCTCCTCATGGTCTACGTGGCTTCGGGTGGGCAAGTGCCGAGATTTTTTCCTCCAAGGCAGGATGTATGTGGAGCACGGAGTTCCATCGCTGGGGAAGTCCCTGGGATGGGGTGATGACCAGAGTGCCTGAGTCACCTCTAGGCACTGCGTGGCCCTGCTGCTTTGGGTCCTCCTCCACCCTTGGAAGCCAAGTGAGATGGGATTGCTGCTCGCCACACTCCTCGCATGTTAATGTCTTTTGAAACAACGTGTGTGCATGGGAAACCTCCACGAATAGAGTGCTGGTTTCAGCTTGTAACACAATGGGAAAAGATTAAGTTGTGCTGCGTTTTTTGTATTATTTTTCTTTCTCCTTGGTGCAACATTTTCAGTATAAATGGCAGAAGACTGAGGCACAGAATGGGAAAGAATTTCTGAGATACACAGCTGGGAAAAGAGCCTGATTTCTGATTTTATTTCCGTATTATCCAATTAAATTTTGTCACTGTCCTGTTATTTCATGTCCAGTGCGGTATTGCTTCCACAGAAGAGCTAATTGTGGAAAAAGATAAGTACAAAAGTGCTCATATTTAATTAAGAATATTATATACTATATCCAGGAAGAAGATTTTTTTTCCTAAAATTGTTTTAATTAACATGAAAGAAAAGCTTCTGCTGACTTTTTATTGTCGCAAGATAGAGAGAAAATTATTTCATGCTAACATTGGACTATATTTAGCTTCCATCTCTCTATCTACAGAAGAAAAATTGAACATTAGTTTATGTTAGATTATATTGCTCCTTTTTATCTCATAAGGGTTTCCTTCAAGTGCCATTAAATAATGATATAATCTTTGGAATATTAGTTAACACTTGATAAATATTTAATTTTTGTTGTTTGTCTGTGTGTTTTGTCATTTTTTTGTATTCCTTAGCTGAGAAAGAAATCTTCCACATTCCAGAAACCTGATATTTTGGACCGAATCCCTCACCGAACAGGTTGTATGCTGCCCTTTTCAAAATCAAGTTATCAGAAGATGCCCTTCAGCAGAAGTGTTAAGAGGACTCGGTGAGCTTAACATGTTTCGCCTGCTTAATTTAATTTGGAAAAATTCAACCAGAAAATGAAGTTATTAACAGGTTGGTACATTCAGAGATAAGATGATGTCACAGGAAAGCAGTCAAGTGGGCTGCTTGTCAAAATATAAAATATGTATCTGTCAGAATCAAGTGATAGATAGGCTGTGGCTGGGTGTAGGATGTAGTGAAAATAGTGTGCTAAAAATTGAAACCAAATCCCACCAGTCTGGAGCACAAGCTTTTAGTAACTATAGTGGTGATCAAAAATATAATGATTTTGGGGACACGAACTGCACTGCATAAACACAGTTCACGTAATTTCTTGGCACCAGTAGCCAGAAACATGTACATCAGCAGTAGCCCTCAAACAAACAGGAGAGACCTCAGAAATGTGGTCCTTTCAAGAGATGACTTTGAACCTGGGACACCCCATTAGCCTGAGGATGCCAAAATGAGGATTAATAAATCTTTCCCTGGGTAACTCAGGGACTTTAAAACCTTGAAATGTGAAAATAGAGTCTGTCTAGCCAACGTGATGAGCCTTTCTCTATTACAAGGGTTCAGATCAAAAAGAGAAGTCTCTAGTGTGTTCTCGAGGAACGTGTATGTGATCTGTCAGTCACAAACCTCATCCTGCCTCCCAGCTTGCCAGATAAAATGGCTGGGACCAGCATTTTTAAGTTAATAAACTTGCGAATTTTAAACAGCAATTTGTAGTCCCATATGAGCAAAATAGAACAGGCTACTTAGTAAAGAATGCAGTCAAACTCCCAAATACTGCGATGACAAAATGAAAGAAGTACTATTATAATGAATGTCAGGTATTGTGTTATCACTGAATTTGGGAAAATGATCCAGCTTATGTGGAACTGCATCCACTGCAACTTGGAAAATTGAGCTTTAAGCCTGTAAACTCTTGGGGACAGCCCATGAAATCTCTCTGTTTGCTCAGGATCTTCCATGATGCAGAGTTTAATTGTGACTGGAAACTCTCAGGACTAACAAAATACAAATAATAAAATGCTGCTCTTAAATTTAAAGGTCAGAAGGGACTATACTGACCTCTTAATCTGTAGGTCAGAGGGCTTTGTTCAGTAATACCACCATGATATTTCTAATTTATGCTTCAGTTTAAATACTTTCTAAAGCCTCAGCTCAAAAAATATATCTCCTCAAGAAAGAATAGATTTTAATATGTTGTTCTGATGTTAATTTTTTTCCAGTATTTAAATTATTTCTCGTTTCAATTTCTTTAGCTTTAACATCTAATGTCTGGAATTTGATGATTCTTCTTTACGCTGCATTAAACTTACATGAAAACCTTTCTCTTCTATAAACGAAACAGGTGGAGCTTAAATCTGTAAGGTGGGTTCTTAAAAATTTTAGTGGTTTTTTCCTACATCAATTCCATTTTTTTTTAACTATACTTTTCAATATGTGAATGCTAGAACTGAATATTGGGGTTTGTAAAGACTTCCCCAATGCTGCACAGAGCGGACAGTGACTTTCAGCTATGTTATGCTCCAATTTATGTACTCAAAGATCACATTTGCTTTTAGGAACTTCATGATGTTGGGGTTATATGTGCTCTGCTTACTTCGTATCATGCTAATTTTTTGTTCAGCAAGCATTGTAATGGTGATATAGAACTACCCATATTGCTCCTATACATAAGTCTGACATCTTAGTTATGGTTCAGCTCTTAAAGATGAGTATGTCATCCTTTTCTTAGTTGAAATGTGAAATTAATTCCCAAATCTTCCAGCGCGACGAACTCGGTTTTAGACTTGTGTAACGACAATGCCCTCATAATTGAAAGAAAAAGGAAAAAGGAAATTTGGGAGTCTATTAGTCTACATGTGGTATACTTCTTTTCCTAAATTGAAAATAATAATAATAACAAAAATACTAACGACATATTTGGGCTGAAAAACTGTTTTCTGCACATGTTTTATATATGTGGGTTTATTACACAGCTCATGTGTCCTAATTAAGTAATTTATATTGTGTTATCCAAAAAAGATGTTCTTGTTCAATTGGATACACAATGAAAGTTTCAAGAAATCTTGTTAATCCTGTATTTACAGGATCAGTGAATGAATAAAGAACAACAACTACAAATAAATGTATTTCTATGTGCTGGTACAAATACCCACTAGATTATTTACTGGACCATGTTCGTATGTGTATATATATTTATATATGCAAAATATAGGTCAGGGTGAATTGTGGTTTTAGTAAGATTTTTCCTTTTTCTTTTCTTCCTGAAATTAAACATATTAACTTTATCCACTGGGTGAGTTATAATGCAGAACTAAAAGTCAACTGATAAATACAACTAACCCTAACAAGGAAAGTTTAGGCTATCATGTTGTAATCTTGGGTGACTGGCCCTCTTTAA
Organism: Clamator glandarius; assembly: GCA_033459285.1. Classification (NCBI taxonomy): domain Eukaryota; kingdom Metazoa; phylum Chordata; class Aves; order Cuculiformes; family Cuculidae; genus Clamator; species Clamator glandarius. The sequence continues at coordinate 1,979,814 of JAUNZM010000826.1, forward strand.
GCTGTGTTGTTTCAGAGGGGCATTAGTACCATAAACTTGAGATCTGGTTATTTTTTTCCTTCTTTCCACAAAACCTTGATATTTTCTGAATTGGTGTTTTGTTTCTTTGTACTAATCTGATACTGTTCACCCAGAAACAGAATCGAGTTATTGCTGGTAAAGCTAATTAAGATTTCTAAGTTTCCCTTCCCCTTTGCCATTAAGCTGGATTTTGAGCTTCACATACCCTTGCAATTACTTTGAAATTCCAAGTCTCCTTGCAACTACTTTGAGAAATTTGAAAGCTAAATTATTCCCCAGCTTAAAATATTGTGTTCCCTAGTTGAAAGGCAAAAAGCAATATTGTTATATTTGTATTCTGATGAAATTCATTATGTACAATATAATTTCTGTCTCCATAACAATCGACTCTTCTTCAGTTAGAGATGATACTGAATTACTCCAGATCTTAGTAGTAACTTTTCTTTTCTTTTTTTTTCATTGAGAATATAGAAAGTATTTGAGATGTGTGTCACTGGCAGTAAAATACAAGTTTACAGAGTTTTTCTTCTGTTTATTGTAAATCAGCAACAGAACAGCAGCCCATGGCTTTAGTCCAGGAAACTGAGATTAGGAAGTAGAAGGCTGAACAGAAAATCATGTTTATAAATCTCAACAAACCTCTTCCTTGCTATGCAGTGAGGACCTGCTTCAGCTCTCTTTGAAGTCAATGTGAAAACTCCCACAAAATTCCAGCAGGCGTAGGTCTAAACTCTGATAACTCACATTTTTGTCCAGTTTAGGGTCGGATATGGTGAGATACAGTATGTGCAGAGAACTGTAACTAATGAGGTCGGTCTTGGATATAGTGAGAGACAAAGATGAAGAAGTGAAATTACTTATCACAATATATCAGGTTAATTTCTTTATTTATAGGAACCCAACAACATTGGAAATTGTGCTGAATTGATGCTCAGCTTGATGTGTTATGAGCGGTAGCTGCTGTCCACAAGTCCATTCCCCTGAGCAACATTTGAAGCGTAGCCTAGGAGAAATCTGTTGTAATTTGCTCTTCTCCTTTCTGTATTTATAATCCTACAATACTGTGAGTTTTTACTGTGGGTGGACAAGCAACATCCACTCATATCAGAGAAGATACAAGTACAGATAAATATAACTTTATACATTCATTTTTATATAACTTATGCAAATGTATGCGCAAGTTAGTCACAGATCTCAGGCTGGCAGCAGATAGCTGATGTGACCATTGTTGTAGCTTTGTTTGGACACTTGTGTTACCAGATGATCTTGCTGCCTCTAAGCAGAGCTTTGCACACATATGTTTGCTCTGTGCCCACTAGAGCAAGGTCTGGCTGGAAGGAGGTGGTGGGATGGGAAAGAAAAGGGAGCACGGTCCTGGCAGTTGTTCATCCCTACTGCCAAAGTAGAGCTTAGACATATTGTACGTGGAGGCTTCTCAGGTTTTCTTCTCAAGAGCTTTAACAAGGAGGCTTAAAGTCTGAAAACTGAGGAATACGTTGGCATCTGTTGGAGTGAGTCCTGAGAAAGGCCATGGAGATGATCAGAGGGCTGGAACGTCTCCCATACAAGGACAGACGGAGAGACCTGGGCTTGCTATAACATCTCCCCAGAGCCTTCTCCAGGCTCTGGGGAGATGTTATAGCAGCCTTCTAGTACTTAAAGGAGCTTCTGGGAAAGCCGAGGAGGAGCTCTAACAAGGAGTGAAGGGAAAGGATGAAGGGGAATGGTTTTAAGCTGAAAGAGGGGAGATTGAGATAAGATCTTAGGCAGAAATGTTTTGCTGTGAGGGTGGGGAGGCCCTGGCCCAGGTTGCCCAGAGCAGGGGTGGCTGCCCCATCCCTGGAGGGGTTCAGGGCCAGGTTGGATGGGGCTTGGAGCAACCTGATCTAGTGGAAGGTGTCTCTACGTATGCCAGGGTCGTTGGAACTGGATATCTTTAAGGTCTCTTCCAACCCAAACCATTCTATGATTCTTATTACATGGGAGCTTATCTGTATTTCTCCTAAGACCAAAGAAAACCAAGAAGTCAATTCGTGCGTTAGGTTCAATTGTCCAAATTAATATTCTTAATGTTTATCCTTATTTTAAACACCCATGAATGGCTTGATCCCTACTGCTTAGATTATAGGTTTTTGTGTATGAAATGTAGTAATTCCAGTTAATGATGCTGTCTTTACTATATTGCTTTGCATTTGTGTTCACTTTCTCACCATGAGATCTCAAAGCACTCTATGAAAACTCACCAAATCTTCGTGAAGTAGATGAATTTTAGCCTCTTCAGTTTATGTATCAGATAAGGGTAGTAATGAGAATTAACAGTTTTTCCAGAGTTCATTTCAGAGCTTTGCATTGATTCTCTGCAATATTTAAACACTGGGAAAATTAGACTCCAGAAAACTTGACTTCCACTTCTGCCCACTAAATTATGGATCTCTTTACTCCCCATTCTGAATTTCAAGTAACCTTTGAAAAATTTCTATTTGAGTGTCTTCAAATATGAATAGTGATAATTATATCAATATTATTAATATGCATTATTAAAAGACATAAATCTACATTTTCAAAGCTTTGATGTGTTTAAGAAACTGAACTTTTAAATGAAAGTGTGTTTTTAAATCACATATGTATTACAGAGGTTTATTAAGACTAGTCTCACAAAGATCTGCATATACTTAAAGCAGTGACTCATGTGCTCCTGCTGTGGTGCCCTGGAAGCATGGTAGATATCTGATGAAATAGACTGGTTCAGCACCTCACAGGTTGTTTCTCAAACCATTTTGGTTGTTAATATTGGTTGGTTTTTTTGAGTTTCTGGTGTATATATTTATATGTGATTCTCATGGTACTGCAGTTGTGAACTGTGAGGATCAGCACCGGGAGAAGCTGTGTGCTAAGTTCACACCAGATCTCAGTGGTGGACTCTTATCTCTCTGATAAGTTTGCCTTTCAAAACCAGATGCACCAATCACTGTAGATAACGTTGTACTTTTCTTAGAAGTTACTTAAGTCTTCCACTCCTTCCTCCATGCTCTTCAGCAAGGTGAGAGCTGGTCATTCACTACATGGTTTTCCTACGTCTAAATGATTTTCATATTTTATCCTTGTTAGATAGTTCAGACTGCAACAACATTACTCTTTCCTTTTCCATTTGGACGCTCTAAGACTCTTAGCTAGTTTAAAAATAATGAAATCGTGACCGTAAGTTGACATTATAAGCTTGTGTTTTGAAGGCCATGCTTATATTTTGAGGTTGCTGGCTGGAAAAACCAAGACTGACTATGCTGACTGTAATTCTGAATGTTTCTCTCATTTTAATGCTTGTTTTGCAGTTGGGAATGTTAGACTAAAGGTGTACGCTTAAGAGTCTCTCTTTGACCGGGATGCTGAAGGCAGAAAGTTGCTAACAGAGGAGCAGAGATGTTTTGAAGAGCAGTTCTGTTCTTCTTGTCTTTTTTGCACTAACCACCGACCCCTGGAGAACAGGCAGCAGAGAGACAAGAGGATCGTGCCTCATGGATGTGTATGCATAGGTTTGTAGCTGGGAGAAGTTTCCAGGGGAAAGGTACGGATTTTTTTGCCTTTATTTGAATTTTATGGTTACATGGACTGGAAATTTTTAAATGCTTGTACAAATCTTTGTAAAATATATTAATTTTAGTCTATTGATTTTATGTATTGGATAAGTGTAATGATGTATTTTCTACTTTATAGCTATTTTTACCAAAGAGCTGAAAAACACAGCTAAGCAGTAACAAGGAAAGAACATAGGTGGATGCATAGGAAAAGTAGGGGAAAGAGAAAAGTTTGTTAATAGGGGAGATTTTAGACTTTTCCACTCTGGCTTCAGACTCCTGGGTCACTGGATTCTGCCCTTTTTGGAAATGACGGGGAGGGCAGCAGTATATGGGAACACGCCTCTAAAAAGTGACAAGACAGTGCCCGTATTTATCTGGTCTCAGGTCGTATGGGGTTGGGAACTGATTGATCTCCTTCACAAGACAAAAAGCATCCCACAGCTACCTTTATTTCACCCACTGTTGCATCTGCTGAAACATCTGGTAGTGGCTAGAGTTCAAGACGTGACAGTGGATGTGTTGGGGAACCAGTCTGGCTCAGGCTAAGAGTTTTTATGCTTCCATGTGCCACAGAGCATTGGGGGAGCTGGAATTCTTTGATGTTCTGACTTTCAGGAAGTTGAAATGCTCAGAGCAGGCTTGTCATTGAGAAAATGGCATTTCCTTCTAAATACTTTGAGATACGTTTTTATATTGCTTGTATACTTATAACTTATTTGTTAAAAAATGGGGCTTTCAAAAACTTTTATCTTAGCCCAATAGCATTTTTAAAAGCCACTCTTTCTTCCCTAGTGGTACACTTCTGTGGAATGCAGTCACGTGAGAAAAATATTGACTAGCAATTATTTACTTGGTCAGACTGGTTAGTTTTCCTTCAAATGAGATGCTTCATTTTAGCAGCAGCATCTTTAGAGAAAAGATGCAGAAGATAGAAGCTTTGCAGAGGAGGGTAAAAAGAAACCACCCAAACCTAAAAAACAACCACACTGAAGTTGGAAGGGCTTAGAATAAATTATTGCGTGTCATTCTGTGGGAAAATCTTCCCATATGAGTGCTGTGTTGCTCGCAATGTGAGTGCCAGATCCACTCAGCTCTGCTTTGCACTTCTGTCACCCTTATCACTCATGAGACGATACTCTTCTACTGTAAGTGCTACCCCCAGTGGCATGTATTCATTTATAGGACTTGCATACTTATGCTTAAGTCAGACACCCAAGAGGCACGGGATGAATTGACAGTATAGGCAGATGCTCTCGGCAAAGAAACTGGGATGTTAAAAGAGCTTTAGCATGGTTATTGTTTTGCCAGGCAAATCCATGTACTTGTCATCAAGGTGTTCAGGAGTATTTCAGCTTCCTTGTACAAGCTGAATACAAGAGCTGTAATCAAGAGTTACATCATTTGGTGAGACAAGACCTTGAGGAATACAGCAAAGGGAAATGTGCATAATTAGAACAGTTCAGTTACAAGAGAAAAGGGGCTTTGATAGTGTTAGAAATGCAGCTGAAACATGCAGTCTCCATTGCCCTGTCATCAGGCATTAGATGGTAGATATCAATGGTCCAGGGAGCCCTCAGGATCCAGTGAAGGAGCATGGGATTCCTCCTTTGAACATTCTCAGCCCTCAGGAAATCATCTAGGGTGACCATCTGCTGAGCCACAAGATCTTCTCTTCATGGACAAACACCAAATCAGGGATTAAAAATAAAGAATCGTTAACTAAAAACTTAATGTGAAAAGAGGGGTTTGTTTTGATGGTTGGTCAAAGAATGCTGAGGAACAAGAGTGCAACCAATTTCCTCCCCCTCCTCAAAATACCCACAGAGAAAGAGCCTGATGTGAAGAGGGGCCAGACGTGAGAGCCATGGTGACAGAAAACCCACCATAGGTTGTCAAATGCCTCAGGGCTGATGAACTTCCCATGGTGCTTTCCACGCTCATATTTTTGCTGAAATCCTTCCTAGAAATTTCAGTTAGAGGAAAGAAAAAAAAAATTTCTCTAGTGACACCCGTTCTGAGTACGCAACATCCAGCCTGCTTTATTTATATTTTTTACAAAATATTTATCACTGCCATAGTGATAACTAACCTAAAAAAGGAGATGACGTTTCAAAGCAATTTGACCTCCTCTAGACCCTATCTGGAGGCATCTCTATTCTTGCACGTATATTATTGGCAAATGTTTTGGATTTTTGAGTTTGTACAGGAAAATGTTCAACATCTCAAGGATTCTTGAGCCATGGGACATTGCTTTCCATCCAGCACTAAGTAGGTTACCAGACAATACGTAATTCTCAGGTGTCAAATCTGTTCTAACTATCTCTGGATCTTAACATGCAGTGGATTAATAACATTACTCCTCTTTGCCTTTTCGTTATTCTATTTATTATAAAACAATGCTGGCAACTGGAGCAGTATGTAAGTGGGTGACATCCAAGAAACACCATTTAGTGAGTGTTAGAGGAATGGACTTGGATCCAGCTATAGAGCTGATGCTCTTCTAGGACATTTGCACCAACTGGCATCGCTGACATTTGTTTTTCAGGTGAGACTGGGGCTGGAGCCAAAGCAAGCAGTGCAAAAGGGCTTTTCAGGTAAGCAGTTCTGAAATTAACTGATTTAACGAGAATATAAAAGTCATGGTTAGACATTTTTTAATTGAGGCTGCTGGCTGAGGGCTGCTGGGTGCTGTGCAACGTGAGCAGCGCTATGAATATCAGGAATGCTAATAATGGGGTCTCATTTCTAACTTGGGAACAAGAGTTTCATTGCATGCGCATAACTTCCATGGGCAAGCATTCCTTGTCTTGCTGGATGCAGGGTGTGGTTCTGTGTGAATAGCCCCGATCCTTTAAAAGAGACTGGAAGACAGTCAAAGAATTGTTTCTTTGCCAACAATCATAGTGTGGGGAGGCACCAGGCTCAGGTTTTAATCCTGCAAATGACTCCAATAAGGGAAGGAGGCAAATATAGAGTGCAATTTGAGATCTAAATCTTTGTTGGTTTGGGAGGCCTTGTTTGTTGTTTGGGTGTTTGTAGGGGCAGGATTTATTTTTAAAGAAAGATATTAATTAATTTATCAGAGTTTTCTCTGGAAATGTTTGACAATCCATAATGCTGCTTGTTAATAAGGCACTAATTGACTCCTGGGTGTTTAATATGGAATGTTGATGCTAATAGCATAGGTCAGCAGAAAAGTGTCAAAGGACCATGTGTATAAGGATCAGCACGTTTGATTTTGTTTGCACCAGATCCCTGGCTATCACTGTCTTAGGTATCCAAAGAGTGTCACAGTTGTCATAAACATGTCTTAAGTGGGTACTTCAGAATTGTCCTAGGATGGTATTGAGCCAATCTAACAGCCTTCGTGCACAAAGCGTTCACAGTAAAAGAGAGAGAGAGGGAGGAGGAATGTGTGGTATTGCCTTTCTTCTTTCTGGCACAATTGTCCTGGTGGTACAGTTTCAGCTGGTGTAATCAAGAAGAGCCCTGTGTTTGTGCTACAGCACGTGAAGCTCCTTTTTCTGACCCTTATATGGCACAGAATTGCAGCACGATGGGCAGGATTTGCAGCTTCTTTTCCTCTCTGCTTTCTCCAGCCACAACCAGCACAAATATGACTTGTCTAGGAATTTGGCCTTATATTTTAAAACTCCATGCAAATATGGTAATAATAACTAAACTGACATTTGCTTTTGCTTCTGTATAGTGTGTCTTTAATATGATTACTACCCTTAACATTTAAAAGAACTTTGACCGTTATGTAATACCTTCACCGTTTAAGTACAACGGGAATTTATTATTAACTGCAGTGGCTGGAAATGGAGCACTTCTTGCATTCACACTATAAACAGTTATGTTGAATTAGTAATCCTGCTTGTCAGAGTTGTTCACTCTTTGATATTAATCAGCAGGTCTATGAAAGGTACGATAAAAGGCAGAAATGAACAGCGAAGAAGTTGTAAGCCTTGGTTTCATAGAATCAGGCTCTATCTAATACTTAGGTTCACAACGCTTCTTGCAGTGACCATTAGACTCAGGGGAAAAGAAGTACTGCATTATGGTAATGGTACCCCTATCTATCATTTGATAAACATATATTTAGAGTCTTACTGAATAAATACAATAGCAGATAGTGATGAAAGCCAAGACTTTTGAGAATGTTTTTAAGTTATTTTGCAAAGAGCATGTTTTTCAAGCTGTTGTATAGATCGAGTATGATACAACCTAGCAAACCACTTAATGATCAAATACTACATGACAAAATGAATAGCATCTTCTTTTGGTGCTTATCCACTATTAAAATCATGTGCAAATCACTTCACCTGAATATTTCTACCTCATTTTGTGGGTTGTTATCTTTGAGCTACATAATTAATTTTTGTATCTTGCAAACTATGTTGCACTGCAGGGTTTGGGTTTTTTTTTAAACACTTCTGAATCTGTAGTACATGTTCATGCAGCACATACAGAGGTGCCAGGTCTTTTGGTTGCAAATGTCATCTTGTGAGATCTTTAGGTGATCAAAGTGAAAATGACACCTTTGTAATGCAAGATGTCTTGAAACAGTGCATAATAAATTACCATCATTGGTTAATGAACATACATGATTAATGAAACAAAATATAGGCATATAATAAAGGCTTTTCTTGTATGTGCCAGTCATCTTACTTGTTCAAGTGTTTCCAGATACACTCCTTATACGCCTAACATAATAGTTGACGTGTATCCATACATGTATAGTAATATACATCAGTGAAATCAAATTGCAGTGTATGACCTATCCATTAAAAGTTAAACTACAACATAGTAGCACATTTGACATGTTTCTATGCCTAGATTCTTTCAACTTGATTTTTCCCCGTTTTTCATCCTGCTTGTTATAATTTTGGTTTGGGTTTTAAAAAAATCATCTTTGAATGACATTAGTCTTTGTCAAACTAAGTATAACTTTTACTGATCACTTTTAAAGCAACATGGCATTAGTTTTTTTAAATTCTCATTTCTAAATTTAGCATTTGCTTGTGGTAGGATCAAAAGTGTCAAAAAATCTGCCTCACTCCCTCATTATCAATCACTGTGATATTTTTGGAGAAGCCATTTGATTTGCATCGTTGGACCTCCTACCTAGCATCACAGAAGGCTTCGCATCAATAAAATTAACTTTTGTCACTCAAACCAAATTGGGCTGAGGCGCTCTTGCCAGAACAGCTAATGTGCGTGCAAGGAGGATGGCTGAGCCTGAAAACATACAAACCTCCTTTGGAAAGGCAGAATAAATTAATTGATCCACTTCTAGGTGATGTCCCGGAGCTTTCCTTACATCTCAAATGAAACCCAACTGGAAGGCCACAGGTCACCCCCACCTGCAGCCAGTTAAATGAAAGAGCTGTGATACAACCAGAGGTGCAGACTGGTAGTGATGAGGCAGATCAGCCTCCTATTTGCACTGTCCCATCATGCAAAGCAGTGCTCAGCTGTGCCTCACCTGCAGAAACCTTGAAGTCGTGATTTAGTGTGCAGCCACTATTTGCCAAGCTCCCCATTGCTCCAGAGGAAGTTGCTGCAGCTTTTTGCCGAGTACAATGTCCCTCTCATCTCCTGCCAGCTCCTCAGAGCAGTTCCTAGGGGCAGGATCACCACTCTCATTGCCTCCTTCCTCATTTGCTGAGTGGGATCTGCTCTTCTTCCAACATCTGGAGGTCTGGTCTGCAGCACAGGGTGCCTGGGGTTCATGTGCTTCCTCTATGGATCCAGCTCTAGCCGTGCTGAGAGCTTTTCCCAGTGAAGCCCAGCATGACTGGTCGTCCTTGCTGCCAGCAGGCCACCTCAGCAAGGCAATAAAAAAGACAACGAGAAGTCCCAGCCTTTCTACAATGTCTATTATTTTTAGCTTGAGGTTTCATTAGCCACAGTGAGGGGAGGTGGATGCATCCTGCTTGGCTGCATCCTGCCTTGCAGCAGACCCACTCAAGAGGCAAAACTGACTTTTCTTGAGCCTTTTGGTTTTGCTGACTCTGAAACACTTTGTGTAGTTTTAAGATAGAATGTGAGGATTTGTTCTTGGACAGCCATATCTTATTTTTCATAAATGCCAGCTCATCATCTAGTAATGCTTTTCCCTCCCTTCCTCTACCAAATTTATTTCAGGTGCTCTACACTGTACTGTAATTATACATGATATTATCTTCTAAAGGCATTATACATGATATTATCTTCTAAGACATTATAAAGATATTATCTTCTTTGGTGCATCTAGTATTGCTTTCTCCTGTGTATCCATCAGTGGCTCATTGATATGTCCTTCATCCATATTTACTGAAAGATTTTTATATTCTCTGAGTCTGTGAAGAAGACTGGTAGGATTTTTGAATGTTTCTGAGGTTTTTATTTGTTTCTTTGGGACTTAAGCTGTTGCATAGCTGCAACTTGCACAGGAGTCACCTGGTCCTTTTTTTCTTCTTTCTTCACTGGTGAATAGAATATGACAAAGCCCTCAAAGAACTGAAGAAACCACTGAGCTTTTTATCCCCTCAGGAGAAGGTAGAAATTTATGGAGAGACTGCAAAAAGACAGGATTAGGGGATTTCAGAAAATGTAAACCTTTTTCCTTTTTGGGTTACGTAGGCCTTTCCTAAGATGTCAGTCCTAAGGAAAATGTGCTACTGTAGTGCAGATGGATGTAAACTTTAAATTCAAGTTTGTATAAAGTCAGTGCACGTGCACTCTAACGTGCTTGGGGATCGATGCTGTTAAATCTCTGTCTTAGTCATTTAAATGACTGTTTCAGTATGGTCTGCAATAAAAGTATTTAGACTTTGATCTACTTACAAAGCCAGGTAGTTCTTGAAATTTTTCATAACTATTTCCCCATTTCCTGAGCCAAAGTCATCTTATTTTATCTCAAAGGAAATAATGGTATTTTACCGCACCTGGTGAGATCGTGGAATATGTGCATTTCATAGAATCAAAGGATGGTTTGGGTTAGAAGGGACCTTAAAGCCTATCCAGTTCCAAACCCCTTCCATGGGCAGGGACACGTCCCACTGGATTAGGTTGCTCAGAGCCTCATCTAATCTGGCCTTGAACCCCTCCAGGGATGGGGCAGACGCCACTGCTCTGGGCAACTTGTTCCAGCGCTTCACCAACCTCACAGGAAAATGTTTCTTCCTAAGATCCAATCTAAATCTTTCCTCTTGAAGCTTGAAATCGTTACACCTCATCCTGTCCCTGTACTCCCTGATAAAGAATCCTTCCCCAGGTCTTCTATAAGCACCCTTAAATTAGTGAAAACCTGCTATAACACCTTAAAAGCTCAGGCTTTTGTGAATGTTTCTGTAAAGGACAAAAGAATATCTTTTGAACCCTTAAGCAAATGAAATATATAGAGAGTTGCACTGTCTTTTTTAGAATATTTCTCGAATTCCAATTAACAAGTAAGATTGACCACATGCAAATTCAAGTGAAATTTTATTAAGTTTTATCAAATTAATGGTCTGGGACATGAAAGGAAATGATCTTAAAAGTATCAGCAGAACACTAACTGGTAGTAATGTTAATTGGCTTTTCTTTGCTTCCTTACCACTGTGGATGCTCGATTAAGTTAGTTGGAAAGAAACAGATAAACGAATATGAATTTCACTCTGTGCTAGTTGAGAGGCTGAACTACTTTATGGCAAGATCTGGGCCAAGATGTTAACAATTATAACATTTATAAACTGGCTACAATCCTTTCAATGCTTAAAACAATCAAACTAATTCAATTGATACTGAAATGTTACTACTTTTTGATGGTTTTTATATTTTAAGATTGCTTGTTAAGTTAACTGCAATAAGAAAGATGGGATACTCTGACAATTTATTAAAAGCTTCAAGAAAAAAGTTTTGAAAAGAAATACAATTTGTCAAACAATTCTGGTGTAACTAGATTTTTTTTATTTTAAGAGAAAAATGTTCTATGGAAAAAAGTTGTCCATTTGGCTTAATCTTCTAAAATACATTATTTCATCACAAAATGGACCACACATAATCATAAGTGCTTATTTTGAATATAAATGCCATTTCAAGTGGGACTGTCACACAAGACTAATTATTTGAAATGCAGCAGGTCGAGCCAAACCAGAGGTGATGCTGAATGCTGGGAGCTGGAGCAGGCAGAGGAGGAAAGTGGCGGCGTTGTAGGACAGCTCATCACCGCGAGGAGACGGAGCAGGTAACGCTGGGGTGATGGGGGAAATCCCAGAGTATGTGATTTCTTACCTGAGGTGAAAGGCAGCTCCATTTCTGGACCCATCAGGATGGTATTTTTGTCAACAGTGGAAAGCGTGATCTTGACCATCTTCTTTCTATTCCCTGCCAGCCTCTGACATGCTGTGGTCCTGACGTAGGTCATTAGTCTAATCATGGAACGTGCTCTGCTCTTACATTAGCTTCCGGCCCTGCTCCAAAGCTGAATTAGTGGCATCATCATGAAACAGTTTTTACAGCTGAAAGCAAACAAACTGTGAAAAACCTAGTTCAGGAGACAACATTAGCAAGTACGAAAGCAAGTTATCAAAGCATCCATAGAAACAGAAAAGTCATCCAAATTCTTTGAAACAAACAGTCCTTTCCTTTTCCTTCGTTGCTCGCCCACTTAAAACGAGAGATGAGTAACTTCTAATATTTGCTTACTAAATTTGTTTTCTTTAGAAGCTCTCTTTTGTGATTGACCCTACATAGCCACTTTGCCTGAAGGACAGTTGTAGTATCACCTAATTTCTGTTTCTTCAATTTTAAGTATACCGGTAAGTATCAATTCAGAGTACATTTATTCAAAAGTTAGAAAGTGCACCAAACTGTTGTCTAGTGTAGACTTTATTTTAGGAGCAAACATAAACACAAAGAAACTATAATCCTGGTGTAATGGAGGAATCTAATTAAGACTAATGAGGCAACATTAAATTTAATGTATGATGCATTTTATATGCCTTACCATTAGAGCTGCAGCAAGCTGTTCATCTGAGCATCGAACTTTGGTGAATAAGCCCCTCAGGGCATTGTTAAACAAATCTGGGCTCAGGCCTTCTCCTGCCCATTAGGTTGTGTTGGGCTTGCAAAGATCTAGACATAAATGGAAATTTGGAGGAAGGAAAGGAAAAAGGAGGATGCAAGAAGTTCAGACCATCTTTGAGAGGCTCAGTGAGCTGATACAAAGGGAAGACAAATGGATGGCTCTCTGCAATACCACTGAGGAAGTACAAGCCTGAAGTAGAATTACAGAAAGGTTTAGGTTAGAAGGGACCTCAAATCCCACCCAGTTCCAACACCTCCCACTGGATCAAAGGCTCCAAGCCCCATCCAACCTGGCCTTGAACCCCTCCAGGGATGGAGCAGCCACCACTCCTCTGGGAAACCTGGGCCAGGGCCTCACCACCCTCACAATAAAATATTTCTTCTTAATATCTGGTCTCAGTTACTCCAGTGGAAGGGAGGAGGATGAAGGGAAAAGTATGAAATACTGTTTCAGAGGCATCTATAGAAGCAGGAATGAGAAAAGACTGGGATTTAGGTGACACAGCATATCAAGCAGAGTGGTCATGGTGATTGCTGCTGAGTATCTTATTAGCAAGTTAACAGTGTTGTTTGTCATTTGTTTTGGTTTTTTCTTTCCCTTAAACTTGTGGAGTTCAGCAAGTCCCTTACTTCTATTTAACTGTGCAGAAAAATAGATGCGGAGCTCCAGATTTAGATTTCACTCTCCAAATCCCTTCCCCTCAGTATGAACGAAGACTCCTTCCATAATATGAACAAAACTTTAATAATAGTTTATCAAACAGCATTTCATGGACTCTGTTGCAAAAACAGGTGCTCAATCTGTTGTCATATTTCTTGAAGGTGAAGGATTTGGATGGCACTGAGATAAACTGAGTGGCAGCATTTGCCTTAAAGGACATGGAAGTATAGAAGGCACCAGTAAATTAAAGTTGACTTTGAATGAAGAATGGGTGCTAAGGAATGGAGAGATTTTTGGAGGAGGAACATTTAATGAGTTGACTTCACAGGCTGACAATATAAATTGACACTACATTGCTTGGAGTGGCTGGGTCAGAAGTGCAGACTGAGCTGTAGCTTGGACGAATTCATGAGCTCTGGTGTCAGTCGTTGATTGCCAGCTGCTGTCAGACAGGGCCAAGCATGAGAAGATGATGAGGTAAGGAATAGTGTGGGGAGGAGGGCATGGGGAGGCCCAGTGTCAAAGTGCACTTCAGCCCTGCTGCTCCAAAAGCTGAGTTTTCGCCTACTACATCCTGAAAATTCATTCCAGTTTATATTATTGCATGTGTTAGTGATGGCTTGAGTGTTTGAGACTTTGAAGTATTTTAATCTACACATGAAATTGGAATTTTTTTTTTCCTGTGGAATATAGCCATGGAAACCTGTAGCTTGTGCTGGAGAAGAAATGACTGGAAAAGTTCCTTAGTGACTAACTTTCTGCAAGACAATATCGTAAGTGAAAACACGGTTATACTTTTAACAACAAACAAATGCCAAGTCCTAGTTTTGAATTAGAGATTGAGCAGTAAAGCTGGTCTGAAGTAGAAGATAATGTTGGGATGACTGGTCGCAGTTTAGTGGGAAGACTAAGGTACCACAAGTTTGGGCTGAGGGAATGGGTTATTCCTCACAGAAACATCAGAGAGCACCATGAGAGCTCAGCTAGGGGCAGAAAGGAAAACAATGACAGCAGAAGGGTTTCAGCGAGGTGGGAAGGAACGATGTGGTGAGTGTGGTGTTTTGGTATCGACCTAACTCTGCTGCCATTGAGGAGGGCGTGGGAGTGTGATTTCCAATTGAGCTGATGCTGGGAATTTTTACAGTCCCCTGATGTGTGTGTTTAACATGACGGGACCACCCAATTGTACCTGTCCGGTGCTGCCCGAGAGACAGAGAGAAAAAGCACATGTCAGAGGGTTCATTTCCATACCATAACCTGTTCTTTCCCTTTAAGGGCACGTGTTAGTGTGTCTGCCTGAACCAACTTGAGTGCACACTTATGCTGTTCACATTTGCTCTCTGTTTAGTACCTCTGCTGAGCAGAAAGTACATGGAGGATGCATTTAAACCAGGAGCTGTGAAGGTTTATGGAAGTAGACAACTCCTGTGACCCCTCCATTCTTCATCCCCTTGTCCTCTGTTCTCATCTATTTGAAGAGAAATCCACACACAAACTGTAGAAAGGGGGAGATTTATTACTGAGTTCATTACTTTATTTTCATTTCTCTTTCCCTTCTATTAACTTCCTTCCCCAGTGCTTCAGCTGGAGAAGGGGTTTGTTAATGCTGAATCCTGCCATTTCTTATGCCTGAGCTAGAAACACGTGTGCTTTTTGGAGCACAATTACAGGTTGGTTTTTATTTATCCCTTTAGAATTTTGTCTTTTGCTTCAAGGCATGTCATAGAATCATAGAATAGTTTGAGTTGGAAGGAACCTTATAGATCACATAGTTCCAACCCCCCTGCAATGGGCAGGGACACGTCCCACTAGATCAGATAACATACTCCGCTTAGCTTTTGCCAGCTGGATGCTCTTTTCTGGGCCTCTTGTGTTTGGGTCCTGCAGAACTTGGTGCTGGGATGTCCTCCAGGCTTGGGCTCACCAACCCTCTGGCTCTCACTCTGGTGCCACAGGGCAGCATGTGCTCCCCTGGGGTTGCTAACATACAGACTGAAGCATGCATTGCAGCCAAAGCAAACAGGGCTAAGACACTTGTAAAGCTCTTAAAAACATTTGGTATTTAACCTAATTCTAGGGAAAGTGCAACAGATAAACTTACCTGCCTTTCCTGGTCACGTATGAGTGCTGTTTGGGTTTAGGTCAAATTCCTTGAATGAGTGAAAAATGGGTTTTCCTTTAGAAATGGAGCCTCACCCTCCTTTGCAGCCAGCTCTGAAACAGCCATGGTATTACCATATCTTGGGGTTTCTGTCTAGCATGTTAGCACAAACAAACAAGGATGGAGCAACCCCTGGAATAAAACCAGAGTGTTCAGTCTGGTAGAAAACCACCCAGATGAGCCTCAAATAGGGTTCATAAATTGTACATGGATCTGGTGGTTGTCAGAAGTCCTTAGTTATATTTACTGCCAGTGTGGCCAAGATCCAGTAGGAACTGCTGTCTTTGCTAATGGAGTGTTTTTCCTGCGTGGTGTAGTTTGCATTTGCAAAATCCATCTGACCATTCCTTGTTTCCTCAAGACAACAAGCAGTCAAGGTGGTTTCTACATAAGTAGCCCTCTGAATGAAGAAAATAGGTGATTCTTGAACAAATGTATGGAGGGCTTTACACAACTTTCCCAGGGCTGTGCTCAGCTTCTGTAAACACTGAGCTGGCAGAGGTAAGGGTTACTTTAAATCTGCTCCCTTTAACCTCCTCCTATCTTTAAAAAAAGTAAATCACGAGCAATGACCTGGGAGAGACTGATCCTCCCCACCTCTTCAATAGGTAAATTGCTCTTTTAGAAAAGCGGTCTGTGCTCCCGTCCTCATTTTTCATATCTCACTTAAAAAAAAAAAAATACAGAAAAGAAAAAAATAATCTTTCAAGGACTTTGACTTAGGCAAAGGCACTTTAGAGCCTTTTTCTAATGTCATTCTGAAGTTAAAAAACAATTTGACTTCAAGGGAGAAAAGGCCCAATTTTTTAAAAACTTAATAGGATTAGTCATGGGAACTATTTTTAGCAGAAGTTCAACTTTATCCATGTATTTTAATGTGGGAAAAGTGTGTCCTTTTCCCTCTGCTAATGTTTGATGTATTCCAGCCCTCCTGCGAGTGTGTTTGAGTATCTTATGGGCTCTGGAGTGGAGGAGAACTTCCTCTCGGATTCTCTCTGTTTTCTTTCGTGAAAATGACATTCCTAAGCTGTTTCACTTTCTGACAGGAAATGGAGCCTTGCCAAAAATGATTAAAGTCCAAGAAAGCATAACAGTTCCAAAGCTGCAGCAGTTCTTTAGGAGTCCCGAGTCTGACATTGTGTCAAACAAATGTGAAATATTGTTTAATAAATTTGAATAATACAGGGAAAGGGAAAAATGGCTCTTGGCTTATAATGCTGGGGCTCTTTATTAAGTCTGTAAAGGACTGCCTAGCTCTAATAAATTGAAATATATACATAAATATACTTGTGCATGGATAACAGTTTAATATTGTAATATATAATGAACAGTGCATACGCACCCCCCACACGCAGACATTGATATATATGTATTTATGACCATATATATATTGATATGTGTGTCTAGACCCACTCACAAGTTTGTATATATTTATACACAGACTTACCATTTGCAGGCAACTCCTTTGCCTGCTTCATGTAAGAAATATAAGTATTATTTACAAGGTGGGGCATGACATTATGACTTTATAAAAATACTAATCTCATGCTAGATAAAATACAATTTGTTAACAGTTTCTCAATGGTTTTTTAATTCAATGTTTATTGAAAGGCCGTATTGTGCAGTCTTTACTCATGCCGAGTAACACCTTATCGTGCAATTCCAGCGTTTTTAGAAGGGTTGTGCTGAGGCTCACTAGAAGCACTGAGAATTATATGGTACCCAATGGCCTGGCTCTGCCACCTCTTCACATTTAACAACCTCTTCTGTCAGAGGGGCTACCAGTCACTCAAAGTTTGACTGTTTTCAATATTAGGTTATTAACACAATAGCTCTGTCAAAATGAGCCAGGCTTCAAAGATGTTCTTGTGCTGTCAACCCCAAGTGCTATAAAGCCCGGTCGGTTTCCTTTATCCTTAAGATTACTTCTTGGAACCCACAAAAAAGCCCAAAATGCCTCAACATTTGTAACCTGGCTTCCAATTTCTTCTGGGATTTGATCCTATTGGGTTCACTGAAATCACATTTTCAAGTTGCTCTCTGACCATGAGGCTAGAAATTTCCTTTTTTTTTTTTCCTCTTTTCTGTATTTTAATACAAAAGCTGAATTGCATCATCACCAGAATCCAAGAGCTCTGAATTTAAAAATGAATCCAATGACTCTAGGCTCAATAAAATCAGGACGGTTGGCAACCTTACTATAAACATGAAAAGTTGCTTTGTTGGTTTCTGCAAGAAAACTCCAGTTGTTTCCCCTCTGTCAGATACATTGCTTCTCCACCAAAATATATCAAATATTCAAGAACTTATAGAAAAATACAAATGTTCCACTGACACAGTCTCAAAGACAAAACATTCTTTAAGTGAAATACATTTCAAAGTTATGCTACAGGAAACATTGCTGCTTTTCATTCCTTATATGGGAGTGTAGTGTTATTTATTTAAAAGAAATTATCTTTATCAATGGCATTTGAGGTTTCACATAGGGGGAAGTTGAACCGGGATTGTTCATACAGTCATTCAACAAGGACAGCAATTCACAGCTACTTTTCAGACAAGCTAAATTGATCAGACAAGTCAGTCAATGTCATTGAGCACTATTTGTCACTTCATAAGCAGCTACAATCTGCTGTTCTATAAATGCAGAAGGACCGTCGAATAAATCACATCAACCAGTGGGAGTAGATAGTATCCCTTCATCCATAATTGGTGCGGTCCTCTCCTGTCACATTCACTCATTCCCTGTGATTCCGGCATGGATTGACACTGACAAAGAAAGAGCAGCCACTATTAAAGGCACTGGAGTCTGTCTGCTGCTCTGCGCTCCCTGCTAATAGATATCTATCATACTGTTGCATTAGCATCACAAAAAATCAGACTTATAACTCCACTATCGGGGTGTATCAATGACATGTGTAAGGGCCTCGCTTAGGTTATGGGGAAAGCTGATTGATGCAAAAGGAAAGCTTCTGATTAAACCCACTTACCAAATCTGTCAGCAGCAGGAATATTTACTGCTGTGTGTGCTGCTGCTAATTTTGCAGGCAAAAAAATAATAATAAAAAAAGAGGGGAACATGATTATTTGTTGGAAACAGCCTTTCTAGGAGTTGTAAATTGTCATTCTCTGCTAGTGCAGAGATGGACTTTATTCCTATGAAGTGCTTGTATGATTATATAGGTACAAAAATAATTAGGGATATGGAACACCGACAAACTACTAATGAGCATTAAGCATGCAAAAAGCTTCTAAAACTTCTATCTGGTGCTGTGTTTGGCAAAAAGCTGTTTTCTGAGTAAACGGGTGAAATTAGCACATGATATTGTGAGGGTGTGCCAGGTTACAAACTTTTCTTTCCTGGAGAAATGCTGGACAGCTTCTACCAAGAATATGTTAGATTAATCAGCTCGCTCAGCCCTGGCGAGAAATCACAGTGGAATACCCAAACTGCTGTGTAGTCACATGTAAATCTCTCTGACAACCTGGAGGCATGGTTCGTTTGTTCGGTGTTTGGTTCCAACAACATGCTCGTGGAGGAAAACACCTTGTTCACTTACAAAAAGATTGTAGCTGAATATGTAATTGCTGAGAATGCAGCACTGGAATCCCAGGTCTTCAGCATGAAGATCTGGATCCTTTTCTGTTTATTTTGGGAGAGGAAAAGTTTTAACTCTCAGTTTTCTTATGCATAAACAAGGCTTTGTTTTGCATATCGTGTGGGAAAGCAGGGAAATTCTTGCTTTTTAAAGGTGTTTAGTGGAAATGTCATGTTCCTGGCTGGATTCTTTGCTGGGCCCAAAGGCAAAGTATAATATCAAGTGATTCTTATATTTTTTAGTCTGGGACGTCTCTTGACCCGTGTGCACAGATGATGAGCAATTTTCCTTTCTGTGTTGGCTTCTTTGCCTCCTGGTGCAGAAGAGGTTGTCCTGAAAGCATGCCAGGAACCTAAGCAATAGGTAAGCAATAGAAATTATTTGTTCATGTTGTTATTCCTGTACTATTATAAATACAACTGATATTCAAAAGAAAATTCAAAGCAGTAGATCACGAAAGTATTCCTTACTAAATACAAGACTTTGACTTGCTTTTAAATGAATGTAATAGAAATGTTAAGCTTAAAATCAAAATGCGAGACAAATCAACGTGCGATGGAGAACTGAACGGCATCCAGAGGAGGCAGCTTACATAGGAGCGCATTCATTGTCAACATCTGATACTGAAAAGGTCAATAGTTAATTAAATAATCCATCACCTTAGGATAGAGAGCAGTCCTCACTTCTGACAATCAATGACAGAAATATTAAAAGGTCAGAAAATGAGTTACTTTATATTGTGTTTTCTTAGTGTGCATTATAAAGATGTGACTTGGCTTGAGCAGCGTGGTTATGAAGGTAGGTAGGAAGAAATATTAGCTGTTGCCCAAATATTTTGTTAAATGCTCTTTTAGCGGGCATCTTTATGCGTGGGCTTCCGAAATGATGGGCCTTAGAGATGCACTAAACTTGTAGAATAACAATATAAGGCTATAGCACAGAATATATAACACCCTTATTTTAATGACCAGAGTGTGCTGGGGAGCATCTTTATCCCGTGCTGTCTGAGGTCACATTGGAGTGTATTGGGTGTGTATTCTGACATTCAGGGTTTCTTTGGATAGGGGAAGAGTTACTTTAGGAGCCTGAGAAGCAGTTTATCTGTGCTTGATTTCTAGGCTTAATGAGAATGGTGTTAGGAGAGCAAATGAAGCTCAGGCTCTGACTCTGCGTGTGTTCCTGTGCGCAGGCTGCTGCTTGCATTGTATTACTATGCGTGGTGTGCACCTGGTTCCAGGTTTACCCTTGTAAATAACTGCATTAGTTAAAACAGAGTGATATTTTTAGACACCGAGTTCTCCTAAATTATTTAAGTTAAATGCAATAACAATGTTGCCATGAACATTTTTTGCTTTGCTGCTCACTATAGGCTTTTCTTTTGCAGATACATTTCCTTCCCTGGTTGCAAGGCTATTCCTGCGCTGAGTCTGTCAGATGATGGAAGTCAGTAACTCAGTGAATTTTTCCTCTAATTTTTCAAGGTAGGATGTACTTCTCTTCTCATTTTCTGTATGGGAATTGTGCTTTTCATATGAGGGGAGACAAGTGACTCATTTTTGAGCCCAGTGCAACTGTACAGGGCTCCTCTGTATGATGTCTTCCTCAACCTCCTCCATGCATATGCTCCTGTATGCATCTGCAGAGCTGGGAGAGACCCTCCTACCTAAAGTAAGGGTTATGAACTTACCATAACAACGATCTGCTTCCCTCTTCTCATTACTAAACAGTGTGGAACCAAAGCATAGTTATTAATATTCCCTCTCTTTCTAAATTTTCTGGATTTTTCTTCCCTCATATGTAGCTTTATCCTGGGTGCACGAGAGTCAACATGCTCAAATCTGGCGAGTGTTATATGATTATTTTATCTCTCACTATAAAGTGTTTTGAAAGGCTTTGTATGAGAGGCAATATAAAAATAAATTGAATTGAACTATGGCTTCACCTTCCCATTTCTTTAGTACAGAAACCTTTAGAAAAACTGCAATGTAACGATAAAGGAGGAGATTAAGACTGTGTCATGAAAGAGTTGATGCTGGATGATGGGTCCAGCCCTTTGTGAGGAATTTGGTGGGTTTGTGATCAGCTGTGTATCAATAAGATTCTACAAATGTTCACAAGTGGGAAAAAGCCAGTTTGTATTTTTAGTGTGGAAGGTTATTTTAAGCCATGAGAAAGGTATTAAATATTACCAGACGTGTTTTATATAAATAAACAAAGGTCGACCTGATGGTTGTGCAAACAGCTGTTCTGTTCTTTCCCAACCTTGCATAGTTCATTAAAACTTACACTGTTGGCCTCTGGAAGGGAGATTCTAGAAGGACGTAATCTAACTTACAGAATCCACAATTACAATAATTTGTCTTTTAAAAGAAAATAATCTTAGTTTAGGGTAATGAGGTCTTTCCCCCCTGTAGAAATATGAATTTATGTTTTACAATGCAGGCTCGATAAATTATATTAATAAATGACTCCAGGTTCATGAGAAGTGCTGTATTTTGACAATATCAGCCAACCTTTCCATTTGTTTAAGCAGGAAAAGTGAGGAGCCAAAATAAAGCTGTCACAGAAGAAATCTCAAGAATGTTTATGAAACTCTGCTCTAACTACATTTATTAGGAGTTGAAGCATAGTCCTAATTTGTCATGCAGAATTCCAGGGCAGTGAGTAATTTCTGGAGCTTCTGTAAATGCCAGGACTTAATATTTTTCCATAGCGATGTGTTTGTAAACATGAAGTAAATTGTATAGGTTGCAATGTGACGAAAAGGTATCTAGGATTTGTCATCTTCTGCTAACAGCTGTTGGGTTTATTTTATAGCATCTCATGGGGTTTTTCAGATAAATGTGCTGCTGATGGCAAGCGAATGCACCCTGAGGATCTCTGATGGAGGGCACATGCAAAGTTTAATTGCAGTAAGCTGTTAGTCAGGGATTTGATCTCCAGTGGATCAGCTTCCCCTGGGTCGCTGCCGTTCCCACCAGGGTGTCCACGTGATCACCTTAAGAGAAACCCACACTGAGCAGGAGGCAAACTTCAGGCAAGATGGTAATCTCCCTTCTGGCAAGGATGCTTCTAGCATCATTTTTATGACTTGAAGACAGGAAGTACAGCTTCCCAAGGAGAAGTTTTAAGAGAATGGAGATAATTTTAATTGCGAATCTCCTAGTGTTGTAGGAACCCAGGATATTTGTTCCCTCTCTCCAACATCCCCTTCTCATGTTGTGACATACTGTAATTGTGGGCCTTGGTCTTTTATTGGGTTTTCACTTTTATTGGGCTTTCATCTGAGATTCTGTCTATGTTAATGAGCAGTGGGGCAGCAAGGATGGATCTGAAGAAAAAAGTAGCTGGTGATGAGGACCTCAAATCTACAGCGTTTATGTTTTAGGGATAGCCTTGGTCTGAAACTAGTGCAGTCCCATGGACTGACCCTCTGTTATTGATTGGACTACATTAGTTCTGCCCTTGATGTGCACCTGCATTTAAGTGCCATTCAGAGGGCACTCAGTGCACGGTTTCCAGATAGCTCTTTGCTCTGACTCCTGATGTGATGGGTAGGAGGTACTGGGAGGTATCTTTCACAAGTTCACTTTGGACTCAAGTGAAAATTCTTGCAGAAACACACACCTGAGTGCTAGACATGTTTTGTGTCTCTTCCTTGTGCAGCATTATGAGTCATGTTCTAGGAACTCTTTAGGATTAGACATTTCACACAGAATCACAGAATAACCAGGCTGGAAGAGACCCACTGGATCGTCGAGTCCAACCACTCCCACCAATCCCTAAATCATGCTCCTAAGCACCTCATCTACCCTAACCTTAAACACCTCCAGGGACGGTGACTCAACCACCTCCCTTGGCAGACCGTTCCAATG
Organism: Clamator glandarius; assembly: GCA_033459285.1. Lineage (NCBI taxonomy): Eukaryota > Metazoa > Chordata > Aves > Cuculiformes > Cuculidae > Clamator > Clamator glandarius. The sequence continues at coordinate 2,002,757 of JAUNZM010000826.1, forward strand.
CCTAACCACCCTCTCCGTGAAGAACTTTTTCCTAATCTCAAGCCTAAATCTCCCCTGGTGGAGCTTGAGGCCATTCCCTCTCGTCCTGTCCCCTGTCACTTGGGAGAAGAGGCCAGCACCCTCCTCTCCACAACCTCCCTTCAGGTAGTTGTAGAGAGTAATAAGGTCTCCCCTCAGCCTCCTCTTCTCCAGGCTGAACAACCCCAACTCTCTCAGCAGCTCCTCATAAGATTTGTTCTCCAACCCCTTCACCAGCTTCGTTGCTCTTCTCTGGACTCGCTCCAGAGCCACAACGTCCCTCTTGTACTTCTGCTGAAGATCTCTTCCACACTTCCATGCCCTCATTCACTCTTTATGCAGTGGGTGGGTGAACACCTCCGTAAGTGCCACCAAGGCTCTGTCACTACATATCTAGGCTCGATGTGAGCGCACCAGTAATCCCAGAAACCAAAGGCACTTCATGGAAATGCTGATTGAGGCGTTGCCTTGGAGGGTGACATGAGCCTGCCTCCACTAGACCTGGCGTTCCCATATCCTTTCAGAGGTTTTTTTATGACTTAGAATAAAATGGCAGTGACTACTTGTCTGAACCAGTACATCAGTTCTCGTGGTCTCCTACTCACCAGATCAATTACATCATGTCAGACAAACACGGCAGAAGTCATCGTCTAAAGGGAAAACCCACTCGTTTCTCACTGCATTCCCAACCACATCAGAACCTCTGCCAGCACATGTTAACTCAGATAACATTTTAAGATACTGCTTTAATGAAATGAAAGCCTTGTTTGCAAGGCCATGTCGTCTGAAGTTCTCCCATCCCTCATTTAAATCTAACATAATTAGTACAACTACAGACTTTGTTGTTATACTTGCTGAAGTATAATGGCTGGTATTATAGCAGCTTGCAGGAGAAAAGATATATGATATTGAACGATATGTCTAGGAAAAATAAACATGTTTCATTTCTTCATTAGATAATGTTTATTTATAGCACAATATATATCTACCTCCACAGTACCATTAAAGTTTTGACTGCTTTTTAACTATAAAATTTGATATTGTTGTGGCAGCTGCACTACTCAAATGATTGCTATAGTACAGCTGTTATCAAAGAGTAAGATTTATAGCTATGCTACATGGTGTAAAGATATGTGCATATTTACTTTGTTTTACTACATGTGTCCTATATTTTAATGACACAAGGTGAGATGAAATAGTGAAATAATAAACTCCTTTGCTGCTGCAAAACTGAATGGCACAGTTTGTTTAAAGTTTGGTGTTTAATTTTCTATTGTGCTAACAATAAAAAAATATTCTTTTCTCTGTTATTTTGCTTTACTTAAATATAATTTAAATGTTAGTAGCAATTTTAGGGGTTTTGTTCTCTTTTTACTTCTTAGAGAAGTGCCTTGGAACTGAAGTGAGAACCACATGCTTGATGGAACATGTCAAACTATGTTATATCCTACGTGAAGATCAATATTTTAACCCTTGGTTAGATTTTTTGAACACAGTAAGGGGCAGATTCAGTGCTTTTCTAGGTATATTATTAGCTGAGGGTGTGAAAAAGGCACCAATACCCACTTTTATAAGGTTGCTGTCTCACTTGGCTAGATTGCAACAGCTGCCTAAGCCCTACACTCAGCATGAGAAACAGGTTCAGATGATCTCTCAGTAAGGAAAGGGATGATAAAGTCCATTCTGCTCAGTTGCCAAATCCTGACCACCAGAACAAACTCATTTATAGCCAGGGTTGGGCTTCTCTGCTCAAATGTTGAGCTGACCCACAAGGCTGATCTCCGTATTATAAAAGGTTTACAATTGTAGTACAAAGCATTTACAGGAAGGTACCTTGGATTGCCATTTCAATTTTATGAATGACCAATGTCTTTTTATACGCCCTCCATAGTTTTCCACTAATTGGATCTCACTTAACAAGGAGTATCTAATCAAAAAGGCTTGCAAGCAGAATTAGGTTATTTCATGAAGGCTGAGATATTTCAGCAGAAATCAGGTGTCATTTGTTGACTGCAATGTACACTCTTGTGTGTAAGATGAGAATTTTCAACTCAAGTGTTCTCTGAAACATCAAGAAAATAAGCTACAGAGGAATGATGAGTGATAGACTTTATATTTTTAATTAATTTCTGTGATGTGCTTTGGGTACCTGTTGTCACCGTTCTTGCTTTGTTTCAAACAGTAAAATATTAACTACTGCAACTTGCTAATCTGCTCTCCTTTGAATATATTTCTCCCTGTTGACTTGAGTTTGTTCCATGCCTCTACCATGTACATGTACCGTTGTACTTTTCATGAAATCAAGGATGTGTGAGATACATCCAGCTGCAAAAGAAGAGTTTTGTTGTGCTTTGCTCTGTGCAAAGCCATGGGTTTGTTGAGCTCCTACTGAGTACTGGATAACTCAATGTTAACCGGATCTCACTGAAGATGTAGCCTGCACATCATGGGACAGGAACATAAGGACTCTGCCAGGTTTTAATGCATCTTACTGGTTATTTGGACTTGGTAAGCAAAGTAACTCATCATGTTATGGTACATTTTGTTTTGTTAGCTCGACATACCATTTTCTGCTCCTGCATACACAAAGACTTAGAAAGATATGTAAAAATGTTGTGAAAACAGGTTTTCTCATGAAGTCTCCTTTCCTTCCTGGATTTTCTCATGTCGTAAATCCAAGAATAGCCTTTTGTCTTGATATTTTAGTAGCTCTTTTTCTCTGGCACAGAACAAAAGGCTATGACAAATTAAAATAAAAAAAAAATAAGAGAACTTTGTCTTTTAAAAGATTTGGCTTGAGGTTTTGGTTTGAGAAAAGCTTCAGACTTTTTAATATTTTACTCACTCATTCCTACCATGAACTTGTTTTGCCTTAGGGTACTGGCTCGTAGAATTTACTTAGGTGTTACTTATCAAAACTTTGATCAACAACTTGGTGATCGCTGGAGTCTCTAAGCACAGATTGTACAGGGAACTTACAGGCTCAATTAATAAGCCAATTACTGCTAATTAGGCAAAAAGCAGCCAGTAAAGTAGATTTGGCAAGTGAGTTGACATTAGGTAAAGTAAATGTGATAATTAATAAACTGGAAATTTGGATGGGTCATCAGAATAGAAAAATTGTCTGTTTAGTTATGCTTGATCAATAGCTGCTGTCTTTGTGCGTTCGGTTGAAGCGGTACCAATTCATTTACCTTTGGCATCAAGTGAAAATGGCACTTAAGTGAAAAACACACTCTCCAGGCTAAAAGGACATGCTGGATGATATCTGTCCTACTGATTTCAGCAGGTGTTGGAACAGGTTGCCTATAGAGTCATGGATACCCCACTCCTGGAGGTGTTCAAGGCCAGGTTGGATGTGACTTTGAGCAGCCTGACCCAGTGGAAGATGTCCTCAAGTTTAACAGGGAGGTGGAACAGGATGAGCTTTTAAGTCCCTTCCAACGCAAACTGCTGTATTATTCTGCAAGGGTAGGTCTCTACCATAGAATCATAGAATAACCAGGTTGGAAGAGACCCACTGGATCATCGAGTCCAACCATTCCTATCAAACACTAAACCATGTCCCTCAGCACCTCGTCCACCCTTGCCTTAAACACCTCCAGGGAAGGTGAATCAACCACCTCCCTGGGCAGCCTCTGCCAGTGCCCAATGACCCTTTCTGTGAAAATATTTTCGCTAATGTCCAGCCTAAACCTCCCCTGGTGGAGCTTGAGGCCTTTCCCTCTTGTCCTGTCCCCTGTCACTTGGGAGAACAGCCCAGCTCCCTCCTCTCCACAACCTCCCCTCAGATTGCTATAGAGAGCAATGAGGTCTCCCCTCAGCCTCCTCTTCTCCAGGCTGAACACCCCCAGCTCTCTCAGCTGCTCCTCATCAGGCCTGTTCTCCAGCCCCTTCACCAGCTTCATTGCTCTTCTCTGGACTCGCTCCAGAGCCTCAACATTCTTCTTGTGGTGAGGGGCCCAGAACTGAACACAGGATTCGAGGTGCGGTCTCACCAGTGCTGAGTCCAGAGGGAGAAGAACCTCCCTGGACCTGCTGGTCACACCGTTTCTGATCCAAGCCAGGATGCCATTGGCCTTCTTGGCCACCTGGGCCACTGCTGGCTCATGTTCAGTCACTATCAACCAGCACCCCCAGGTCCCTCTCCTCCAGGCAGCTTTCCAGCCAGGCTTCTCCTAGTTTGTAGCTCTGTTTAAGGTTATTGTGCCCTAGGTGCAGGACCCGGCATTTGGCTGTGTTAAACCTCATGCCATTGGACTCTGGCCAGCTATCTAGCCTGTTCAGATCCCTTTGGAGCCTCCCGACCCTCCAGCAGATCCACACTTCCACCCAGCTTAGTGTCGTCTGCAAACTTGCTAAGGGTGCACTCGATGCCTTCATTCAGGTCATTGATAAAGACATTGAACAGGACTGGACCCAGCACTGAGCCCTGGGGAACCCCACTTGTTACTGGCCTCCAGCTGGATTTAACTCCATTTCCCAGCACTCTCTGGGCCCGGCCATCCAGCCAGTTTTCCACCCAGGAGAGTGTGCGCCTGTCCAGGCCAGAGGCTGACAGTTTCCGAAGCAGAATGCTGTGAGAAACTGTATCAAAGGCTTTACTAAGGTCCAGGGAGATACATCCACAGCCTTTCCCTCGTCCAGCAGCCGAGTCACTTTGTCATAGAAGGCGATGAGGTTAGTTTGGCAAGACCTGCCTTTTGTGAACCCGTGTTGACTGGGCCTGGTTCCCCGGTTCTCTTGCATGTGCTTCATGACAGCACTCAAGATCACCTGTTCCATGACTTTCCCTGGCACTGAGGTCAGACTGACAGGCCTGGAGTTCCCTGGATCCTCCTTGCAACCCTTCTTATAGATGGGCACAACATCAGCCTCCAGTCCAGTGGAACTTTTCCAGTCTCCTGGGACTGTTGGAAGATGATGAAAGGGGTTTGGCCAGCACATCCACCAGCTCTTTCAATGCCCTCGGGTGAATCCCATCCTGCCCCATGGACTTATGGGTGTCTAGTCGGGATAGCAAGGCTCTGACCACCTCCTCTTGGTCCATGGGAGCCTCATGTTGCTCCTCTAGCTCTGAGGTTTGTACATAAAGGGAACAACTTTCTTTACAATTAAAGGCTGAGACAAAGAAGACATTAAGTACCTCATCCTTTTCCTCATCCTCTGTCACTGTTGCTCCTTCTGCATCCAACAGGGACTGTATGGTCTCCCTAGTCCTCCTTTTATTATTTATATATTTATAGAAAGATTTTTTTGTTATCTTTCACCAACTTTGCCAATCTGATTTCTAGTTGAGCCTTAGCCTTTCTGATTTTTTTTCTCTACACAATCTCACTTCCCTCCTGTAGTCCACCCAATAGGCCTGTCCCCTCTTCCAGAGCCCATAACATTCCTCCTCTTCTCCATATCACTCAAGATCTCCCTGTTCAACCAAGCTGTTTTTTTCCCCTCCCAGCTTTTTTTTTCCGGAACACAGGGATGGCTTTCTCCTGAGCCGCTAGGATCTCGTTTTTGAAGAGCTCCCAGCCCTCATGGGCTCCCTTGCCCTTAAACACTGTCTCCCATGAGACTTTGCCAAGCAGCCTTCTGAAGAGTTCAAAGTCTGCCCTCTGGAAATTTAATGCTACTGTCCTGCTAACCACCCTCTTCACTTCGCCTAGAACAGAAAACCCCATCATCTCATGATCACTTAGTCCTAGGCGTCCTCCTACTGCCACATCCCCCACAAGCCCTTCTCTGTTCACAAACAGCAGGTCCAGGAGGGCACCTTCCCTTGTCGGTTCATTCACCAGCTGTGCGAGGCAGTTGTCTTCCACACACTCCAGGAACCTCCTAGACTGCTCCCTTTCTGCTCTATTGTACTTCCAGCAGATATCAGGAAGATTGAAGTCTCCCACAAGAACGAGAGGCACCAATTTAGAGATTAACCCCAGCTGTTTATAGAAAAGCTCATCAGCTGCTTCTCCTTGGCTGGGTGACCAGTACTTTAAATGAACTTACCTTACTAAATGTTAGTTTTCAGTGTTTTCACTGTTTTTTTCCCCATCCACATTGCCAGATATTGCCGACGTTCAGATTTCACAGTTACAGAGTAATCCTGGGTTTTCCTGCAATCTGAAACAATTTTTCTGTTGTCAATTGCATTACTTTATTTTTTTCTTAACTCTCTAACTATATTTAGCAGAAAATAGATGCCTAGAAGTTTTCACCTCTGGTCACATAGGGAGCTTTTCCACTGACCAGACATTAATGTTAATTTCTTATTATAATGTTACAGAAATACTCTTAGAGCATATTAAGCACAGGACTAGTTGAGGTTCAGGAAACAGGAATGAAAACCAGTAGGTCTGCTATAAAGACTTCTGTATCATCTGTTGAGTCCATTTTCCTTATTTATAAAGCCTGAAAAAAAGGAACAACTATCTTTTTTAGGAAAAAAGGAAAAACTATCTTTTTTAAAGATAGAAAATAAGTAGCAGAAAAACACACTGAAATAACACACCCACTAAAATAATGAAGCCATAAACACAAGGAAAATTTGTGTTAAGGCTACAAAAATACTTTACCTCAGTTCCCTTGGGGCTAGTCTTTACAAGACACATGGCCCTTTTCACTTTATGAGAAGAATCCAAGACGCTAAGCTGTATTTCCAAGGCTGGGCAATACTTTAAGAAAATATTATAAGATTGCTATGTCTGGTCTAACCCAGGACCCTGAGTCTATGTTCAAAGAGCTGTAAAAGCAAATATTGGAGCACATAGCTTGACTTGAAGTATATCTATCATCCAGCTAATGATGCATACATTTGCTGATGCATTATAGAGCCGATCCCTTAATAAGAGACCATGCCAAAGCAGTCATTTTAAAAATCAAATATTGAATAACTGAACTGTATTTATGGGGGGGTTTTTTTGAGATTGAACAAAACCAAAACTCAGAAAACATTTATTTATTTAGCCTTTCTTGGTCACTGTTTCATGTTTTGAAAATACATCACTATACTCTGACTGAGAACTTGTCTTTCCCTTTTATCATCTCTTTTCTTCTTTGTTTCCAAGGAACAGAAGCAGCCCACATCTTGTTCCTACATGCTGGCGAGGTGATGGAGAAATATTTATAAAATTAACAGTGCTTGTGGTTTATATCCAGGGAAGCTGTAGTGGCACAGTCTTAATGGCTGGACAAAGTTAGCTCTGTCTTGATAATATTTATTCTATTGTTGTCTTTTAGGTCTTAGAAGTCCTTTCCAGTGTCAGACAGAGTTAGCATTTCCTATGACTGAAGTCAATGAAACTTGTCTGAGGAAGTACTGCTGATTATGAACACCAATTGTATGTTTTAATGATTATGGCCATATTTTAACCATAAGTACCCGAACAGGGCTTGAAACTCAGTGTCTTTGATTCTCAATCTTGTGACTAGATTTTTTTACTGAGCTGAACACCCAAAACGCACTCGCTGTGCTGAGATGGGAAAGGAGGTCTTGGAGAAATCCAGCTTTGAGCCTTTGGCATCCTCACAGTAGTTAATGAACAAGCAGCTGATGGTGTTATTCCTCTGCAGATGTCCACCAGTGCTGCAAGGTGTAGTGAAGTTCTGCTGTAAGAGAAAGCAGCACACGGTTTCTTTCAGTATGGCTAAATAATGACTGCATACATGGGTAGCATAAAAGAAATTTTTAATATTTTGAAGTACTTCTTTCTTCATATGCCACATTCGACAGGACTGTAGTGTTATCTCATCGCCTCTTTGAATAAAATGCTTCTGTGGCAGGCCTCATGCAAGTATATAATCTTAGACTTGTGCTTAAAGCCATGAAGAAGAGGGCTGGGCGCAGCCTTAAAGGTGATACCGTACCGGTTTCACAAGATCTCAGTCTCCCCCTTGATGTGAGAAGACAGTATGTGTTGTGCCAACAATATCATGGTCCTCTTGGTTCTCCCCTCCAGATTCATCTTCTCACTGCAAATGTTCATAGAATCAAGGAGTGTCCCAAGTTGGAAGGGACCCACAAGGTTCATCGCACCCAACTCCTATCAGTGCATGAGATAACCCCAAAACTCCCACCATGTATCTGAAGGTGTTGTCCAAGTGCTTCTTGAATATTGTCAAGCACAGTGCCAGGATTACTTGCCTGTTCCAGTGCTCTACCACCTTAATGCAACCTAATGGCAGGAATGAAAATTTTGACTATTTTTCACTATGATAGCAGTTCTTATGTATTCAGAATAAAAGTAGTTTTTTCCTTTTTGATCACCTTGCAATGATAATACAGCTAGCTTGGATGAAAATTATTTTCCTTTGTTACATTATAATCACATTAAAAGAGAGCTGAAAGGCTTTTAAATTATGTTTGTGGACACTTACGTTAGTGATAATAGTGAATTCATACTATTATATAAAAACAATTATAACCTCTTAAATTTACTCTTACTGTATCTGATCTGACATTTACTGCCTGTATGCTGGTGTCTGTGTGTATGTTATAGATCAGCATGCACATTCTGTTTAGAAGGAGGAAGAGGGCTGACCAAAGAAATCCATCAGAAGCAAATATGATACAATACTGATCTGCTTCGATGCTTTTCTCAATGTCCAGAAACACTCTCATTTCTGTCAGAACCTCTAAGCCTACAATGTTTTTCCAGAGCTCCATTCCCATCATGAAAGAGGAGTGGAAGTGCCTAGAAATTTGCCTTGTCAAGGCTAGTTTGGGAAATATTTTTGAGATGTCTTCAGTTTTCTGTAAAGTTTCTTTTTTTTTCTTCTTTTTTTTTTTTTTGTTTGTTCTGTTTACTTCCATAGGTTAAGTAAAATGGAAGGAGGTCTGCATCATAGACAAGCGCCGTTCCCACACACACGTAAGGAAGGTCCATTTTGCAGGCAGCAGGTAAGATGATCCATTGCTTGACACTGCAGAGCTTTATCTGGCATCATGGGGGGCCAAAGGGCCATATATCCAACTTGGAAAGTTTCTAAATCTGTTCTTTCACACTGGAAGTAGAGAGAAACTGGTGCCCGTTTTACACATTAGGGTTTCTACAAGAGATTTAAATGCTGTGACTTCTCTACCCGTGCAACAAAGTCCAACACAAATGCTAAATCCTACCTCAAAGATGTCTTCTGAAAAAAAAATCTGTTATAAATGAAAAGCACTTTCCAACACACAAGCATTTGCTGCCTTTTCCTTACTGCCGTTTAACACTGATGTTTTTCTACCTGATAAAACTATTGAAACTAATGTGTTAAGAAAAATCATAATTTTTTCCAGTTATTTGATGTGCTGCTCAGTGGCCTATAGCTTTCTTAATAGGTATGTGACGATAATTTAAATTGTTGATAATTTTCAGTAGGTGCCAGAATTACGTGTCAGTTGCCAATATCTGTTTCTTAGTTATGTGCATCTCTGGTCATACAAAACCCCTAACAGTTTTGTAGGTGACTCAACAGATGAAATCCTAGCTACTACCTTAGATTAACAGGAAAAAAAAAAGTTGAATTATTTATTTTTCCACAAAAATATGAATTAGCTAAATATCGGATGTGTTTTCTGATTCCAAATGTATTGGTAGCCAGTGTGATGGAATTTAAAATGAATTGATTTTGCTGAACTATTTCTACATTCTCAGTCATGTGAGTTGTAGAGAATGTGTAAACTGGAATTTGAAGTAAGGATGGCTTAATATATCACAGGATACACCTTGACAGAGGTATTAATTCACTACAGGTTTACAGCATGTGGAATCTCTGTGTTTTTACGACATGTACAGTTGGCTGTAATGCCATACTGGGTGTCGTGTATAACATCAAAGAGCTAAATAAGTATAAAGGTACGCTGTGTTTCTTCAGTTCATGTCAACAAAACCCTTTTCAACCTTGGATACCTCCTGCTTAAACTCTTTAGCTCTTGCTGCATTTTTGTTTGCAGCATTTCTGTCCAAAAATAATATTTATTGCAGGAAAATAAAATGACCAGGCTTTTTTGTTTGCTTTTGTATAGTTTTGAATTATTTAACTCTTAGGTGTCCTTGGAAAGTAGACAAAAGTCTACCAAATAAAGATAAGTCCTCGGGGTATCATCATCTTGTATTTCACCCTGTTCTGAAACTATCGTTAACTTTTTCTTAAATTGGGCTGCTTCCCAGAAACACCATGATATTTTCCCCTACTGAGATAATGTCCCACAGCAGATTTGCTGAAGCCTTCGGAGAGTATTCCTGTGCCAGGATTGCAGGCTTTGTTGAGCAAGCTGGCAGAGAGTTTTGTGGACAGGCCTAAGCAAGACAAATGAAAGCCAGAAGTGATAGAGAAGCTACCTAGATGTTCTTACTACAGGAATCCAGACTAATAGATCCTCCTGAGAAAGAGGAGCTTAATAGCATCCTGCATACCTTCTAAGCGGTTTGTGGTCTAGGTAGTCTGAGCTTCTGTCTCCTTTAGGAAGGTTGTCTAAATAAAGGAGATTGAATGTGGAAGCTCTGTTGAGCTGAGGTTTGCACTTATGAGCAAGGGTGGGACAGGCCTGTATCAGACTGTTGTGCTCTCTCTTCCCTCTGGAAGTGACCCCACAATTCCCTCGACAGAGGAATGATCAGGCTGCCCACCCCAAAAAAGGCAATGATTGTCCAGCCTTTATTTGTACTGATGAATAGTTTCTTAGCGTTAGCTGGTGGAAAGTGTTAGGAACTGGAAGAGATTTTGTTTGACAAAATAGTTTAAAGTAGTGGTTGCAATTGAAAGCAGCTGCCGTAGATACTATATTTTGCAGTAATGTAATTATGATAATCATTACATTTTCTATAGTGCTGCTTCTATCAAGGCAAATGACTTTTGTAAATTTATTTTTGTGTAATGTATCTGAAAAGTGCCCATCTCTTAGGTGGACAGATGCCAGTCAGTATATAATGTGTTGCATAACATATTTCAACATCTTAGGATCCACAATATTCTTGAAGAACAGACAGGACTTCACCTTCTGATGTGTCACTCAAAAGATAAGTTGTATATGACACATAGGTTACTTTATGCCACTATATAATTTGGAGTGCTTATGCAAAGAAGTGCATGTGGGATCGATGACATATGGTATATTAAGAAAGAATAACACCAGATTTTTAAAAAAAATGTATTCATCCATTAAATGGTGTAAATTAAAGTAAGCTGTCAAAATGACAGCACAATAATGCCATCTTTGCAATATCACATACTGCGGTAGAGTTAAATCATATCACTTTTGTGGAAGAATTACAGATGAGATCCAAGAAAAAATTGCTCTTGAAATGCAATTCTTTGTTAGTTAAGAATCTTCCTTGCTAGCCAGGATCCCCTACAAACACATAAAGCACAGAGTAACCGTAATAAATCATAATAGTTTATATCACAGCTAATTCTGGGGAAGTAGCATTGGGGGTTATACTTCAGATACACTTCATATTACTCAAACCGTAATTATTTTCATTAAAATATAAAGTTGCTTACAGGCAATTTACTTGAAACACACAGCACTGTACGTTTAACCATGTACACAACAGGGCCACAGGAGTTCAAAAGAAGCAAAGTCAAGTGTTCAATAACAGCACTTGACTCATACTTTTTAATTGCGTATCTTTGTAGACACAATCAGTGTACTTTTTATATTCCTCTTTAGTGAAACACTGGACTAGCTTTTTCAATCCATCATCGTGTTGATTAAAAGGCAATGCCAAAATAAACTTGAGAAAATACGGCTAGGTGCTTGTAAATACGGCCTCTCTAGTGGTTTGTGCGTGTCAAGAGGGCAGATTTTATTTCAGGAGGAGGAAAGGAAATGCTTCAAGTTTGTAAGAAGGCGAGCACTGGAAGGCTGGAGCGTTTGAATGATTTCAAGTGTAACAATTTATAACAGCACTCTGTCTCTAGTGCCTTTCTCTGACAATCTCAATGAGTTGTTCAAACAGTAATTAATTGCAGCCTCCAACACCTCTGTAAGGTAAATACAGGCAGTGTGAGGTGCTCTTCATCCATCCATGGAGCAGAGCAGCCCTATGAACAAATGATCGAAGGCACTTTGGAAGATGCAGGGAATACAGGTCAGCTTCTCTCTTCTACCTTAGTCTTGAACAGGCTGTGATGGTGCAATAGATATGTTCTGGGTTTGATGTATTGCTGGGCATCTGATTTTGCTGTTTGTATGATCATTATGAGTTAGACCTACTATGCCCCATAAGCATGCGAAGCAGCTGATGGTGGGGGTTTGTCTGTCTTCTTTTTTTTTTTTTTTTTTCTGTCATTGTTGCTTTAAATAGGTGAATCAAATCTAGTTACCAGACCTCAAATCGTGATAATCCTCTCCTATTTTCCATTTTAAATCTTTACTCCTTTGAAGAAAATCACAGAAACACTGTGCCTCTTTGTGGTAGCCATGACTTGGACAAATAAGTGTGGTAAGGCAGAACATGAAGCTTCATAGCTATATTGAAAAAAGAAAGATGAGCTCTATCAGAATGCATGTTGCTCACCTGGTCGAAGCTGTCTTTCCTGAAGCTTCACCAAACTGCCCTAACTTAAATACTTTTGCAAGTCTTATTAGGATCCAGAGTCTTAAGATTGATGGAGCCTATTTCAACGGTCTTGATCTAGGCAAAACTGGGACACATTAAATACATCTGTTTTCATGAAACCTAGAGTCAGATAATGAGTAATCAAATACAGCCTGAACACTGTTTTCCTGCAGGATCATTCCCTATTCACTAAGAAGAACGGGATTGGTTGCAGGAGTGAGTCACAACCAGAGAGCTAACAAGGTCCTCTTTGCTGAAGAAGTTACGTGGCAATGGGGGATGATACAGAGATTTCCAGAGAAAAAAGAGAGAGTGACTTTCCAGTTGTGCAAACGGCCCCTGAAGTCAATGTGAGTACATAGAACTTGACTCCATCTCACATTTTCAGTAGTTTCACTAGAAAAGAATTTCAGAAATCTCCAGTGGTGCATCTCTTGATGGCAGGTCTTCTCCATTCCCAAAGAGACTGTCAAGACCCTGGAAAGTCTTCTGTAGCACAGCCGGACTTTTTGCATGTGTAATAAATTCTCTATTCAAACAGGAAGAAGAGTCCAGCCATGTTGGCTGAAAACTCTTCTATTGAAGGTATTTTTTCCAGACTGCTTTTCCAGCAGCTGTTTCCAATGGCAATTCCAGGTGAGTTTTGAGTTCCTTTTGAACCTTGGGCTGCATCCTAGGTTTTTGTGATGCCTTTGGTGTTTTTGCTGTATTGCACTTCAAATTTGCATAGATATCTTCGTCCTTTCCAAGTCTAGTTGGAGTGAATTCTTGGTTTTCTGTAATACCATAGTCCTTTCTGCCTTATTTCTCCTTAAATGGAGCAGTCTAAGTTATTTCTATGACTCTAATAATAGAGGAATGGATTGTTTAGATCTTTTTGTATATCCTCGCAAACTGGTAAACGCTACCAAAGTTTTATGTAGGAACTGAGACAAAGAGGTCAGGGCTAAATCTCAGGGCTTAGTTTTCACAATACTAAACTTTTTGATGTCTAACTGATTTCAGGAGACAAAGTTGTTTTCCCCAGGCTTCCCATGCCTGTTGTGCAATATTGCAGAGAGAGGAGAATGACATTCAGCGATCTTCCTAGGAAATGAAGAGAAATAAAGGATCTTATGCAAGAAAGATCATAAAAACTCTCTGGCCTTATGAACAAAGCATTGTTATGGCAGTGAAAAATGCGTGTACAAATTTAGGAGTGAAAGAAGAGATTTGGACTCCAGCATTAAGGTAGAGCTGTTGGCTGCTATCATTGTTTCCTGACTATATCATAGTGAGCTTGAGCTGGATACGTCTCCTGTGCCGTGTCACGGAAGGGAGAGCATAAGCTCTGTCACGAGCACTGTCGTGCCGAAAGGGCCTGCACCCATCACTGGTGGGTTTCCCTCAATGAAAAACAAGCTGGTGGAGAGTGCAAGCACCTCTGCATATAGATGAGAACTTGCTTAGAGGAACCTGAAAGTCTCAGTGAGGTCTAAATTCAAAATATAACTCTACATTTGTGATTTTGATTTCCCAAGTATAAGGGCTCCTTGCAGAACAATGCAGACCTGCACCTCTTGCATCATGAACATCCTTGGTGCTGCCTATGCACTTGATCGGTGAGTGGAAGCTAAAGAGAAGATACATTTCCCTTAATTTTTTTCTATTCCTACTTTTTCTCCTTTGGTTTATACTCATTATTTTTATGTAGCTAGCAGTAGCCTTGCTAAAGACATCATAGTCTTTCCGTGTGCACTAGTAGATTTAATAAATGAATTTTGGATCCTGTGATGGATTGGCACCATCCTTTTTTAGGCATGAAAGGACATTTTGTCTTGTCACTTACACGTAAACAAACTGTTCATTACTTCATCCCTTTTACCATTTGTTACCTTTAGAATCGGCACAATGAGATACTAAAACAGAAGAAAATAGGTAAAGGAGAGGAAAGCGGTTGAATTATTTGAGATTACATGAGATACCAGCAATCTCCACAGGAATGTAACTTTTTTAGTTCAAATTGACATTTAAATTGCATTTTGTGCTGGAAAGAAAAGTCAGTGGGAGAAGAGGAATATCAAATGAAATAGTGGCACATGTGGTGAGTCACATTTGCTATTATTTTGTAAGTATTATAAAAATATATCAGATTTTATTGGAATTGACAGAAAATTATTAAAAATTTGAGATAAAGTTTTCTTTTGATAAACTGTACCTTACAGATGGCACATCAGAGAAAGTTCTCTTCTTGTTAAGAAATCAAAACAGTTCAGGGAACACGGCAGCATCAATATAATAATAGTTGACAGGTACTGTGGCTGTGAACAAACACCCATATCATGGTATCCGAGATACCATATTTTTCCCACTAAAATTAAACTATGAGATATCTTTGACAATGCTATGTTAATTATATGCTAGCATTTGCTTCAGTTTGGCTTAATACTGCTTTAATTCCCTCACTTGCAGGTCCTTTTCAGAGTTCATCAGAGATATTCGGTTAGAAACTTCCTTCTACAAGTACTTTCAAATCCACCCCAAGTAGAGCTCCAGCAGCTGCTGAGGGTAAGTTGGATGCAGACAGGAGGGACAAGTGGAATGCAGCCCTGTAGTAACTCTGCTGTTTGACCCATGAGTTTGTGGTGACAGCTGTGCTCTTGGTTTTCACGGCATTTCTACTCAAATTATGTCCTATGCCTAATGTGACAATGGCTGGGAAGGATAACACATTTTTGAAACTAACTGCATTGATTTGGGACAAAAGGATTTTTACGATGATAATTTGCTATTTCAGTATGAAACCAAAGTGATAGTAAAATCGACAAAGTCCTGATATAAAGTACTGGCAAATACTGTAGTTATTAGTCTACTGTTACATTTGTCAAACCCCCTTGATTAAATTGCTGTTTGAAGCAATAACAGCTACAATATATTATACAATGTATTGTGTTTTTATACACAATAGAGAATTAGACAAAATATCATGTGTCAATGAGTTCCACTTCAAGTAAGGTAATTAGTTCTTTAATAAATTTGTTTCAGTGGTATCAGACAATTTCAAAACTGTTTTTTTTTCCCCACAAAGCTTAAACCATACAGCTTGTTCTTCTGACTCCCAGTTTCCTCACCTCCTCTAAGTATTCTTGTGGGGAATGTTTCCTTGGGTTTAATTTGACTCAAAAAGCTTAGAAAAATACAGAAACAGCCTGATTCATTCATTGAAGGGTTCTGCTTCTAGATGCATGCTGACAGGCTTTCCAGTGTGTTTAAGTCAACGCTAGGACTGCCATACCTTCCTAAGCAAAACAATAATTCAGAAATTAAAAGGACTCTTCTACTCCTTTTTCCTTTCAGTTGTCGTGCTGTTTCTAGTGCAGAAGCTCCATTCATTCCGTACGGCAGAGATAATTGCATTCTAAAAGTTTAAATGGATCAGTTTATATAGAAATGTTGGTGCTCTGACAGTTGAGAACAGGCTGAAGCACACGTATAGTGATGAGACTGAAAGCTGTGCTGCATATATATGAGTGCACAAGCAGCATCTAGATTAATTCTTCCTAAACTCCTTAAATTGTAATTTGTGATGCACAGGAAGCCTTGCCATTGCTCTCTACGAGCAAATGTGAAGGGGGAAAAATTAGTATAGATAAACACAAACCTAAAAGTTATACATCTGTGCTGGTATGCAGCCTTACAGGGTCGGTGCAATTATTCAAAGCACTGGGCTTAAATTCAGCACATTTGGAAGGCAAAACATCAAAGCTGGAGAGAAAAAGAGAAGTGAGAAACAGTGCGGTAGGAAGAAAACAGAAATACTGAATACCACCCAAAGCTTTTCAAGGTTACTTCTTCCAGTGAGGAGGAGTGTCATGAGAGCATGGGGGGAAAAAAAAGGCCTGCAGATCCCTATTTTTGGTGATGTTAATCATCACTGTGTTATCTCCCGGAGCTCTTTCCTTTCCCAATGCTCCCGCAAGCTTTTACTCAGGCTTTTCTGCCACATGGAGGACCAGGGAGCCCCTAGTTGTGCCAGACCACAGCCTCCCATGGGCAGCAGCTTTCTGCACTGGATGGGCCAAATGGCTGAGGCAACATAGAATCATAGAATAACCAGGCTGGAAGAGACCTACCAGATCATCGAGTCCAACATCAGGTCTTCCAGACAGTTCCTCTTGAGCATCATCTTTCAGCCTTTGAAAGACAAACAACGGATAAAAGAAACCACCAAACACAGAGTAAGTTACCTGAATGGCTGAAATATAGCTGTTGTCTTTACTAGTGATATTTTTTTTCAGTGAGAACATCACTGTTATTGTGAAAATGATACCAGAGAAATGAGAAAGCTGTATTTTCTCTCTAATTTAGCAAATATAGATCAGGCATTAGCGATCAAGTAGAAAGAAGGTGCAAGATCTGAAGTACGTTCAAGGCAGTGAGATTCCTCCTGTTGACTTAAGTGAATTTTGGATGAAACATTTGGAAGTACAGGCTGAAATGCAGCACAATGTAGAGGAGAAGTGTCAAGTTTGATTGCTGCTGGAAACATAAGAAAGCAGTGCTGCTGGTCCAGAGGCCAAGGCAGAAGCTAAGAAGATTAGCATGGTGATGACAAGCTACTCTGGCTTGGGGAGCCCATCTGAGGTTTCTCCTCATGCTGTTCCCCAGATCCCGATCTCCTGCATTATGATGCCTCTACAGAAGCTGCATATTTGTAAAAGAAAAATAAAAAAAAAACAAACAAACCATGGCAGGGGTTTGGAACTGGATGATCTTTAAGGTCCCTCCAACTCTAACAATTCTATGATTATTGTGATCTTCGGCAGCTAATAGAAAGGAAGTGAAATCAAAAAAATAAGATGGGGGACAATAAAAAGCAACCCAAATGACTCTTGTCACGGATAGCTAGTGTGTCCATGCTCTAGAGCAGGGCCAGTGTAGATGAGAGTTGGACCAAATACAAAGAGGTTTGCTAAAGCCCAGACAAAAAGGGGTAAGGATCTGACTCACCACTTCTGGTTTTTTGAAAGACCTAAGCTACATGGCTTGCACTTTGCAAATCCAGTTCAAATCCTTCTTCCCACCCATGTATCGGCTTCTCCGCACAATCCAAAGCGAGCTGTTCTCATGACTCACAGGGACGGTTGACCACCATTCTCAACTGTGCTCCTTCTTACACATTTGGTGCAAAGAAAAAAAAAAAATAAATCCATATTCCAGTTTTATGAAGACACAAGCACATACACAGTAATGCTTGATCTGAAGCCAGCTAATGGAGAGGATATGTTGAAACCACCAGGCATATTGTTATGAGGAGAACAATAGATATTGGCAAGATTGTTTGATCCGTGTGCCAAGGGTAAAATTAAAGCCGTATGCTCACCCCATCAGACACAGATTGTGGATGGATGTTTACGTAAACAAAGGGTCTGTTAAATAGTGTTATCATTTTCTTCCTTTGGCTCTCAAACTTCTAGGCCAGGTACACCAATAAACTGTTTTCTAGAAGAGCCAAGAAAACCCATATCAACACCAATAGTTACTTGAGACCTTGGTTGATTAGCATGTGGATGTATAATAATGTCTTTTCTTCACTTAACCTCTTAGAACAGCAGCAATTGGAGCCAACTCCTTTATTCTTGCAGGGAATAAGTCCTCTATAAAGTGCCTACAGATTTTTCAAGAGTGCCTGGGGACCGAATAAGAAATAAGCTGTAGAAAGTTTTTTCTGTTTTCTACCTGTGTTACCCAACATCCCTGCCTCTTCACCGCTGCTTGTGGCATTGTTAAAGCAATTGGTAGAAAATGAGTCTGGAAAACTTCCCAGAGTGTACAGCTGCCCTTTTAACTCACACCTCACCAACCCACCCTAAGTCAAGTAACCGACATGTGGTGTGCTTTCCTCTGGGAGCTGCAGAAGCACAAATACAGCTGTGCAGATCTGGCATGCTGGGTTTTTGATTTCAGATTTACTTGCTGGCCAGATAGCAGCCAGGTTGCAGAAAGGAATCGCCAATTGCTGTCTTCATGAAAAACAATAAGAGAGAAAAAATTAAAATCATTCCATGTTTTATAATATTTGTCTTCTTGCTGTTATCCAAACCTTGCAAAAGGAATATGCTACAGGCTGCTTGTGCATTAGCGAGCTGTGTGTGCAAAGGCTTTTTGGGGGGTTCACAGTTATTGCTGGACTGTGTGGAATTTTATAAGAATTGCTAGTAGTCCTTGGCACATCAGAAACCTTTCTTCTGTTTTGGTTTGATGTGTAGGTTGCTTATTCATAGAATTACCAAAATATCTCGGGGAGGAACGCTGATGTATTTGCTTTTTTCTGTCTTTCAGATTTTATTAAAGAGTGGCTGCTATGTATTTATAACACTCAGGTGTGGCTGTGCTGGTTCAGAACATCAGTCTGGGACTATATACATATTGAGCTACATCAGTGCAAAAATTCCTGATTGATGTAAACCAGAATTAGGTACTTATGAATTACTGTATCTTCAATTTCTTTCTGAAAAATACCAAAGTCGAAGAGGCTTTATTAAAAAAAAAAAACCTATAGCAACAAATTTTCTCACCTTTTTAGGAAAATTAGCAGAAGCTCTACTTTAGAAGTGCAATATTCAGAGTTACGTCTGTTGCTCATTGACACAGATGCTTTTGGAAGAAATTACTTGCAAGAAAGTCTATTAGGTCTTATAGGTGCTACAAATAAGAGTGGTTTGAGAACACATAGTCACAGGTACTGAAAAGATACATGGTCTTTGTTTTACTCTGGGAGATAGCAGGAGGACTGATCTCTAAACTGGTCTAATTCAGCTCTCCTCAATCACTTGCAGAGATGAGAAAGTTGTTGGAGAGATACCACTGGAGGCTCTGGGATTTTCTTCTGAAGTCATTCTGAATTAGCTGCTAATGGGGAGCTTTCTTTGATAGCTCTTTTATAATTAAATGCAGCTGGATGGAAATCAACCACAAAGGGAACTCAAGTTTGTTTATCATTACTTCTGACTTTGTTAGCAGATGTTTTCTGAGTACTATGGTAGCTTGTTTAATTTGTCTCCGTGTAATGTGAAGCAGGTAAACTTTGATTAATAAACTGACAAGTACATTCCTTAATTTATTTTAGAAGTTTTCATCTATGTCTGTTATAGCACATATGCCAAATCCCAAAAGAAAGAAAATAACTGTTGGTGTTTGATTTTTACTGTTATTTTTAAGTCTAAGGCCAGATGAAAACGTGCTTGTCGGTAACATAGCCTTCACCTTGTAATGGCCACGACCACTTGCAAACCTTTGCCATGTGTGAAAACTGCACACGTTGCATTCTCACCAAGATATTCTGTCTTAATTTATGAACAAGCAGCCACCTTAGGTTATTTGTTTTTATATTAATTACATTGGAAATAACCTTTATTTTTGGGCTTAGTGTATGCTCAGTCTTGCCAACTCTGGTCAGTGGCTCTGTGTCCAAAGTAATGCATACGAAAATGGGGTGAAATTTTATATTTGGTATCACCAGTAAACAATTATCTTAGAATAATGTATAAACATGCAAATGCAAATGATGGAACTTGAATGCTTAGACGCCCCTTTTCCTGAGTGAGATATCTACATCTGCGTGTGAAAATCTAGGTTATAGCCCTTATGTTGTGCAGATTGAGTGTCCAGTGCATTAGCTGAACTATCTGAAAATCCTGTAGCGTTCCAAACAACTTCTTAAATTAAATGGATGGTCCACTTCCTGCAAAGTGTTTCAGATTAACAACTTTGGGATTGTTACTAAAATTACATAGGGAATACATGCGCAGCAGTTGGCGTTCATACATAACATGAACAGCTTCTTTCTTATCTTCCTTTCTGTATTGCGTGTTTTCCTTCCTTCTCTCTCTCACTTATTTATCTGCTCCTAATCTGTGAGAAAATTATTTCTGCCTCTGTCTAGTCTGATCTGCTATATTGCAGAGCTGATTCTACCTCGATTTGTAGCATTTATTCACTGTTATTTTTGTGTGACTTTTCAAACAGTAAGGAGTTGGACATCGTGGTGTAAAGTGTGGAGCTTCAAGTGTTCGTAGATGTCCCTACCAGTAAGCGAAGGCTTTCCTTCTTTCCCTGCCTGTGTCAAGGCCACCTCCTTGGGCTCTGCACACCTGATGGCACCAGCCATGACTGGCTGAGTTTCTGGGAATGAAGGGTTTAGAAATGAACAAGTGAGGGGAAAAAAGACCCCAGCACTGGCTTCACAGGTATAAGGATGCCAGAGTGCTGGGCAGAGCTGGGACAGTCTCGTCTTCAGGTGAGATAAAATTGATTTACCTCAGCCTGACTATCAATTTGTACTGTCATCCCTGCTGGATATTTCTAGTCTTCAAAGGGAAAGAACGGTTTTTTAGGGTACTTGGTGTCTCTCTCATTCTTGGTACTTGAGCTACAGGTTTACAGTTCTATGTATTTATCATAAACAGCCCATTTTTTCCCCCTTGTTGTGTAGCTTATGAAGTTGTTTCTTAATAATTACTTGGTATATATTTTTTAATGAGCTTAATGAGTCAGAAATAGAATTGACAATGAGTCTTGAACTTTTCACAACTGAAAATACTTGTTACCTCACCTATTAACAAGAATACATTTTCTTATGAGATTATTTCGCTTCTGAAGACTATCAAGGTTGTAGGCCTGCAGCAGATTAATGAAAGGGAGGATATTTTTGAAAGCAAAATCAAGTCTAATTCAGTGGACCTTGTCCTCATGGGTAGCTGTTTGGCGCAGTCAGCTGTGAAGCAGCACTAGCGTTGTACCTCTTGCCAACAGCGAGTGCTCAATAGTCAGCAACTAATTGCCGTGTGACTCCAGTTTCAATGACTTGGACACCTGAAACCCTGGCCCTGGGAGGTGAGGGAAACCTGACCACCCGAACTTTGGCACATGCTGCTGTCTAACTGCAGGAATGGGATCTGTGGGGCTGAGCTAATGTTTTAACTACAGGGAAGTGTAGGGTATGCTGGAAGATGATGTGTGGTATAAAGAAAAACATTCCTGAGTCATTTGTTTCCAGAGAAGGACAAGGCACAAGATAGTAAATACTAGATTGTTTTTATTCTGCCTTTAAATTTCTGTGACAGGATAGCATTGTGAGCTCTCTTTATAAAACCCAGAGTTACGGGATTATCAGAACCATAAGGTTTTTTTGTATATTCACGATCCAAGAGATAGATTAAAAAAGGATATACCATGCGATCAGCAGCTTCCTGCATATGGAAATCCTGGGTCACCTTGTTGTTCCTTGATGTCTGAAGCCTGTTATTAGGTTTCTGCAAGGAAAGTGTGTGTTTTACTACAGTTTTAAGGACAAAGGCTATGTAGCTGAACAGGGCTGTGTTATGCCAAGAAGTCAAGCATTGAGCCCAAGCAGGTCACCAGGGAGGTTCACCACGGAATAGTCAGGTGGCATCTGCCGAGATGGTTTTGTTTGCAGCATTTTTGCACATATTTATTCAATAAGGCTTTTGTTTTACTGAAACTGAGAAACACTACACGGCATTATCCTGATTTTGAAGTGACAGTGCCAAGGGGACTTCAGTAAAGGATTTGAAGGCAATTGAATTTGAAAAGTAAAGCTTTGTGATTGCTTAGTTATTTTTTGAAGCAATGCTTACATTTAAGATTTATGTACAAAAACAGACTATATCAATAGTAGTGAAGTGGTTTCAGGCCAAGCCTTTTTCAAAGAAACTTATGAACAGAAGGTCATTTCTGAGTTCTTTCTTCTTTTGCAAAGAAACAAATGCAAATCCCACCTCGCTGTATTTGTATAATATATAATACATTATTATGCTGCTGAATTTAGTAAGTGCTTGTACTTCCACAAAAATATCTAGAGCTTTATTCTTGATTGTAGTGCGCTGCCAACTGCAAGTAAAGGCAATTGTTATCCTCAGAGTTTCAATGACCTATTAGGAAGATATAAATTGTGACAAGATTTTTTTTCTCTCTCTGTAAACTTCTGAAGCCTCATCTTACAGTCTCTAAATCCCATCTTAAAAATACATAATACAGAGATTTTGTTGAATCCTCTGATGATTCTACAATATTGAATCATCTTTATATAATTATGCTGGTGAATATAAAGTATCATTGTTTTCAGTATCTTTCATGAAAGCTGTTTTGACCTTCAGATTAAAGGATCCATATGGATTTCCAAATGAAAAAGTTGGAGCTCCTGTTCAAAACTAGAGCTCCAGTTTGGCAGGCAGACATCAGATGTGTTTCCACTTGAAAAAATGCAATTGTACCAGTGTATATCCCATCTGATTTTTTCTCCTGGGTAAACTCTTATAAATGAGTACATCATGCATAATGAGGACTGGAGGTTAGCTGCTTCCAGTGAATTCCTTTTTAAAGTGTGAGAAAGACACAGAGCAGCAAGGAGGAGAAATCCATTGGTATTTGAGCTCTGTAGGATGAAGAGGTTTGCTGCTGGGGGAAGATCAAGAGGAGGCAGTAGGAATATTTTGGGCACTTCTGAAGGAGAGATGGAGACCATCTGGTAGAGAAGATGCTTAAAGGAAGAATGCCAGGACAGAGATAAAAGTAAAAGGAAAGGAAATAGTGACTGAGTAACATCAAAGAGCGAGGCTGACTATAGAGCAGAAATGAAGAAGCAGCAGTGACCCAACATAGGCAAATCATAATACAAATGGTGGCACTGTGCAATGGATCCATATGACTCTGTGAAGGCTCAGGGGAAAAGCTCCGTGTTTTAGTTTCAGGAAAGTCTCCAGGAAAGTGGTGTTGACATATTTGGAAGGCTTGTAATTTAAAACCGATGCAGTAAGCAGGGTTCCTGCTGTTTCAGAAATACTGTCCTGGAGCCTAATCCAGATACTGTCACTATAGCAGAATTTAAAATGGAGAGATGCCAAGAAGAATGTTTCTTCCGTCATCAGCATCAGCATCTTTTCCTTTGAATGATTTTAAGGGTATTAGAAGTTTCCGTTGAAGTGCCTCCTAAGGCTTGTGTCCTGAAGCAACGGATGGTGTGTGGTCTTTCTCTGTGTCGAGCTGGAGCTGGTCTCATGTGAAAACAGGAGATGCTGGGTTTGCTTTGCTTCTGCTGAAGGAGAATAGATGTTGGCCCGTCCCCTTCTCTTGCCAAAGCCTGGAAAACATTTCTGTCACTGAAATTCCACTGAGAGTGAAACTATGGCAATACTCATGATTTCTGTGGATAAAGCAACAGAGGATAAAATTGTCTGAGAATCCTCTGTGCCATGATTCTCCTTAGCATTGCTTCTCACTAGCCGTAAAGGCTGGGGTTTGGGGCAGGTGATAAGTGTAATACTAAAGACTGACTGTGATCCTGTCTCTCTCTACCTTCCTTCTTTCCATCTGTCTTTAGAAGGAGGCTTTCTGCATCCTAGAGGATCTGTACTTTTGAGGGTAAATATCTTTCTAGATTCAAAATCAAGGCCTGAAATAATCACTTGGATTATTTTTCCTTTTCTTTCTTTGGCAAAACAGGTGTGTTGGTTTCTACTGAAGTCAGTCCAAGGAGAGAACAAGAAGAAAGTACTTCCAGAGGGTGATTAATCCCATCTTAAAACAAGTGTGTAAGACAGGTAGGATAAGTCTCCCTATGAAAATGCCAATCTGTCACCACTATCTATAGAAGGAGCCTTCACGAGTAGCTTAGAGTAGGTGTTTGACTTTTACACAGTTAAATTTAGATGAGATGATTGCCACTTTTTAAGTCAGTCAAAGTGTTTGTTTATCAATGATTAACCATAATAGGTTGAAAAGTTGTGAGAGATAACAAAAGTAAAAATATAATGCCAGTGATAGAGATATCACATAATAAGAAATAGCAGTAACGACAATTGCAGATGGTTAACATTTACATTCCCCATTGTTTTTATTCTACTGTTAAATCTTCCCAGATTTTAGATCTCGTTTGATCTGAAGAAGGAAAAAAATTGCCTCCACTTTGGTGTAAGCAAAAACTGCTGAAATATTTGTAGGATAAAGAAGTGATTTGTCCTGGAAATGTCAATTCTTATATGTAGGGGCATTAATCCATAAAACGAATTCAAACATTTGTAAGCTTCCTTTAGTGTTGGTGTTTTACTTGCCTCGCTTCTGACAGTTCTCTAAATGAAGATTGCACTCAGAAGATATTGCAAGTTGTGCTCTAGGAGATTGTAGAACCTGTTTTCACATGCGTCTTGACCCAATGTACACAATGAGTTGAACTGGAGCAAACATGCTTGACATTTAAGAGAATTAATCATATTTTAGGCTGTTACCCAAGGGTTTCACTGGGTACAATGCGTTCACCAGTCATAACAACATTGCAAGAGTAAATATATAAAACCAAAAAAAAAGTAAATGGATAAAATCACTTCTCCTATACAAGAATTCTTGACTGTGTCCTAGTTTGCAGTGTAGATAAAGCTTGCAGAAAATCAGTAGATGCTCAAAAGTTTCAGAACATTGTGACACTAAGAATTTTAAACAGAGTTGGAGAAAGCATATGGTAAATATGGATGGGAAATCCTGCAGTAGTTGTGACTTTACACAAGAAAAAAAATAGTTGCTTAGGTTCATAAATCTGTTGGATGCAGTATTCAAATAGAGCTTTTAATGATCTTTGCTTTCCTCTTTCTTTACAACATTGCTTTCAAGTACAGATGGGCCCACACCACAAATTTGGGATCCAGATTTCAATTTGGACCTGACATTCAGCAAAGTGTAGGCACATTTAAATCAAGCATCTGAGATCAGACTCTGGTGGAATTAACAGCCTACTGTAAAGGTCTGGATTGAGTCAAAATCCCCATATCTCAAGGCATAGGTGTGGAAAATATGCAGATTTGTGTTAACCTGATCTGCAACTTTAAGGTATTTAAATTTTAAAATGAAAGACTTTTAATGAAGTGGGAGACTGTGGTTATTGTTGTGCATGATGGATGAAATTGTGTGCGGGAATCCAACTTACTAACTGATGATGGAGATGATAGTAAGACATGGAAACTGCCTAAAATGGTTTCTAATCTAAATAATTGTCCAAAGTCAATATAAGTACCTACGACAAAGTACTTGGATCCCTGGTTTACAATCCAGTACTTTTACAACTGTATGATTGTCTAAGTATAATACTTGACCTATTCCTCGAATAGGATATTACATACAAATAAAACATTATACCTAGATGCAGAAAAAGTCTTGCACTGTAAATGCTCTAAGTTCCTTTTTAGTCTGTGATTCCCTCGTATTTCAGAGATTAATGACTTCTAATCCGTTTTTAAATGTTCCATGTGGATGGTGAAGGCATAACTATCAAAACATTGTAAAATCACAATGTCTGTGTAGCTATAAATTACCGTTTTCATATTGAGCTGGAGGTCTCCAACTTATTCCTAAGTGCAAAATCTTAGATAACATAAAACTGCTTAAAAATGCCTAGAAGCACGTTTCCTGGCTTTTGCCCAGTGGGAGACCATTGTGGGTCTGCCCACTGACTCCATAGCCGTGTCCATACCAGCGTCATTGAAAATAGTCCTAAACAGCATAGATCGGAAGGACCAGAAGTGTTTCAGATCAGAGATCAATGGAAAGAATTCACGTGGTTTTTTCTGTCTTATTTTTGATTTATCGAATTCTGAACTACTGTGTATGAGACAGACATTGACAGTAAATTCAACTGGTGATAAAGTACTGACATGACAGTTTAAGAAAGAAAATACTCAAGGTGATATTGAGTTAGAGTATTTTCTTAGATTAAACATGTACCAGGCACTTCAGAAAATGTCATAATTCTATGATTTCCGAAAGAAGGTAAAATAGAACTTCCAAATCACTATAATTTCAGTTGAATTCAAATGCAATAACTACTTTTAAAGAAGAAAAAATAATGTGTGATTTAAAAGATCATTAGGACAGTCTTTTGTGGGGCACAGAAAAAAACCTTTGCAGGTGTTATTGGCTCTTTGGGGTTATTCCAAAATAAAAATTTGGAGAAGTGCCTCATTTGAATTTATACTCCCTTTGTGGTCCATCAAAAAGGATTCATCTCCTATTCAAATGACTAGTCAATATGTTAGTCAGATCAAATAACACTAATAAGATGTTAAAAATGCTTCTGAGGAACAGGGGGATTTCTTTAACAAGCCATAAAGTGCTTTTTAATCCATTTCTGACTTGTTAAGTTCTTTGTGATTCTCACAACTGTTCCTTCATGACGCAGTTTCAATCCTTTGTGCAGAGGAAAAAAATCAAGGTGTAAATCAAGGGCAGTACATGGATACTGCCTTTCCTCTCCAACTGTTCTTAAAGCCACTGTGGTTCTTATTGTACTTTCCTATCTCACATCTATTTAAGACTCTGGTGCTGGTGGGTGTTTTGGCTCGATAAAGCTATATTTAATGAGGTTGCCAAATCACAGAGCCCAAGTTTTGTTAAAGATTAAAACAACATAAAAGAATGAAACCTTGTTTTCTCACTATAACACAGGTAGAAGACTTTGAAAAGAAGGGTGCTTCTGGTACCCTGAGACAAGGGAAATGTGGATTCTCAGCTGCTTTGCAAACAGAGTGTTCTTCTTTGCTTTGAAGAGCTATTTGCTGAGTTATCTGCGAGAGAAAAGTGGCCTGGTATTGCAGTTTTGCTGCAGATGCAGCCTCAGCTTCTTGGGGCCCTGGGGATGTAGGAGTTCTCCAGATATATCTTTCTAATAGCGGAATGAATTGATGAATAGAAGATATCATGAAGAGGATGAGGAGTTTTTGCATATCTTCCCGGTCCCATCAGCAGAGCAGAATTCTTCTATAGTCTAGCTCTAACTTTAAAGTATGGTCCTTAACATTTGCCGGATATCTGGGATGCATTTCCTGTCCTAGTGATATCAGTGGCAAAAACTCTCAAACCATTTTGTTAACTAAGTATATCTAAGTTTTGGAATCTGAGCTACAGTTAGAGGGAAAAACATCTAATTTAAAAAAAAAAAACTAAATAAAGTAAAATTGTTCCTGATGAGGGTTGTTTTCCTTTCCAAATTTGCTCAACTTTGAAGAGATCCAGATAAGTCAAATTTCATATCCCATTGCCACATCTTAGAGGACAACCCTGAAAATGACGTAAGAAATCCTCCTTATCTAGACTCATAGAATAGTTTGTGTTGTAAGGGACCTTAAATATCATCGAGTTCCAACCAATCTGCCATGGTCAGGGGCACCTCCCACTAGATTAAGACTTCTGTTATTTGCTGAAACGTGGAGCACCATCCTATAGCTTATACATCATTCACTAAAAATAAATGAGTTCATTTATGAAAATAAGTTTTTGTGGGATTAGGCCTGTGAATACCAATCATTTGGGACTGAGAAAATAAATAGTAACGTTCAATAAATATATAGTGCACTAAGACTATATTTATCAGTCTTTTGACATTTTTATCTGGCTCCTATAAAGAAATCTTTGGAGCTGGGACAACAACTGGTGCAGGTAAATTTCCTACATTTGGAAAGATCTGGTACTTAGTTTATGGGAAGCAGGCCTAAGCAGATGTGAAAAGTTCAAATAAAGGAAGGCCAGATTAAACGCACTTTTGTGGCTGGAAAATCAAAACAGATGTTATTATTCAACCACAAAAAAATCTATGTGCTCTTAAGTAGCATTAGGTGTCTGATAAGTTACATTCCTTTTAGTGAAAATAACAAAAGGATTATAAAATTATATAGGCTGATAAAATGTTACAAGTGGACTGAATAGTTTGGTCTTCTAGCTAATGGTAAGGGGTAGAACCAAAGTAGGTCTTGTAAGATGTATAGAAATATGAGTATTTTGGAAGGCAGAATCAAGAAAGGAAAATACAGGCATTGGAGGACGAACGAAAGCGAATGGACCCTCTTCTCTGAACGCCTGGTGCATATCAGAGAAAGAATTGTTTAAGATTGATCCATTTTACAACTGTCTGTGATCTTTCCTGGAGACATGCCCATCTGAAAAAGTTGATCTCGGCAGAGGGTGACAGGTGCTGGAGGTCCTCAGGAGCCTTTGACAGTAAGCAAATATTTGCAGGGTGTGAATGCTGGCAAATAGCTTTACAAATTATTTCTAATTAAAAAAAAAATCAGAAATGTGTACCTTAAAGAAAACACTTAAATGGAATAACACAGGAGGACTGAAGTGGATATCTTGGTAAAAGCCAGCTTGTGCAGGCAATGGAAAGAATGTTTTTCTTGAAAAGATGACATGGTTTGTAGAGACTTGTTTGACCTGGCATGTTTTTGTTCTTGACACAGAGATCCTCTGCTCCTGCTTGCTGGAAGTCAGAAGTAAATGAAGAGTAGTTCATGTTGACTTTGTGGGCTTGGCAGGCCTCCTTAAATATGTCAGATAAAATGGGGACCTGCTGGCCATTGCCTCCCTGTTCCAGGGAAATGGTCTAAGACATTAAGAATGGCAGAAGACAGGACAAAGCTACAGTCCAGTTTTGTTGCAATTGTTTGTGTCATCATATGAATACCAAGGGTTTACAAGTTTGGCAGGATGGTGTGTAACAACAGAGATTTCTCCTGTCCGCACCGTCATTCAGTAATTGATCATTTGCTTGCTTCCTTCTCTTCAGCATCATCAGGTCTGAACCCACAGACCTTCAAACTTACCTCTAGGCTACCATTTAAAATCTGTTCCTTTTCTAAAGATGAAATTGCCCTGCCCTGCTATGTGGCTGAACCCCTTGGTATGGGTAGTACGTGAGAGACAGAGTATTGAGATGCTCAGGAGACGTGAGGTTTCTCCCCAGCCTTTCCACTTTCCTGCAGCATTTCTGGTGAAAAGTCACATAAATCTGCTCTGAAGAAATGGACCCATCTGCAATGCAGAAACAGGAGTGGCATAGCTAAATGATGGCTATTGTTCCACGTATTTGGGACTAGCAGCTTGCTCAGTGAACCTATAGCTCATTTATTATCTGTATGCATGTCCTTAGGACTCATTTTTGCTGTGCAATATCCTCTCTCTCGTATTAAAATTACAGGGTGCTACATCTTATTTCAATCTAGAGATTGTTGCACCTAATTTGGGGTTTGCCCTTGTTGTAAAGCTTCATGATTAGTACTAGTCAATGACAACTGCTCTCAGGTTGTGGATGAAAAAAAAAAGAGAGTTGCTCCTCAGTCACACAAGCCTCCTCGACATTTCCCTTACATCAAAATGCAGCAATGCTGGAGGCCACACCTTTTGGAATGGTGACTACTAAGCCATGATTCATACATTTGTTAACCGGTTGTTCTTGGGCAACCTACAAAACCGAAAAAAAACCACTGAAAACATGATTAAATCTTAACTCTAAAGATGAAAACCTGGTTGGATTTCAGGCAATGTCAGGCTCCTGACAGCCAAAACCAGAAGGTTTTTAAGTCTGAAATACCTATTAAAGTCTGTGTTTTAGTGGCCTAAATCCAAGTGAAATACAGTGTAATTAAAACTTCCAAGACACTTGGGGTTTATTTCGAAGAATTGCTTAGATGACCTGTAGGCAACTTTCATCATTTTCAAGGGACTATGTAATTTTAAAACTATTAATGCTGGCTATTTCTATCAGGGACCTTAGCAAGTCTCTGTGAAAGCACATATTCCTTAACAAAAAAGATCTTTCGTGGCTTCAAGACACAGCTAATATTATTGTCTCTTCTCACTTGAAAAGGCCCCTCTCATTCTCAAGGAGACTAGATATTGCTGTGAAGGTGGGAAAAATATGGCATGGGAAAAGGAGAAGGGAATCTCTGTCTTTACCTTTTTTTCTAATGTGGATGCTAAGTTTTTTACTGATGGAAAAGGGTCAGAGAGAGCAAAATGTAAATAATTTAACAGGGGAAAGACTTATAAGATAGTAATTCACCAGAATAAAGACAATGGAGTACAAAATGCCATAAATGATAATAAGCTTCTATGAATTGGCATGTGTTAGTGATTATGCAATCATTCATTTCCCACAGATTTCTTTTTATAGGAAACTTTGGAAAATCCCTAAAGAACTGACCGAGTCATATAACCACAACAGGTTTCTTCTCAACGTGGCTAGGAGTGGGCGAAAAACATTTTCACATATTTATGCACTGATGGACTGTTTTTAACTGCTGGAAGTGGTAGTGCAGAAGGCAGCAGCGGACAGTGGGTCAGACCCATGATGTGTGGGTTCTCCTCCTCTCATTGCGTGAGACCAGCCGGCAGAGATCCAGATGGGAATGGACTCATGTGAGCAGGAGCTTTGACATTTGGGCCATGCCTGATGTGAGAAGCTCTGGAGAGGCTGAGGGGAGGGATTTCTGTTTCAGAGAGTGTTTCCAGCTCTGGGATGGATGCAAATCCCTTTGGCTTGCAGCGAGCAGTTGAGCTCTCCTTGGTCACTGGCAAAAGTAGTCATTTGCTTCCTTGCTGTCATAGACTTTATAAACACTTCTGAAAACAGTTTTACTTCACCACTGGGCTAAGGAAC
This sequence comes from Clamator glandarius, assembly GCA_033459285.1. NCBI lineage: Eukaryota > Metazoa > Chordata > Aves > Cuculiformes > Cuculidae > Clamator > Clamator glandarius. The sequence continues at coordinate 2,033,795 of JAUNZM010000826.1, forward strand.
ACAAGACCTTGATCCACATTTCTAAGTTTCTTAAGGTTTTATTTTCTTGTCTTTTCTTTTTAAGCAGGTTAGTTTCCTTCCATCTTCGGGACAGTTGCTTGCAGCCTTGAAATAACCATACTGCTTCAAGATGTGCCGCCAGTGGACTTGAACCTGTCAGGCTCCCTCGATTCAAAGAGGTCCTGACCAACCCCAGTATCCTTTTGTGCGTGTCACATATCTTAGACTCTCCTTTTGCTAAATCATCTTGGACCTGAGCAGCTGCCAGGGAGGTGTGGAGGGTGCTCCATTCTCACAGCTCCTTCCCCTGTTTGGCTCCTCTTCCTATTGCTGCTCGGCAGGCATTGGCAGCGTTTGCCCCACGAATGTGGAACCTGCTTTTTGCACTTTCTCATTGCGTAGGCTCATCTAGCAGCTTTGCTTTGTGTCATCATTGTCCAATTAATTTTTTTTAACAGGGTGCATTGCGTAGGAGCGGGTAGCATCCTCTGCTCTGCTCAGCCCTGTGGAGCAAACATGCCCAAGCCATGAAAGTGATGACTGCTGTCCCACAAGGAGAAGATGGGCAGGTTCATGGTGTTTCTTGGAGCTTAACACACCTATGGCACCAAAATATGGCATCCTGGCTCAGAGCAGGAAAAATGCGTTTAATTATACCTGTCTCATAAGAATCTTTAGAGATTTAGATTAGATATTATTAGAAATATTTTCCTATGAGAGTGGGGAGACCCTGACCTGGGTTGCCCAAGGAAGTCATGGATGTGACATCCTGAGAGGTATTCAAGGCCAGGGTGGATGGGGATTTGAGCAGCTTAATGCAGTGGGAATTGTCCCTGCCTGTGGCAGAGAGGTGGAACTGGATGGACTTAAGGTCCTTTCCAATCCAAACCATTCTATGATTCTATGAACCTCAAAACATAATTTTTTCTGGTATCATTCAAATGATCTTAGTTTGGTGCAAAGCGTTATTCTTGCTCCTATATAAGTAGCAGCATGAAAGGAGAACGGAAGAAAGACTTTGAACTCCAAATCACCTTAAAAGACTGAAAAATAAAACCAGTTGGAGGATCTGGATCTCCCTCGTGGTTTGTCTTTCAAATCCAGAATTCTAATGTCTGAGAGATGTCATAAATCAAAGCCATCCATCAGGTTACAGACATCTCTGAATATCAAGTAGTTTATTATTTAAAAAAAAAAAAAGAACAAAAGAAAGCTTCCCATTAAATCCTGAAAGTTTTTAAAAAGCAACATTAAGAGAATTTGCAAATGTTCATCTTAGCTTAACTTAGATGGACACAATCTTGATTCGGCCATGATTTTATTTTCCTTTAAGTACATTACTAATTCAGCTATAAATGGTAATGTTTTAATTTTTAAAACATGTTGACTCCCTTCTCAGTTTCAGCTCTCTCCTTCCATATTGTGAACTGCAGTGTATGTATTAGGTCAAGAAACCAAACAGGTAGATGAATGTAGATAAGACAAAGCAAGTCTGATCAGGCTCTTTTCAAAACAGCAGTACTCTAACCAAATCCTTCCATGATATCAAACCACCAGGAAATAACAGTAAAAACAACTTGCCACCCTCTGCAGCAGGGAGAGGCTCCGCTGATGTCTGCTGGTCATTGGCAGTTCTTCAGAACTGGGAGCTTTGCATGACTTCACCTGCAGTATCTGAGCTGATTGTGATTGCATAAATTATGTTTAGGAAGAACAGTCAGCTCCTTTTGGCTCAGGCAGAGCTTCTAAAAGGGGATATTTCTCGATGGTCACGTAATAAATTTTAAAAAGTTGCCATCTGTGGAAGTCATACATGACGGTTCTGTCCTTGGTTTGATTAGAAATGTCTCGTGATTCAGGTGCTTTGAAATCAGTCACTGACAAATACTGCTACCTTTCCTCATCTTTTTTTGCTGCTAATTCCTTGCTTTCACTTCAATATTTCCATGCTGTATACCTATGGTTCCAGCTTCCCACTGGCTGGGAGGATGATTCAGTAGGAGCCCTGTTGCTCTGCGGCATTTAATCATCCCACAGCGCCAAGTACTCTGACTGTGATCTCTAGTATTTACTCTCACTATTTTCTAAACTTCAGTCTTTCATAACAAGCCAATCAGTTTAACTTGACACATGCCAACACATCTGGAAGACTGAGTTCATTCTACCAGGGTGGTTAATATTGCAAACTCTTATTTTAACTCATGTTTAGGATGCCTTTGGCAGGTAGCATCAGTCAGCACTGGATACACATTTGTTGGACTTGGGCTAATGCTAGGAAAAACTGGCTGTACAGGTGGATCCAGTGTCTTTGCTGCTGAGAGGATATTTAAGCCCAACCAAACTATGATGCACATTCAAAACGTCTGAACACGGGTGTCAGATTTATAGGCTGTGCTGTGTCTGGTTTTAGTAAGCTGCCCCGTACAGGAGGAGATGCTTCTCAGCAATCTCGTAGTGGGAGTGCGGCTCTCCCTTCTCCCATAAGCCACTACACAGCAGTTACTCTGCATGGTCATGCATGCTGGGATGCAAGGTTTTAAAGCCATTTTCAAATATTGCTGAAATATTTAGAAAATACAAGGTAATCTCTGAGTTTCCCATCAGATACTTTATTAAACAGGGCATGAACAGCAATCAGAGTTACTCTTGTAAGCAGTGCATCAACTGAATCAATGAACAACTGCGATTTTAAAGTAGTGTTAATCTAAGGCAATGAGTTCTGAATAATGTTTATTAACGATATTATAATGACCTGTCAGTTTTCTAAAACACATGCTGAAGTATTTTATAAATCACTTAGTAAATGTAGTTTTAATTCTTTTCCCATCTTCTTGGGCTGCTACTTACTTTAAAAAAAAAAAAAAAGAGAGATTAGAAGGTTCAGATTTAGAGCAGCAAATTGCTGCACTAATCTGCAGGTATTTCTCTTCTTGATATGGCCACTAACGTCTAATCTTAGCGACGCAGGCCCAATTATTGTGCTTTTTCATTAGAGCTCCAATGAACTGTGTTCCAGGGACTTGAACTCTGGTGTGCAGGCTGCTCTGAGCTTGCAGGCTTTCATATGAAAATGTACTCTGTGTAATAAAGAATGAGTCTGAAAAGAACACATGAAGTTCACGCAAAAGTTGAAGACTTCACGCTATCACCTCTGAACTTGAGCTTCTGATCAGTGTGGTGGGTAGGGCTGGCCATGAACAAGAAATCTGTGCCATAAAAAAGTGTCAAGCCTTTTAATTTCTTTCCCTTTCTCAGGAGAGAGAAAATAAGACCTCTGGAATTATTTTTTGCATTAACATGTTATGGATAAAGGCTACAAAGAGCATCTTCCCTGCTGGATTTTATCTTCAATGTGGGAATTTCAGAGCTGGGATATGAACCTGGAGCTCCAGCCAGACCCAGGAGTGTGACCATCAAACTAAGGGTGAGTCTGGATCAACTCCCTTTCTCTTCCCTCCAGCTACCCAAAAACCTCATCCCAGACTTCGAAAATAAATCCTGCCAATGACACGCATGGATAAACAGGTACCTCTTTGTGAAAGATTGAATGCGATAATATTTTTGATAAACAGAGTTTTGCTGAACTTATTTTATTGCTAGGGACTGCAATGGTCATGACATGTGTGAGACCTCAGTGTTACAGTGTGCCCTTATGTGACTTAGCGTCCCTCTTCTTGAAGCACGTAACTGAGTGGCTTTTGGTACAGTAATAAGAGACATTCATTGAGGTTTCTTTCCTCATGAGATGGGGTGTTGCTCTTGAGCAAAAGGGCTTTATTTGGAAATCCTCATCTAGAGGTGAGAAATACCTCCAGGGAGAAATTCCCTGGTGTTTCTGAGCATAGAAGTCTTGATAACTGCTTTTGTTCGTGTTTTCTTGTTGCTGAAACTTTGATTTTATATATTCCTGTGTTTGTTGTTTCCAGTATTTTGGTATTTCTGCAGTCAAATGACCATGTAACCTGCTCCCATCTTGCTGCGGAGCTGATTCATATCCTCTTGGAACAACCTTCTGTACCTTTGCCTCTATAGACTCCTAAGTTTTTTTGTGATCATTCATCTTACCCATTTCAAGTATTTACTACTTCTGATCCCCACCAAGGAGTTTATTTCTCAATTATTTTGGTCCCCTGAGAAAGGAACTGAACTTACACTTTAAAGTCAGTGGTCATTTGACCATGGACTTCAGAGATTGTTAAGTCTATGAGGCTCAGACCAATGAATGTAGAACAGAAGCCTTGGTTTAATATTGTGAACCTAAGAAGTTTAATCCTCTGCTTTATATTTTTCTTCTTGGACTTATGGTCCACTGTGTAAAGCATTTAGGGTGTAGAGGGCACTGAAAGAAATCACTGTCACTTTTCAGACCAGGCTTCAAAGGAATGCTCACTTTTCCCACTGCTTTTTATCTTCCTTCAATTCCTAGTGCTTACTTTTTTTTTTTCCTCCCTATGCTGCCGTTCTAATTTTTGCCCACTTTTAATTTTCCTGTTAACTTTAATTAGGCTCATGAGCTTGATCATCAGGTGGATTTTCCCCAAGCTTCCAAAGCGATGCTTTCCCCCAACAACAGACTTGCTAGGGAATTTTGTTAAGCTGCAGATAGGAGATAGGAGCCTAATGGTATCGAATGTAGAGTCCTGTACTGCTAAGAGTTTTTTTATATCTGGCGAATTTGCCAGGAAGCAGTAAATAGTTAATTATTTTTAAGTAAGCAGGCTCAAGAGCCCCTCGCCGGCAGGGTACCAGAGGGCAAATGAGAGAAGAGGGATGTGGCCTTAGCCAGGGGAATGATTCATAACTCTGAAGTCAACCACAGCCTTGTGTATCTAGGGGAAGTAGCTCTGCATCTTCCAACTGCCTTTTCTGAGGAAAATGTAATGTCGGGGAAAAAAAAAGTGAGAGAAAAAAAACCCAAACCTGGATTCATTTCTGGAGAATCTCAGCACATGTGAAGTGTGCTGCTAGGAAGGAAGATTGGCACACACCTTTTGGATATTTTGTGCATGGTTTTCCTGGGTAGGTTCTTCCAGCATAAACTTTTCCGGTATCAAATGCTAAGTAGCATGAAATATGAACTATTGGGGTGACCGGTAATTTTTGTAGCCTGTGTTTTGTGATCATTTGCATATTCAGAATATGCTTTGGTTTTTCTTCTTTTAATTCTTTCTCTTTTAAAACTACATTTACCTGAAGAAGGGCTTAGTACTGAGTGTACAAAAACAAGCATTTTCTCTGCAGTTGACTTTAATCCTACCAAAAGAATTAACACTTAGAACAGAAAACCTTCTTTGAGTCCTACAGGGCATTAGAACATCTCAGGTACTGGCTGCTGGTTTAATAAAAGGATAGGATTTCCATTTACTTCAGGCAGGCTTAATGTATTGTTCTTGTAGTGAGACAGTCAGAATGAGTCAGGAGCCAAAGAATACACTTTATAGACACAAATAATCGTAAATTCAGAATGTCACCTTTAGGCAGAGGCATTTTTATTATTGTTAGTGGAGCTGCTGAGTAGGTTTGATGTTTTATTCTCTTGAGTACTAAATGTTCCAGAGTACCACAGCCCTATCTTTATCAGGCTCACACGGAGGGAGCACAGCCAAACTTGCTTCCTATACTTCTCTATGATTGATAGCAGATGGCATGCTTTAAAATAAACCTATCCATTAGCAGTCCTCAGTGTTTTTACTCAAGGCATTTACAACTGTCTCAACCAGAAAACACATTCACTCCACAAGCTAGTTTCAGTCTACAACAGCTGTACAGGTGCAAATCTTTCATTAACTCCTAAACCGTGGTGAAATAAACGTTGCAGTGTATTTTATTTTGAGTGGAGGGAGTGCTCTTCAGGGGAGGAGTGGATTCTATTCTCCTTTTGCATGTGGCAGAGGTTTGGCTTAATAAACTGACACGAAGACAGAGGTTTGACAGGGGGTATGTGGGATTTTTCCCCTAGTCCCTTGTAAATTTTTAGGATGCTGTAGTGCCATGAGATAAACGTGGCTGATTTTAGGTGTATATTCTGGTCAAATGGCAATACTGGAGGAAATGAACTCAGGGCTGGGATTCCTGGGGGATGGCAGCCTCCTCCTTTCCCTGTCTCTGTAGCATCATCCAAAGTGGCAGCGCTTGCTATAACCTCACGAAGGAGAGACTGCACGTGTCTCCCACCTCTGCCACACACAGTGGTTATTTTTCACTCTGGTTTATTGGAGAGATAGAGGAAGACATACACTCACACGCCCACACACATGTACATGTTCAATCTGATTCTGACCTCATACCTGACAGGATATTTCATAAGTAAATCACTAAAATCTCTCCCAATTTTACTTAGATTTCTCTGCAATGTTCATAAGGGATGTTAAAATTTACCCAGCAGTCCTTCCAATACAATAAACTCCCAAGCACCTCCCCAAACATTACTACCCTAGCAGCTCGAGCTTAAAATATTAGTAGCAGATCTTTAATATTAGCATTTAGCATTAATGTTAGACAAGATCTTAAAATATTAGAGTCAGATAAAACAGTATTAACCAGGGTATAGGAGTCATTAAGCAGAATAACCATCACTAACTAAATGGATGCTGAAATTTTAACTTGCAAACCAGTGCAGATGATAGGAACTTCACAGAGACAAGAGGATCCTTTCATTTAAAAGGAGGTTGGAGATACGAAGGTTAGGGATTTGAAAGCTGGTAAATAAAACAACACAGCAGGAAAAGTTATATAGCATGCACCATCTCATTAGTGGTGATCATGTCCTATGTTATTTTTCTTAAGCTGAAGAGATAAAACAAGATGACAGGCAGTATTCTGTCACAAGTAAATGGAAATTGTGGCATTTTTTGTATCAATCCAAAGTAGCAGAGAAAACTACAAATGTGTTTTCAGCACTATAAGTCCACATAGGGTAACGGAGGTGCTAAAATGATTTAACATGATAGACTGCAGCTCACGTGTCCTTTTTATGATGTGACAAGCAAAACTGAGGCAACTTGAGCTTGATGCCATGGAAGTGGGGGTTCCTGTCAACCTGGGGAGCAGCCCTGCAGTGAGGGGCACCTGAGCACAGCGTGGCTCTACAGAGGCAGTGGGGATGAGCCCACATTACAGCTCTTGTCAGCTCTGGCCTGTAAGCACCTGGAGGATTTGGTGCTAAATGAAAAGGAGGGGGGAAAAAAAAACAAGGCCAGCTGTAGACATAAGAAGTTTAAGAGCATCAGTACTTGCTTCTAGCTAATCTCTCTTGATGACTCCTGTAAGCAGGCAAGGCTAGTCGTTCCTGTTAATTATTCAAAGCCCCGCACCAGTTTCATAGCTGAGTGGTGTAAGAGGATGTACAGTGTCCCCATTTCTCAGTCTGACTGGGGGAAAGGCACGAGGCGGGGTTTCCCCAGACATCAATGAGTTGACACCCCACTTGTCACATGGGAAATGTGAGCCTAGGAGAGGCTGCAGATAACTCCAGTCCTGGCACGCTGAAACCTCACCCATTTCTGAAGGATCTGATGAGTTGGATGTCGGAAAGTCTTCAGCAGGGTCTTATAACAATTAATGTGTTCACCTGTTTTAGGACAGGGCAGGACCCCAGGACTGCGTTATTTCATGTAGATTAATAATACAAAAGATACAGGCTTGCACACTTTAATGCTTCACCACGGGAGGAGACAGAAGGAAAGGCAGACACCTCGAGATCTATATCGTGTCCTAGATATCCTCAGCCTGCCCTGACACCACAGTTTCAAGGTTGTATAGATTTTCCCTATTTAATGTAATGTGCAGAGTGGAAAAAGGGTTGCAATGGAGTTATGTGGAATTTAGATATGTATTCTTTCTGTCGTTTGTTGTCCCAAAGAGGCTGCTAAAGCATTTTAGTACATGACACAGTATGATGTAAACGCAATCAGAAAAAAATAGAAAAATATTCAGAGAAAAATATCTATTCCAATAAGGTCATGTAGATCTGTTGTGGAAACAAACCTTTATATAGCACTGATATTTGGAATAGCTGTCTACCTATGCCTAGACTAGTGTCCATCATATATCATCTTCCAGTTTCATTATATCAAATAGCATATATTTCATTATAGCTGATCACCATTGCTGATGGATTTTTTGTGGATTAGGTTTTTGTTTGGCATCCAGGACTGCTCACACCCACACAGACAGCTCCTTTAGCTTGAAGGTGGGAATCTAAAACACTTGACTTGTTAATGATGGCTGCTCTGTCTGCTGCTTTTGGTCTGCTGGCATTATGGGGGAAGACAAACCTAGTCTATTCCTGACGCGATTAGCAGCTTTCTGAAGAAGAAAAATAGCTTTGCATAAAATAACAGTGTGTAAAATAATTTCTATAACATGCAGAATCTGATGCACTTTGTTGTCACTGGCAGCACTGTAACTATTTCCATGAGTCAAGGTGCACAGTTGTCTAACTATCTATGGACATTGGCACATTTGTTCCTCTTGAAAGGCAGGGAAATGTTTTCTTAGTTAAATGAGAGTCACGTTCATTCTCAAAGTTAAGTATATTAAGCACTATTTGAGCTGAGAGCCAAAGAAGAGTTTATTATGTTAACACAGGTTACGGTAAATTATGTAAGGCCTTTAAAGTGATAGTTTAATTTATTAAAGAAAAAGGAAGAATCCTTGTATCAGCCCTCCAAGTCCTTTATTTATCAATGATGTAGAAAGATGTGATGTTATTATTAAGAAACAAAAAATATCTGCCTAAATACAACCCATCACACTTGGAATTAGTGCCATTCCATAGCAGCTACTATTTTCTGAAGTGAGTAAGAAGTCCCAGTCCTGTCCCTGAGCTGGTAAATGCTGGAGGGTAGCCCAGTGAGATGGGGAAGGGGAAGGTGGAGATGTGCTGGACTTAATCCCCAGTAGATTTGGCCTTTCTATGAGTAAGACGAATTTCTGATATAGGTCTCCATGCCATTCATAGCAGCGTTGCCAATAATAAATCTCTGCTTGCACTGAAGAACCCCCCATGTCCCCTGCCTCCTTGCCAAAATTCAACTCAGCTCAAATAAATCATATTTTAGAAGTTAATAACACAGCCAAATAACAGAAAGATATTGAAAAAGTTTTGTATGCCTAGCATTACAGAAATTTACATTGAAGGAATACATATACTAAAACCAAATATAGAATCGTGGCAAAGGAGTAAGTATTGGAATTTAAACAAAAATGCAATGCCAACTTATTGCAGAAGTAAGTTGTGCACCAATTGCACACAAATTTTCATGGTTTAAGTCTGTTCTGAATGAAATTTGTGATTTTTTTATTGTATTTCTTGGAAAACTGCAGAGTCAGGATATATTCCTTCCTTCAGTTGTACTACAAAAGGTGTATATAGGTCTCTTCATTGCTCCCTCTGGTTTAAGGGGAGAACAGCTTGAGGCTGGGGTGTGATGTAAGCTGAAAAAGCAGGTACAGCATAAACAGAAGCAGTCCATTAAGAGAAGAGAGAAAGGGAAGGGGAGAAAAAAAAAAAAAAACAACAAAAAAAACCCTTTACAACTTTTGGAGAAGATTTTAAAAGTTTCCTGATGGATCAGCATCCTTGAGATTAAACATTCCCATATGTAAGTTGACATTTTAAAATGTAAGTCTTATGAAAGATAAGAAGGAAATGGTGAGAAATGCAACCTTAAATATTTTGAAGCATGACTTCCTGTATTATGTGGCAGTTGGCAAAATTTTCCGGGGAAAGATGCACGCCTCGAATCCATGCGGCGCACGCATTTGCCTAAAAGTTTCCTCTTGTTGCTTACCCGTTTCGTGTTTGAAATCTTCCACACCTGTGGAGCAGAGTTGCAGCACCCCTTCAACGTTGCTTTTAGTCTCCCAGACAGATGTTTTAGATCAATCGCTCAAAACGGATCAGTTTAGCAGTCAGAAAACACTGTCAGAAGAGATTTGTTGTAAGGAAGACAAAACCGTGAAATAAAATTGAACTTTTATCCCCATTTGGATGGGAACTGCGCTTGGCTGGGGATCCCAAGGGAATGAACACGGTGGCCTATCGTGTGCTGAAAAAACAAACAGATGACAGAGCTCTGCAGTAATCAGGCAAACGCCGCTTCCAAGAAATAGTGTGATCAAAATTGCTCAGTGTTGCAGGACCTAAAAACCCAATAATTGCTGAAGAAAGGATGGTGGCTTTGTGATTAGTGCAAGGGAAGATGGGACAAGCTGCTGCCAGTGGCCCCAAATCCCTGACAGCTCCAGAAATCCCATGGTTTTCTTGCAGCAAAGGTGTGACACACAAGTATTAGCAAAGTATCTGGGCTTTCTTTCCAGTGTTGTTCAGAATCAGGAATGATTAACACGCTTGCTGGTGGTGGGTGTCAGTACTTTCTAGCTGTGAGAGCTCTTCTAACGGTACATCTTTTTATTTCTGAAAACCCAATGCAAATAAGGCACTGGCATTCACTGTAATAGTCGTGGGCTCCATGCATGCAGCTGGTAAAACATCAGTGGCTATTCAAGATGCCCTGAGGGACAACCCAAATCTTCCAGTCCAACTCACTGTCTTTTTCCCTCTCCCTTGATATTTAACAGCAGAAATATCAAAATGTACTTTTTGGTTTTTTTTCCAGAAGGCTTTGTTTTGTTTTGTGTCCCATGATGGACTGTTCATATGCTGAGCTGCAGCTCTTCTTGGCAGCATCTTTTGGTCTAACCATATTGCAATGTGCTACCTGTTTGGAAATGGCAAATGTTCCTACCAGGGACCACTTCTCTGCACCACTTCTGGTCCTTTGTCCTGCACCACTTCTACTCCTTCGTCCTCCACTCCTGGGCTTGGTGACACCGTGTTCTTTTCGTTTGCCTTGTACTATGTTTTGGGAGGTTTTGCAGAGCACTGCCATTGCCTGCTCGCCTCCCTTCATATCCTCCGTGCTGGATGAGCTTGCATAATGTGGTGTTTTCCTCTTCATTTATTGCAAACAAATCTGGTCTCTGCCATTTGTTTACTCTTATACTCTGTCTTTATGCCTTGGTATGCATTTTTAATTAGATGTGCTTCAGCTCTTTCACTGCTTGTTAACACTTTCATATGGGAAGTACGGTCTCCACCAGCCCTGCAAGCTTTCTCTGCGCTTAGGAAATTCAGATTTGTTTCTTCTACCCATGGGTATCATTTGATACAAAGACTTGTTCCCTTGCTGGCCTGTCTGCTGGGTCCCTACACTATCATTGTGGACTTTAAAGGTTGTTCCCCTATACAGCTGGGATAATCCAAGTGCATTTATTCTACTTGAAAATCTTCCGCATACAGAGAAATACTGTTTTGGCTATTTGTCTGGGCTGTTTCCGGACTTCAGCAGCTCCAGTTTGGATGCCTGACATCGAGAAGGTCTAGACAAAGCCCGTAGTGTGTGCAGATCAACTGCCTGCATTGTAAAAAGTCCTTCTGCACACACAGAGCAGGTCCCGGAGATCAGGAATGCGCTGGGTTAGCTGTGAATATGTTGGCCATCAGTCCTGTGAATGGAGAATGGATGTGTCTGGAGGGGAATACTGGAGTCCTAAACACACGAGAGCTTTCAAAAAAGGCATCTTTCCTGAGTGCCAGTATTGTTAAAGTATTAAATTACTCTCTCTTTTTTTCTATTTTTTTAAATAGCGTGAGCCCATTTGCTCTTCCACTGTTTTCTTCTGCCTCTACATCTGACTCATGCCGCAGGCAAAGAACTTCACCCTTTCTAGCTCCCTTCTATACTGTCAGCTTTCTGGAGATGATTTGGGAACCAGGATGGGAAAACTTGATGCCATTCCACCCTTTCCTTCCAGTTTGCCCACCCTGCTGCAGCAGCTGCTCACCTTTCACTCACTCTGTGTTGCCAGAACATGTATGTTCTCCACGATTTTATAAGCTGTGAGGGACTGCAAGACTGAAAAGTGACTAAAATGAGACCTTCCACTGCAGACCGTGTTCCCTGACCCCACTCTGGCTAGGGGCAAGGTTGCCTTGGGTCACTATTCACTTCAATGTGCACAGAGATCAATATCTGCTGAAGCCAGTGCTTAGATTTGCTCCCTCTCCCTTGCCAGTGCTACATTTCACAGTAAGGAGCCAAGAAACCTTTCTCCTCCCTTCCAAGAAGGGGGAAGAAGAAAAGAAAAGGAAAAAAAAAAAAATTCTTGTCTCCACACTTATTCCCACCAGGAGGGCATTGTGTTTGTCCTGTTTTTCTTTTTCTTATGAATTTGCATGGTGTGATGTTTGCTTTGGCTGGTGTGGCCGTGGGGCAGCAGCTGGCATGCCAGAGCCACAGCCACTTTCTTTGCTGGAGGATGGGTTGGTCCAGGGACCTCCAGGCACCTGGAAGCACGTGAAATGGAGATGCTCAGTCTCTGTTCCCCAGGTGCCTTCAGGAGGTCAAGCTCTCTCCTTAAGGATTTGAGGTGTTGGGGTGTTGAGGGCTGCGTCTTGCATTCAAATAATGTGATTTTGGGGTAGGAGTGTGCTGGTGGCAGGAGCAGAGAGCTCAGTGCTGAGCCTGCAAAAAAAGCATCCTTGCCATGGAGCAACCTTACATTGGCAGGGAGATGCAGTGCCCAGACTAATAGGTCTTTTCCACTTTAATTTCTTCTCTAAAATGAGTCTTTGTTACTGTTCTCAGACTTGGCGCCAACCGTCACTTACGCCACACACCAGATCTTTCTTTCTTTTCTGCCCTTAGCTTTGCAGAGAAGCCTTTAAAGCAAACAAACATTAAACTGTGAGAAACTGAGGGAAGATATGGACTGGCCCACTCGTTAGTGCTGGAATGTGGAAGCTATGAAGACATCTTTTTTTATTACCAGTGCTGGAAAGCACAGTCACTGAGTGGGCTGGGACACAATTTATACTACATGCAGTAGTTAAAAAAGAACTGCAAAAATGGGTGTAACCCTGGGCTGTGGTTCAACTTTCAGCCCCCACTTGAGATTCGTCCATCCCAGGGGGAAACTGTGGGTTTGGAATAAGAACATGCATTTAATTTCACTCGCAGAACTTATTGGAGTTGGCACTTCAAGAAAGAATCCGAAGTATATTTTTTGTCATGATTAGTGGCCCCCTCACCACTATGTTTGATTATGTTGGAAGCGGAAAAGTTAAATTCTTATAAAATGATGATTTACAATCTGTGATTATCCAGGTAGGGTGCGCCGATTGTGCCAGCTTGGTCATGGGACTCTAGTCCCATCCTAGTTCATTGCTGTGAGAAAATAACACTAAAATGTAAAAAAGCTGAAAACATATCCTCTGATTGCTCAGGGAATTTTCTTAGTCATACGTTATCTTCCCTACTAGTTTCAGTTATTTTGTCTCCACTAAAACCCAAAGCAAAACACTGCCCTGACACTTTCCCCTTGATTTTGGATCTGCAGCAGCCAAATTTATTTTTATCTCGTGTCGTCCTTTCCCCTGTGGTTATGCAAATCCTTGGAAATAGGGGGCAAGGGGAAAAGCTAATTTTAAAGCAATTGCAGTGGAAGGTTTCTTCAGTCACTCTAAGCAGGAATATCCTGGGTGCTGCTGTAGAGATGTGGCTGCCTCCAAATAGCACAGGAATAGGTGCCAAGTGGGGAGGTTGAATATTTTCCTTGTAGACACATAATTTGCCCACAGGATTGTAGTCTCTTGCCTTAACACTCTCCTAAGTTTCTCTGGAAGTATAAAAGTGTGTCTTAGGAAACACACGTTAGGGAAATGTATCTCCATAAAATCAACTGTCGAATAAAACCTCCGCACGGAAAGGTTTTGGTGGTGGGTGAAGGGTGGAGATTGTGAGAAATATCTTGGAGAAAATATGGGGCATCAGCACTTCATCATTTCTCCCAACAATCTTTTACTGGTTTGGTTAGACCTTGTTATATTGCGATACATGTTTTTTTCTTTTCATTCTCCCTTTTTTGCAGGCCAGGAAATTATCTTGAAACTGCACTTTCCATTTTCTTTTGGATTTATGTAGTTTCTTTCCCTTCCCACTCCTCCCCTAGCAGGTTCCTTAAAACCATGCTTAACTCTAGTGTGCAGTAGTAAATGCTGAACGGATTCCAAGGCTAAAAATCCAGCAGGACTGACGATGGGATCTGCTTTGTGAGCAAACATGTGTGACAGTGCTCTAGCACGTGTGTGTAAGACCTTTAGCTTTGTATGTTTTACAAAAAAAAAATCTAAGATAATCAGAGTATATGGCATGTGTAACAGCTTCCTAGCAGTGCTCTGCTATTATTCAGTGTGCTGGTGCTGGGTTAGTCGATGCAATTTGTGGTCAATGTCTGGAATCACATTCAGCTCCTGTTTGCTCTTCCTTTGAGTATCATTGGAATGCTCATTACTGCAAAGAATTAACTGTAGTCAGTAATCTTCTGTAGGACCTAAAGTTTCTGTATCCAGCAAAACACGTAAGCCTCGCCATGATGTGTCAAGGGGCTGTGAGTGCAACTTTAAATGCCGCTTAAACTAGGATGAGTTTAAATATCCATTTAGTTTTGAGGGTTTTTTTCTGGTTCAGGGATGGAAAGCTGAGGATGTCAATATTCATGAAAATGAAGTAATTTAGGTGAAGGTCCCAGGTTTGGAAAACTTGGCCCATAAAATAAATGCAGTAAGGGTGCTTGTGCTTGTGTAAGATAAAAAATTCACAATTCATTTGGATTAATCTCTCAAATTACTGCAGGGGCATACTGCCTTCACATTCATGTAGCCTGATTAAGTTGTGTATGAATTTATGTCCCAGCCATGTAACCTAATAAACCTACACAGTTTAAAATGCCTGACAAGGGCTGTAGGGTTTGGGGCATAAATTCTGTCCCTTCCTTTCATGAAGCACCATACACATACCTGACCCTCTGAGCACATCCCACGTCAGCCTGTGAATAAACTGCACATCTCAATGTTAAAACAAGTAGAATAGATTATTTGCTTCAAATATGCGCTTGAATGCTCTCAACTTAGACAATCTTTCAAATGTTCAGTTCAGTTGTGAATTCTCTGAAAGTAAGGTTTTTATTCAAACTTTTGGACTCCTTGTGATCTGGCTAGAAATTAGAGCACATCAAGTCTCGTATGTAATCAGAAAATGCCGTGTAAAAACAAGGACTGCTGGGAGCAGCATCTTTGTTAAATTCCAGCTAGACCAAACTCATTCCTCACCTCTCAAGCACTGAGCTCACTGGTCTTATGACTATGTGTGCAGTCTGAATTGATTTCTGAGCCCAGTTAAGGGAAAGAGTTAAGCCTATTCTCCCCTTCTAGTTGGCAGAAAGTTTGCAGTTTAAAATTACATACTGACTCTGGTGTAGAGACACAAGAAATTATAGAGCAGACACTGTCCAGGACAACGTATAATTTAAAATGTACTAAAGAATGTATACCACATGGCAAAGTAAGTGAAGTGCTTCTTCAAATATAAGTGTTTTGCATAGAAAGGCTGTAATTATCCACTCCTAGGGAAATGTTTGCATTCATTCTAAATCAATATTTACTATTCATCTCTTGTGTTCAACAAAACAAGGATTTAACATTTTTTTGTTTTAATGAGGTACTAAGACTACAATAATACTACAATGTAATTGTCTTGATACAAAATATTGCTAAATTGTGTTGCTATATAGGGAGCGAACAGTTTTTAAAAGGAGGGGGATCCCTATTTGTGAGATGTTACTGCAGTAACAGACAATTCAAACTCAGCCAAGCAGGGAGACTCACCAGTTTCAAACAGACGTTAAGCCGTCTCTCTGTTAAGGCCCTTAACTAGGATCATTCGGGTGAGTCCTCTGTCTCCCCACGCCCCCCTACCCGTAAGTATCAACCACTATAATGATTCCTTTTCAGCTGGCATCTCAACAACAACACCACCACCGATGCAATTTCTTTTTCTGGTTTTAAAGTTGTGGTTGTTTTTTTTTTTTTTTCCCCTCAGCATCTTTCAGCTAGGCAGCAGGAGTGGGTAACGGGTAGTAATTGGGAGGCAACCATCTCCACACGCTGGTTCAAACCTGTTGATGCAAATGGAGTTGCCTGAACTTTGCCCTCCTGGGAAAACTGGAGTGGGACTTGTAGGATGATACTGGAGCTCTGTCCTTCTTATATATATATATATTTTTCAAGGAAATAATCTGCCTTCAAAAACTTTGGTTCATTACTTGGGGAGGGCATAGAAAATGGTCCTGATGCTGCATAGGGAAGAACAGTCCTTCCTGGAGCAGGATCCCGGTGAAATCAGAGCATCTAGGAAAGATCAGAGTCAGTGGGACGAACAGCACATTTGATCACAGTCTGTGCCAGTGCTGCACTGTGGTTAAGCGGATTTCCTTGCACCAAACATCCTTCAGTTTGAATTTACCTGGCACGTCTTAAGAGGTATTTCTCAAACTTCTCTAAGTTAAAAAAAAACCCCAACAAGCATACATTTTTGGCACTGATGTGGCTCCATGTGAATCAAATCAGATAACTGGAAACACTTTAGTTGGAAAATCCTTTAAAATCCTTTTTTTAAATCTCTTTTTTTTTTTTTTTTTTGTTATTCTTATACGCTACTCACTGTATCCAGGCTCTGGCCTGCCCTTCCGAACACTAAATGCTTCACTTCCGTTGCTAAAATTCAAACAACTCAAAAGTAGCCTTTCGAGTGAATTTCTGTCTCATACTCAAGCAGATAGTCCTGTATTTTTCTCCTGTGAGTCTGAACTCGTTCTTGTTCTCCAAGAAAACCAGGCACATGAAGAGGGTGAATAACTGGGAGGGTAGAGCAGACTTTTTCTCTAGCAAATGTTATTGTAACTGGTGTTTTAATTCTCCAGCTATCACTTTCAGTGTAGTGGGTAACAAAAGGCTGCCTAATCTTTCAGCAGTGATCCAGGAAAAAAGCAGAAGGTTAAGAGCAAGTTCCTAAAGTCTGTAAAATCAATGGGACACCAGAAAGGGAACTGAAGTGTACCAGAAGGGACCTCTTGAGGGTCATTAAAAAAAGCAGAAACTGATTATGAACAGAGCTTTTACCCAAAGAACTGGAGGGGGCCAGCAAAACCATTCTGCTGCACTCCAGTTAAATGTCTAATAGTGGAGACATTTTCTGCACAGCCCATAAAGGATAATGAGGATGGCTTTGATAGCTTTCAAGAAAGTTGTTCTTGTCAGTGTTCACAAAACCATGATCTTAACGTACGCGCTGAGAACACGCAGCCTATGGTGATCGTACATAGGCAAGGAAAGGGAAGGTGGTGACCTAATACTGGGCATTTCATCCCTGTAATATGCTTAATCTATTATGCATGAAAAAATTTGCTTTGACTTAACAATGCGATGCAAACATTAGCAACAATGAAGGTTGTTATTATGCTCACCAGTTCAGTATCTCACCTTGCTGCAATACGGTATGTGCAAAGGGGTGGCAATGCTGTGTGATGTTACATACATTAGATTATATTCATGCATATCTCTCTCCAGAATAAATGAGAAATAAGTTTGTGAACTAAAGCTTATTGCGAATTATCATTATCAACAAAGTTTGGATTAGAGCACAGTAGTTTCTACTCAGTTTCTGTGTTGGAAAACAACCTGCCGAAAACTTGAAACACGACAGCAGCAAGTGGGACGTTTATTCTCTTCCTGACTCTGACTCTAATCCTCTGAGTGATTTTGGGAGCGTCAAGCTTTGCTGTGATTCATTTTCCCGAAGAGTAAAATTAGAACTATCAAATTTGTGTATCTTACTGGAGTACTCAAATAATGGTTTGTAAAATAGTTTGAGATGCCAGGGGGATAGTATTTTAGAATTTCAGAGAGTTATTGGTTGCTTTAAAAAGCAGGGTGCTGGTTCTGCTTTCTTTTTAGATTTTTTGCTTTGGGGGAAAAATACCAGAAACTAGGAATAGTAAAAGTTAGCTTTGAGTTCTTTGTACTCCAGAGGAAACAAACCTTTCTGCTAGAAACAAACAGTCACAGGGAGGAAATGAATGTGAATCAGTCTAACAGCAGCAAAGCCAAATTGTGAAACTTTGTGTCATTGTTCTGTCATTCCAACTATCTGCAATTAATAGAAGAAAACACAGGAAATTCAGGAATACATGGAAACAGAAGTGAAATATTCATTGTGGCCTTGACCAAGTGAGTTTTCTAAGCTGAAGTAGCTTTTAAGAAATTAGCATCTGCTGCGTCCATTTACTGATTGACATGCAGCCCCACACGGAGGGCTCCAACAGCCAGTGGCCATCTGGATTTTGATCTTTATTAAGGGTAAGGTCAGCTCTGGGTTCCACCTGGCCTGTGAGACAGCCCTGCCGCTGCCCCACGTTGCACAGTCAGCCTTGACTCATTGGTGAGGAAAACAAGGAGACAATTCCTGAGTTGTCCTGCCCTGTCAGGTCCAAAGCTTTTCTGAAGGCACCAGGAAGATTGTTATTGATGATAATGTGAGAGAAGTCATGCGTGCCCCATCCCTGGAAGTGTTTAAGGTCAGGCTGCATGAGACTATGAGCAGTCTGATCCAAGCTGTTGAAGGTGTCCCTGCCCATGGCAGGAGAGTTGGAACTAGATGATCTTTAAGGTCCCTTCCAACTCAAATTCTTCTATGATTCATGATACTGACCTCTAAATTGAAGCATTGCCCCCAGTTTTCAAATATGAAAAGTTACTCAGACAAAATCCACTTTTGAGCTGTAAGTGGCTTGATATGCATCAATCTTTGCTGAGACGTATGACTTGGGAGCCTTCGTATCTGAGATGCTTGTAGAAAATCAGATCTCAAAGGGAGAATTTTGCCAGCAGGGTTTCATATTTTAAAAAAAAAAAAAATGTAATTAATTTTTCTTGCTAGGGACAAGAGGTATTGAGCCTCATGACAGAGACTGATTCTCTGCAGTAATCTAGTTTAAAAAGTGAAATTATACTTTACTTTGTGAGATTCGAAGAATAAAAATCAAAACCAACTGACAAAGAGTTTCTGACTACTCTGTATCTAAAAATGAGCCAACCTCATTTAGTCTATTTAAAAAATGTGTATCCATAGTGCTTATATGCCAAGTTCAGCATGATGGAAATGAAAATGGTTGAGGTATAAACCCTTGAAAAACAGGGTTTATAATGGAAACAGTAATTGACTCTTAACTACAGCATCAAAAATACAATACTGTAATACAAAGCCTAGCTCTTGGGATCACAGCTCTGCTTCTAACCTCAGGTTGGCAGACAAACACCTCACCACAATGCTAACTAATGTTTATAGGTTTGGGTTTTTTGTTGTTAGGGTTTTGGTATTTTTTCTTGCAAAAAGAACATGGCAAGTGAAGAAAATTTATAGGAGCAAAGCGAAGTTGGCCAACAGTTCAAAAGCACTCTCTTGTTAGTTTTTGGTGGTTTTCCCAATCACTGATTCTCTCTCAGCTCATAAGAGGAGATGCTATGCTTCTCCTCTGCATGAAAATTCTATTTCAACCATAATCCTATTAATGAAGCTTGGATCGTAACCAAGCCTTCATCTCAGCTCTACAAATAGTTTGACTGTTCCTCCAAAGGTCAGAAATTTGGTTAACCTGCATGGAGAAGACAAAAAAGACAAAATTCATTACAGCTGTTGACTCTTTGCTCTGCATGACTGTTTCAGGGAAGTGATTCTGGGAAAGGAGCAAAGCAAATATTCCGTTGATCTCCGGAAAGATGCTCACCAAAGCTTTCGCTTAGCCTGAGCTGGAGTGCCACTTTTGCTGCAGGTTATGGGTGTCATGACATCTTTCCATTTTGGGTTATACTGAAAGCACCAGTCCTATTTGAAATTCTCTTTAGGGATTGTGAAGTGGGGAAGATCAGGAAGTTCATTGGAGGAACAACTATGGCCAATAAACCCATGCATGGACATGTGAAATAAACCTGAATAATATGAGAAATGAATGCATTTGGAAAAAATAAAGGAAGAAAGAGAAATTCTACTGAGGTAATTGTGATGGCGATACTTCAAAAATTCTTACTTATCTGTATACCAGTAGTTTATCAAACTCATATTTTCTAGGTAATGAAGAAAACCAGAGGACACAGTAGGAGTGTCCTCTGTCCATAAATGGTTTTAGTCCAGCTACCAATTAAAAAAAGAATTGTGATTGCTTTGTTTTGCTTTAGGTATTGAAAATGATATATGGCCATAGGCTTAGATCTCAGCAAAGCCGGCACCTTCAAGTCTGCCAGCGTCATCTGCTGCGTTTAGGCCACACAAAGGGGTTTCAGAGAGACCCTCCTGGATGGAGACACCATGTCGAGAGGTCCCCACGCCTGCAGTAGGACACACGACAGGCCTGCCAGTTGGGGTGAATGGTGCTAGAAGAGTTGTGCGTTAGCATCAGTGTCTGGTTTAGGCCTTCAAAATTGTCATCAAAGCCACCAGGGCAAGGGACAATAACCAGGAATTGGATATTAAATTACTTTTTGTTTGTGAGCTACTCAAAACCAGCTTAACCCAGAACTAAACCCTGCCACCATCCGTATCCTTATGAAAGGGGAGGATGTGCCAAAACAAAAAAGGCACTGTACTTCTTTCAATTTTCTCTTCCAGGAAATTCTGAAGGTGTGGAAACCTCTTGCAAGAGATGACACAGGGCGAGGTGGGGAAGGTGGGCAGGTGGGGCACCAACTAGATGCACAGACTGAGCAACTCAAAGCTCTGTTGGTGATCGATATTGGAGCATATACGTGTATTCAAAACCAAGAAATATGTCACGTATGTCACAACAATATAATTTACCTATTCATAGATGCGTTTCCCAGTAATGGTCTCATAGGCGCTTTTTTCCTTCCCTTATCTTTAACCATTGCACTATATTCATTGCAAACTATCCTGTTGACATTGGTGTAAAGAGGATCTGGGATCTAAGACAGAAACACAGAAAACTATTTTTAAAGCTTTTCTTGTTTTTTTTCACCTGGAATGGGGTAAGTTTACCTTTGCTGTCATTCATGTCTTTACTCAAATACAACGCCGCTTGAAAATGATTGAGAAATTGCCACCTCAAACATCAAAGAAAGACTCCAAGAATTGGCTCTTCTTGATGGGTGATTTAGGAATTATACTTTAAATTATATAAGCTCTGTATTTCAAACTGGATTTTGAAAAACAAGCCATAAAAAGGCAACAATAGCTTAGTTAAAAATGTATATAGTCATGGAATGCTAGTACAGTCTTTGGCAAAGGATCAAGTAATGATAAGGCTTGACTCTATAAGGATATTAACATTTTTAAAGCAGTCAATGTGAAATAAATCTGAGAATGTATGTTTAAATTATAAAAAAAATATGGCATGAATATGCATTTTGTAGCTGACTAGTCCCTGTTGTTTTGGGCACTTGTCTTGCTTTAATATGATATTTGAGGAGGAAAAACCTGACTGGAGCACAAGCTACATTTCAAGTCCAGTTTTAGGTAGTCTGCAATCATGAATTTCCTTATTTTTCTTATGATTTTTCTTTGATTTGCCTCTTTTTTTAAGGGTACTCTCCAGCTCGGCTTGGCATGGTTCAAATGCACAACTACAACCTTTTCCATGACCCAAAAGTCAGTGCCACTCTGTGGGTTGGCAGTTTGCAAATAAAACATATCCTTAATGAAGTGTGGAAGCTCCTGTTCTTTTCCTTCCTCAGGAGACGTGCCTTAATCTCTGGCTCAGAGCCTTGTCAAATGCTGCAGTAAAGAACTGGCAAGCTCAATGCTGCTAATGGATTGAAATCTCCACCAGGTTGTTCATTTCTTGAGGGTTTGGGGTTTTTTTTCCTAAATACTGCGGCAACTGAAGCATTGCTCCAGTCCTCAGTCTTCTATAATGATTGGTTAGGGACTTCAGTGACAACTCTACAACACACGTAAGAGATACTTAAATTACTCCACTAAAATATACCAAGGATTTGGTTGCTTATGTGGGTCAATTATTAAGGGAAAAAAAAAAAATATTAAAACCAGGGGCTATTCTGTGTATTTGAAGTTATTCCCAAAGATATAAAACTGTGGTATTTATGCTTGTAACTTATGACAGGTTCTCTAAGTCACAGGCGTTTTGTCTCTTCTATAGCAGAAATTGTTTGGTTTTCACTTATTCATTTATTTATTTTGCCAGAAGGTAACCATAAGGTAGCAAATCACATTTGAATAGCTCAAAAATAGGAAAATGCAGGTCCTGGAAGCACGATAAGATTTTTTTCCAGGTTTGACTAATATTGGGATAAGGGTGGCTCTCACTTGTTCTGGTAAAAAATTAAGTAAAATTTGCATTTTTTTCAAAATATAGGATTTTTTTTTTTCATATCACACAGGTATGCTGTGTAATGTTGTGTTACCTTTTGTAACAGCACTGTCTTTTATGCTGCTAAAATAAAATCATTTGTCAGAATTTATCTCTTTACAAAGTCATTTTCAAGGGAGGGTCCAGACGACCCCAGTCAGGGAACAAAAAGCTATGCACATGAGCAGCGTGGTCTGCAAAAACCTGTATTACAACCTCCTGTTGTCCAGAGCTTGCCAGCTTTTCCATTGAGGGGGATGAAGAAAGGAAGAAAGGGAAAAAAACAATTATTCAATCACTCATGTTAGGGGCAGGAGTTTGTTGTGTTTCTTTAGTCTCTCTTAACCTGGTTCTGTCAATGTCAGTAACTCTGTGACATCCTGGGAGGAGGAAAAAAAACGTGGGCAGATGGGTAGAAAAAGCAGTTTGGTGCTAAAATGTTATCAAATAATGTATGTGAGTTAGCACTGTGTATTCCGCGTCATTGTACTGGAGAGCTGCTGGTATGATTATATTCATTTGAAACACAAGGACTTCTTGAAAGAAAGTAGGTTACCCTCAGTTCTGCTGGTGGATTTGGGGAATATAAGGGGATGTTGGTCTGCTGTTGGCTTCATGTTCCAACATTTTGCTGGACAGATCTTGATGCCCTTTATTGACTGAGCAGGTGGAAAGTCAGGTTCTTCCAGCAATCCTATTGACTTATAAAAATAATTGCGTGCTACACCTAAGCTGATGTTCTCCATAGAGTTCCTGTGCATCAATGGGAACCACTGGAATAAGTATTCTTGAAATTTTTCCATCAGCAAGGAATCGATATGACCTTTGATGATCTTATGTCTTCTTGTGTCTTCCTCTTGAAGGATTTCATTAAGGAAAGTGTGTGAATGGAGTATCTCTGTGCACCATTGCACATAGATGGTCTAGAACCTTTGAGGAATCTCAGCAGCTGCTTGTGCTGCTGCTGAAAGAAGAGATTTGCAATCTGTAAAGACAACAGTTAGGTTTAGGATGGGAAACAAGATACAAAATAGATATTGAGTGAGCTGTGAAATATTATGTTAGTGCAGTGGTTTTTCTGGAGAAAAAAAAAGAGAAGAGTTTGACTATGGTTTTTTAGAAGACTGAATTTTAAAAGAAAATTGAGTTTCTGAAATTACTTGAAAGAAGAGTGAAAAGACACCAGAGTCTTAGGGAGAAAAAAGAAATTTGTGGAGGAGCTCCAGGGCTGCAGAGGAGGTGAAGCTCAGAGACAGGAATGGTGGGAGTTATCTGGGGTGGGAAGGTATCGGAAGAGGCATGACTGGAAAGATTGAAACCTCATACATGGAAGTTCTTGGAGGATGGACTAAAGAAATTTAATCTAACACGGAGTGAGAGAAAAGGACTTAAGGAGTTGCTGGAATTTGGCTGCATTGTTTTGCTGCTGGATTTTGGATGGATGACTTGGGCTTCAAAGTGCAATCTGTGGACCATCTACCAGTGACAAGGTATCATCACATAGTTTTTCTCCTGTGCCAGCACAGGATTTGATTGGTGATAAAGCCCACAGTGACTAAGATACATATTAATGTAAGGCCTCCAGTTGTAAATCAATATTTGAAATAAATGGTTTTAACTGTTCGTTATGGAAACCTCATTCTGAGAATAATTATAAGTCTAAAAGTGAAAGTGAGATTTAAGTCGTGTGTTGATCTGCAGAGATTTGGCAAGCAGCATACATACTTAATCAGTCACACTGTAGCTTCTGTGCTTAAGATGGAGCTTGCAGCTTGTTTGTTCTGAGAAATACAGTGTATTCATTCATCGTGCTTATTCAAATTAGGGCATCTGAAGAGTAATAACAATCTTATTCTGCAAAATTATCTCCAGTGGTTTAAAGAACTGAACCTACCGATACAAAAATTGATAGATCTGATGATGGCATGTTTGAATTCAACATCCTAGTTATATCCTACATAAAACATCAGAGATTGCAGCAAATGCTCCCATGACTACCTTGGCCACAGCAACCAGCATTTATAACTTTGCATTTCTTCTTCATCTTGATAAACTTCTGTTATCTTTATGTTGCTAAATGTGAATAGTCATTGGCTGCACTGGAAATTTGGGCTTTCTCAGAGCTAGGCTAGGAAACACTGTGCTAATTGCTGCTAAATTATTTTAGATGTTAACGTTTCTTCTTGAGGAAAGCAAAGTTTTATTATTATCACTGCTTTTACACAGCAGTATGTTTGTTTGGTGACATAGAGATACACACATCTATCTCTCAAAATTTCTTCACCTTTTATTAAGGTACTTTACACTTCATCATTATCAATTGAGCAACACATACACTGACAGGAAATAGTTATTGTTTTTCTCGGTTCTTATATAAGTCCCATTTCCAGCTTTCCTTGTACCACCCTCTCTTCAGAATTAAAAAATAAAAATAACAATAACAACCTTGCTCTTTCTCTCCCTTCCAAGCAAGTAGGAGAAAATTGCTTGATTAGATTATAGGGTCTGTATATGTGTGTAAAGATTTTATTGTTGGAAATCTATATTACAGTCAAAACGATTAATGGTAATTAATGTTCCCCATTTAATAACAAAAGAATTAATAGTTAACAGCCACTTACCATAAAGCATTTCCTTGACATTTCTTACTAAAAATAAAAATTCGGAGCATATTACATAGATTTTTAGGAAAGAAGCAAAAGAAAGATAAGGTAAAGAAAACATCTCACTGCAATTTAAACCATTATTTTTCTGACAGCTTTTTATCTCCAGTCTAGAAGAAATAAACATATTAAATTTTTTATTAAAATAGTTAGGCTTTGTGAGAGTATTTTTTTCCCAGTGCGATGATAAATATTTATTTCTGCCAGAAACAAAGAAGTTTGTCTATGAGGCTTTTACTGACTCTTAGCCAAAGGTATGAGTCTCTTAACTTAATAAATACAGCTCCTACATAGATGCTCTCTCTTCTTCAGTACAAATTTTGATGTATAAGTAATATTCCTATAGAGGCCAAGTCATCATAGTATTGATCACCTGCCTTCCTGTCCTCTGAGGCACCAGCACCTTTGATTATTGTTTATGAAGGCTGAAGTGCACTACATCAATTTAAGAATAGCTCCAAAATAGAGAGTTAAACCTCAGCCACAGTAAATTTCCAAATAAATAACAAAGGCTTACAGCAGGATCTTCAGACATACGGGCTGGACACTGGATGTGACCAGAGGAGGAGTTTAATGTGATCTAGTGAGCTCTTGCAAAATCCTCCTTCTGTTGCTTCTGCTATGCCTATCCCCTGTTGTGTTCAATTGGCATTGCTTGAAATATCACCTCCTACCCGTCGGCGCAGCGGGGGCAGCGTGTCTGGATGAAATGGTTGGAGAGTGGTGTTAGGCTCTCAGATCAGAAAGGGGATTGCATCCATTTGGGAAAAAGCTCTTGGCCAAGGTGTCCAGTACAGACTGAAATTCTATCCTTTTGATGAAAAAAAAAAAAAAAAAAAAGTCCTTACAAGAAAAATACTGTCAGATGTCCGTGGACTATTAACACAGAATAATTTATACTGGGTTCTTCTCTTATGGTTTCGGAAGATCTGTATGTGCTCTGCCTATGATCTGGATGTGGCTAGGGTTTCTGTGTCTGTGCTTCTGGCAAATGTGGTCAGTGTTTAACCCAGACTGTATTTTTGTGTTTACCATCTGCTTAATTCTGAATGTCAGATCCACAACTGGCCCGCTAGTTATTTCTATTCAGCTATTTTGAACTTAGCTCGGTGCAGCTGATAGGGAAGGATGTACTGGTTATGTGAAAATGTCAGCTGAGCTGAATCTCCTCCCAAAAGCTAAAACAAGAAAGGAGATGATTCTCCTACACTTTACGACATTGTCTTCTCAAACCTTGTGCTTTCTTGGCATTGTTGCAAATAGAAAAAAAAAATACAAAAAATAGAAAGAAAATATAATATTAAAAGCTGAGCTTGTAAGCTTTCAGTCTGTTTGGAATAGCAATTCAATGGACATGCAACACAAAATCCTTACTAAGTAATTTCCAACAGGATTCTATGTTTTCAGGTGTGGAAAAACCTCAGTCAGTGACTTAGCCTGGAAAAGTTTAGCTGAAATGGGCTGTTAGACCTCAGCCCTGACCATACACCCTTCTAGCCTTTCCTAGCCAGGCTACTTGGAATACTTGTTTGAGTCAGTTCGGAGTGTCAAATAAGAAAATAATTAGGAACATTTTTAAGGACTCCTAGCAACTTAGTAATCTGGATATAATGAAGGAATGCTAGAAAAATCGCTTACAGTTATTTTTTTTCTAAGAGAAATAACTTAGCACTCACAGTTATTTGTACACTTCGCAGGTCTGATTCAGGCTTACAGTTTTGATGTCTCAAATAAATGTCAGCACCTTTATCAGCAAATGCATTGAGAAGTGGATTAGACAAGTAAGTGGGCTGAAGAAAGCATCTGCTTCCAGTCTTCTGATGTACCTTGAGGACTTATCTGGAGGTAGGAGAACTTCTGCAGAATGGAGAGAGATCTCAGAAAGGATGTTTATTTGGTGTCCATAACTTGGTTCATATTGGAGGGTAAATGAGACAGTCAAGCTTTGAACTCATGGGGGCTTGCCTGTCTCTTGGGGCAGCAGTTCGACTGTCTTTGCAATACTGGTGCAATCCAGTAGACATCAGATATGTGATGTGGATACAGTATTTCCTCTGGATCAAAAAAAATGGCCATTTTATGTTGTGGAAATTTGGGGATAAGGCGTGGGAAGGAGGATTTTCTTTATTGTGATCTGCCTCGTAAGCCATAGTGCGTTTGTGTACCCTGATGCAGGAGGTTGAAGTGCTGTGGCAGGATTGGAAGGAGGTTTTTCATTAGTCTTATTGGATGGCATCCCTGAGTGGCTCCTTTGAAAGAGGTGTTGTATGTGTTCTGTTTTGCTGAGAGGTAGCTCTGCCTGCCAGACCAGTGATGGGAGAGGTGTAGGTGGAGATCTCTCCCTGTATTCAGGATGTGGACACCCTTTGGGGATTTTTTCTTTGTTGTTTCCTCACCCTCATACAGTCCCTCTGCTCAGAAATGGTCAAGTCAAGTGGAATATGCAGTATAGGTGAATAAACATGTATTACACAGAGTCTGTATGCTACCCAGAAGTGGTTATCCAAACTCTGTCTGCCAGAGATTAAAATGTTAAGGTATGTATGATTGTAAACCATTTATTGTTTATGAATTCACAGTCCTCTCAGATGTCCCCAGGCGCTGGATTTTGCTTATGGATCTCTGAACCAGCTGAAGAAAATGTAAAATCAAATGTAGACAGACAGCTCCCACTTGAATACATATCCACAGAGGTTCAGGAACACTTGTTATGCTAGCAAGGGTGTGGAATAAATTACTCTCAAGAAATTTGCTCTAGATCCACCTATTTTGGAGGACAGGCTTTGTGTGCAACATTAAAGCCTCTCTTCAGGGAGCTGCCATCACTGTGGTGCAGACAGGTGGATCTGGAGATGCACAGTCTTGCAGAGTGGCAGAGGACCAGCAGATTAATATTTAATGTGAATGCTGCTGCAGCCCCTCACATGCATAATTTACTCCTGCTTTTGGGTACAGATGGACCTGAATGAAGCCATACTACACGGTATTAGAACTACACGGGTGTTAGAAGTGGGTCCAAGAATTTCAGGTTGTCTTCACCTTTTAAATGAGGGCAATTGAAAAGCCAGTATTCAACCCTTTCCCTCCTCCCTCCTTGCACAAACAGAGAGACACGTTTGCAAGGTCTTTGAAATTTGTGTCAAATTACACTGCTTTTCTTTCATTAAGGGCAAACAACACTCTGTATTTCAGAACAGAATCAGGACCCTAGAAAGTATTAGGTATTTCTGAGTTTAATTAAGTGCACCAGCGACACATAAGCAAAATCAGTCTCATAGGAGAGAACTTTATTGCACAAATTGACACAAAATAAAAGCCCCTTGGGATTAAATAAAAAGAAAATATCTGAAAAACACTTTATGGTGAATAACCTAGCCACCATGGCTCAGTTCAGCGAGTGAATATCTCTGCCTGTGATTTTTTTTTTTTTTTCCCTGGGAAACTATTAAACACCAGTGATACCATAGCATGTGATGCTAGCATAACAAGGTATGAGCAAGAGGGATTTGCTTTTGACTAGTTAAGAAATAAGCTTACTAATTCACAAATTTATTATAAGATTAGCCTTTAATACCTGATAATCACCTTCGTCAAGGAAAATTTCTTCTCTTCAAAAGGCAAATGAAATTTATAGGTGGGTCTGGAGCCAGACTAGTGGGCGGTAGACAACGTTTGTGAGAGGCCCAACCTTTGTCTTTGAGCAAGGGAAGAGAGAGTGCTTTAACAGACTGGGTAGAGCACGCAGCACAGCAGAACACACTGGAACAGAAACAAGACAGGCATGGCAAAATGTCAGATGCCTTAAGATTCTTAATCTCTTTGCAGAAAACAAGTTTGATCTCTGTCAGCTTGTCCGTTAATTTTGATGGACATCCTTTTAAGATTGTATGTTTTTATTTTTGTGGGGTTAATACAGCTAAATACACAAGTAAAAATGTATTCTTATAACATATGCAGACAAGTATTCCCGTTTCAAAGGTGATGTTGTCACATAGATATAAGAACATCAGTATTTACTGGAGTCTTGTTATTATCTACTTTGCAAGAGGCCATCTGGTCTTCAACTAAGAAAAGGCTCCCAATGTGTTAGGCTCATGCAAACATCTGGTGAAAAAAAGGCCTTTCCGCCCAAGGACTTTTAGCTCAAACTAAAAAAAAAAAGCAAAGTGTGAGAGAGAAAAAAAGGACAGAGTGGGGGAAAAGAAAGAGAAAACTTTCTGCAGCCCCACAACCTTTTACTAACAGATGGAAGCCTGTCTCCCAACTCCCAGCCCAGTCCCACAGCCAACAGGGGATATTGTGTAATTGTTGAGTACAAGTGTATACCCAAGCCACTCATGCAATGTTATCATGAACAGGTACAAAAGCAGCATGAGCCCTGCCACGTGCTAGAAATTGATGTAAAGACAAATACAAATATAAACATTTACTACATTGTTGTTGTTAGATTTCAGGTTTAAAAGCTACAGGGAAATGACAAAATTTTATGCATGAGGTGTGGAATTTGGTACAAAATTCTTCTCTCATGTCAGTTTCCTTTTTTTATATTCCTCTGAAGAAACCGGGTGAAACAAGGATTAGAGAACCAGCACTTGCAGAAATGAGGACAACAAAATAAACATTGTACGATAAGATGCAGAATTACCAAAGCTTTATTTTCCCATGGATTTGGATTCTTCATTTCCCTACTCCCCATACCAGGTACTAGACTTGAGCATCTTGCACTGCCTCCAGTCACCTCCCATACAGCCTGAAGACTCTGCCTCAGTTTCCCCATGACCTGCTGATGGCAGGAGAGACTGGTAGCTCTACAGACCCACGCATGCCTCTTGGCCAATGTCAAGTCAGCAGAAAAGTTACTGTAGTACCTCATGTTGCAGCTTTTCCTGCAGCAGAGACACCCTCTTTCAAGTCCTTACCTGTCTCCAGCTGCCAATGTTTGCAGAACATACAGGAATTTAATTATCTTCAGGGTTTCTACCACTCTATTGAATCAGATTGGAATAAGCCAATGAATTTGGAAATAGTTAAGGAAGAAAAGATCTGGCAGAGAGAACCAACGTGCAAGCTTCATTCCTTCACGAGAGTTATCCAAAAAATTGAACTCAGAAAAATGTGAGATTTTAAAGCATACCAAAGCATAAGATCTGTACTGGTTATGGATCAAAAGAGAATAAATAATGGGATTAAGTAGAGAGGAAAGCAAAGGTCAGAGGTCCATCCTCTCCTTGTATGACATGGACAAAGAGATCAGAAGTTTCAATGATTGAGAAAATAATCTTCCCGAAAAGAGAGAGTAGATTCAAAGTCGAAACATTAGAAAATAGCTTGTTTATTCAGTTTATTAAGAGGATCTCAGGGTTTTAATTTTTTCACTTCCTATGGATTTCTATGCACTCTAGCAGAATGAGCAAGTTGGGGGAAAAAAGTCTGTCCCAGGACCTTTGAGAATGTGCCTCCTGGTCACTGTGGGGTGGGACCAGGCTGGGTTCCTCCTGGAGAAGTCACAGGCAGAGAGCTCTGTGGAAACCCACCTGCTTCATTACACCGTAGAAGGGCAATGAAGCAAATGGTTTCTCTTGTCTTTTGTGTAGCAACCTCAAGGCCAAATGTGATTGTTCTCTCACAAGGGTACAGGCAAGAGGCCTTTGGAAATATTCAGCAAAGTTATAGAACTTCCTGAACTTGAGCCAGGCAAAAATACTAGGACCTGAACCAAAAGGAAATATTTTATAGTTTAGTTACCTTTTACCAACCAATTTTTCTCTTTGGAAATGTTTTTATTTCCTTTGTAGCTTAACTGAAAACATTAAAGTACAATAATGATGTAGCAGAACAGATATGTTTGGCCAGTTGATAACTAAGAATTTTAGATACCCTAGTAAGAATACATGGGTTTGTACCTGTGTGTTATACCTACAGTTTTATGAGTAAGTACATCCCTTTCTCTCTTTTTGTTCTATTTGTGTGTATATTAGTGGTAGCAGTGATTTGCTAAACAAATTAAAACCCACTCTTCATAGACATGCAGGTGAGACTGTATTTCTCTACATACTCATTTTAAAAGTCTTTAACAGATCTGTTAGAAGTATCTCAGTTTAAATATTTATTTTTTCCATACAGAGTGTCTTATCCCTCCTCCATGCATGAGGTTCGAATAAGCAGGATTGATGGGGGGACTGATGCCCTCACCTCCCACTCTGAGATGTACAGCTCCACAATAATTTTGTTCCAGCCCACAGGTTGTAACAAGTACTGAGTCACACCAGCCCTCGCTGCGATTGTACCTGCATTATTTATTAGCCAATGAACGTTAACTCTGTCCTTTTTTTCAACCCAGATTTAGTGACTTTGTATTCAGGGTCAATTCACTCCCCTTTCTGCAACTATCTAGGGGTGAGGAGAGGCAAGGATTTTCCATGACTGGCTCTTAGCACACTTCCACTTCAGCATTTTAAGGACTTGTATCAACCTAGGTGATTCTTAGGCATTTGAGTGTAAAGTATAAGTACTCCTTGCAGAGATGCAGATGCACTTGTGAAGTGATGTGAGCGATGTGATATGTCAAAGCAGATGGGCCACGCTGTGCAGAGGGGTGTCATCACAGGATCAGGTATGTCATATGACAGTATTAATATGTAAAAACACCCAGATGAGGAATCCAGCACCTAAAACTGCAAAGCAAGATGCCTGTAAGCCATGTCCGTGCAAAACAGTCCGTATACCTTGACAATGGAGCTAATTTTCTTTTTAATAATTCCAATAGTGATTCCTAATAATTAGCTGATCTAATTTAGATTTGCTTTTCATCTTTTCAAAGCTACGCTGTTACAAATGGATGAGGAACCTTGCCCTTAAAGAACGGTGATAATATCCTGACGACCTGGGACTGCTGTTGGAAAAAGGTTTTGCCTGAAAGGAAGTTACAAAACTCCTTTACATGGCCTGTTGGATCTGTGTATGATTTCCAGCATTACACAAAATAAATACCAGGAGACTGGTGTGGTTTATACAAGAGTTTATAGAGAAAAAAATCCACCCACCAGCTCCCTTGCTGAGGATTACAACCAGGTCTCTGCTGCCAAGTTCTCTGTTTAGGTAAAGCATGAGAAAATCTGCCACTTTTTTAGAGTCACAAAAGGGGTGCTACAGGGGGGGCAGCGAGAAGCTGACAGCTCTCACTGCTTAAAAGGCAGCTGTTCCTTCTCAGGTACTATTATTAATAAACCCTAAGGTAATGTTTGCTCTGAAATATGTCTAATTGAAATAATTTACTCTAACCCTTAGAGAATTATGAAACTGTTTTCATCGTGTTCACACACAGCAAAATAATTATGAGATGCCATATGGAAAAGACATCATGTGGTATATGTATTTCTGAATGTATACTTTTTGAAATGGTTCCCACAGATAAATCATATAGCTAATTTACAAAAAGGAGGTGGATAGTAGTTCTTAAGTATGCAGTTTAAGTTTAAAATGGTTTCAGGCTGGGTAAATTTACGGTGGTGATGACATACAGTAATTACCCTGATCACAGGGCATATATCACAGAAGATGTCGATAGCGCCATTAAGTTGCACTGCACAAAATGGAGCAGGGAAATGCTCCCGGTGCCTCTCCGTTTTTGCCATGTGCCACCCCTCAAAGCCTTTGCAGGATGTGTGTGGTCCTGAGCTCATTTTGCAGCTGAAGCGTACCTAACTGAAGGGCTGGTGATGTTCCCCCATCATCAGGGAGTCTTTGAGAAATTTCTGTTTTGCAGCCGAAAAGCCCTGAGCTGACACATAAGCAAAGGGAATACGGTTTCCCCTGCAAATTTATTTTGAGCAAAGCCCGCGAGGGAAAATTTCATATGTTTCTGTTCCCTAGTGTCCATCTCTTGAAGGTTTTTTAAAAGGCTTTATTCCTAATCTCATCTCTGCTCACTAGGATTATCATGTATGCGTATGCTATGTCTCAGTATTTTTATGTATCTAGGTTTCATTACATACCATAGCAGGAGAATTCTGTAGGGCACTTCTTGGTCTTTTTCCAGGAATATTGTGGTAGGTAATGAGACATCTGAGGTTCTCTTCCTGATAGTAAAGAAGTTTTGAAGGTGCTTTTTGAATAAAGAACTCTTATTAACATTTCAAGAAATCTGGCTGGAGATCAGGCTTTCTTGTCAGACTTCTGGTGGTTCTTGTTTCCAGATGGATGGAAGAAAAATAAGAGAATAGCTTATTACACCCTTTCTGTTTCATGTCCGATTGGAAACGAACAAGTGAAGAAGACAGAAAGAAGTCTCATTCTCCTCAGTTCATTCCCTTGATTTCTAAGGACTCTTGAAAAATAAGGTTACCTCTAATTTGAACAGTTCGAGTTAGCCTGTGATTTGGCTGAATTAATTCACTGTTGCAATGATTTCTATGATGACTGGTGAAATATTTGAAAGATCTGGGATACACAAACTCTTCTGCAAGACCTATAGAATCCATAGAATGGTTTGGGCTGGAAGAGATCTTAAAACCCTTCCAGTCCCACCCCCTCCCACTGGATCAGGGGCTCCAAGCACCATCCAACCTGGCCTTGAACCCCTCCAGGGATGGGGCAGCCACCCCTGCTCTGGGCAGCCTGTACCAGTGTCTCACCACCCACACAGTAAAAAATTTCTTCCTAGTATATCTAATCTAAATCTTCCCTCTTTGCAGCTTAAATGCACTGCAGCTGCCTTATTTATTCCCCAGTAGTGACATCATTACCCCGCACTACCACTCTAGGTAGCGTATTTGTCAATAACCAGTAGCTGATAAGTACTAGGAAAATATTTACCTAACTTCTGTGCTGTGGCATTACCCCAGTGATGTCATTCCAGGAAGATCACACTGTACTTCTGAGATTTGTGCTACCGAAACCGAAAAAGCTTTGGCATTTCTGTGCTTGTAACACCAGTCCTCAATAACTACCTTTTAGAGACAGTAATTGCAGTAATTTTGGTTTTGAAGGAAAGATACAAAATGAAAATGAAAAAAAGAAGGATTAAAATTGATATTCCTTGCAAATGTCTAAAGGTAGGAGTTTTCCAATACCTGCAGTGTGTGCAGAGCACTAGGGACATCCATATTTGATGACTCCCTAATCTTCCCAGGAGTAACCACAGATACTAATATTTACTCACTCTGCGCAGATACAGTATCTGAATGGTGCTGCTGCATTACCATGCAAGTATTTAAACTGAGCTTTTCTGTGATGGATCATCCCTAGGAAGTGCCCGCACTGCAGAGGTAGCCTTGCGTCTTCCTCCCCTCTATCATTCCTGGGTTTGGATGAGAAATGTGATGATCTTTCTCCGTTTCTAATGTTGCACAGACGAAAAGGCATGTTCCCCTTTTAGCAACTTCTAGTCATTTGTTTTTATGCTCACTGAAGGTGTATTGTGTTTTGTGCTATTAAAGTGCCCTAAACCAAAAGTCACATTTTTTCCCCTGCGAGTTACAGAAGATTATCATTTCACTACAGTATCCGAAAGCATGAAATAGAGATTTATGATACTCCTGTGTTTTCCACTCCAGTTCATGTAATGCAGGGAAGGTAAAGTGTCTCTTGCTGCACAGTATCCCTTTTTCTTTTTTTCTCTTTGGAGCAGTGTGTGATGTGTGATTAGAGAATAGTGAGAAGGTCACTGACCAAACTTTATCTTCCACACAGTTTCCCACAGCATGTATTCCTCCTAGGGAACATTTTCTCAGCTCAGGTTATTTCCAGAAATGTTCTCAAACCATAAGAACAGTCCTTGCAGTAAAACATTTCATTCCCACTTTTTATCCTTTATCTAGCAGCGCAGTGTTGACAGCATTTATGTTTCTTCTACTGACTGGGCCAAGAACAACAGGATTAATGAGGTTGTCTCTTCATGAGTGCATTATATTTTTTCCTCTGACCTTTCAAACATGGGAATCTTCTGTTTGCAATATTTTTTAGGGAAGGAAAAGCCCTTCTTGCTGAAGCTCCTTTTGACAAGGGCTGTCTGGGTGGGAGCTCAGGTTCCCGCGCACCTCCGGGCTCCCCGTGCAAGGGAGCGTGGCATATGGGCATCCTCCACACCTCATGCAGACGTATGGGCTGAAAGGAAACTGTGAAAAAGCAAAGGAGGGAATAGCTTTGTTTCCTCATTTTTTAAAGATTTGGCTGGGGGACGCAGGATATTTTAAGGACTTTCTCAAGCTATGAAATTCTGAGTATAAATCTTAGGCAGCTGCCTACAGACTATTGTACTGCAGGAACTGCTCAGGAGATGGGTGGACACTGCTCTGCTATTTTTTTTACTTTTATTTTTTCCAAAGGACTTCGTATGTTTAGGCTGGACAAATAGGGGAAGGAGGAGTTGCTGGAGTTGCAGCCTTCCACACAACGCTCTTGTGCTTTATCTTTCCTATTCCAGATTACTTTTGACACGGGGTAACTGGAACGCAATCAAGATAGGATCATTTCTAAGTGCAGCACGACAGGGAACGTGAGGAATTTTCCCAAGGATGGGAGCACAAATAGCTCTAAACACAACAAATAACTTTGCACATATGACATCTTCTAACCATCCTGCTCATAATACATCAATTAGATAAGCTAAACATAATTAAATTTTTGTATAAGATCGTTAAGGGTGACTTTTCCCCCATTTTTTACTTAGAGATATGAAGGGACAGAAAGCTGGAAAAATTCCCACTAGCCTAAAAGCTGTATCTACATAGGCAGGTCTCTAAGCTATTCATTTCCCCTCCAAGTTATTTATCTCTCCTTTTGGTGGGGCAAGAGGCACCACAAAGTCGCGCATTCATGTCTTGCATTTTATTGGGTTGTGAACCCCTTTGTGAGGGAAAAGATCCTTGAGTGTCAGCCCAGTGACTTGCTCCTTCCACCCATGGTAAATGGGAGAGAAATCTGCCTGACATTTGGGAGAGGGAGAAGGAAAAGAGGTGATGTACAATGCTTGTAGAGGTGTATGTAAATATACATAGCCCCGAATGTAATTTTTAAATAGCTATAAAATGAAGTGGAAACATGAAGGCCTGCCACACTTGCAGAATACGTTTTCCCTAGGTGTGTAGTTCAGCTGCACGTAAGATATTCCTCTGCCACGTAGGAAAAACAGCTCTTACCTGCTGACTTGAGAGGAAAATACAGCATCCAGAGGACTGTCTTGCTGAGCATTCCAGTGCTGGCTTTACTTCATGTCCACAGTGCAGAAGGCCAAGACACTGGGTTGAGCTCCGGGCAGAGATCCAGGAGGGCCAGAGCTCAAGCACCGGGCTCATGCTTTAAGCAAGCTTGAGACCTTTGTGTGTGGATTCAGGTCATTCTGGGACTTTGAGAGTGAGCTGAACTAGATGTGTGAACATAGCCAAATTCATCCATGTCAGCCCTAGGAGGAGAACAGAGACAAATATTCCTGGCTCCTTGCTTTAACGATTTGAATAATCCCATGTATTAACTCTGGAAAAAGGACAGGCTGTTTTTACAGTGTTTTAAGTCGAAAAAACTGTCAGAGAAGTTGAGGCATTACAGAGTAATTCTTCAGAGTATTATTTTATGAGATTTTGAAATATTTTCTCCAGAAAAGAGTAATACTTACATAGTAAAGATGGTAACTCAACTGTGTATTGTCCCCAGGTGCTGGCCATGGGCACCACTTAGAAGTACCTGAAGATAGTTTCCTAGTCTTAATCCTGAGTGTATTACTTACCTTCAATTTGGTTTCCTGGGTTTCAGAGCTCTGAAGTCTGCTTGAACTTTTTTACTTCCTTTTACTTACTCTTGAACTTCCTTTTAGAGCTTCTATTGTAGCTAAACTTAAATAATCAGTGAAAGCACTTAATGAATCCATATCTGTATTTGTCAGCACTTAGGGCAGCTAAACATAGCTACAATGGAGAAATGCTTGTATTTTACTATTCTCTTATAATAATGTATGCAGAGCTCTAATTCCACTGAGTTTTACCATTGCTTAGCAAGAATAACTTAAGTAAAGCTTAAGAACCTGCAGTTTGCTTTCTGTTCCTTTAAGTAAATTTTCTCCCTGTCATACACTGGTAAGATTTTCTTATAAAGCCCCAAGTGAAAATAATTTTTGGGTTGTAACCCTCAAGACTTTAAGATTTTTACAATCCTGACACTTCAGGATTAAAAAAAAACCCACAAACCTATGTATCTATCAGTGAACAGTGAATACATGTTTGTGTAGTTGGTCTTATTTGCATTTGTTGGTAATTAATTAAAAAACATGAGTTTAATCAAACTTGGAGTTAGGGGATTCATTAAAATAAAAACAAAAAACCACTTAAAAATGTAAAATAATGTGTTCAGTTGAGTTAGCTGGTGCAGCTTAAGGATTTGCAGAGAAATGCCGGCAGTGCTAAAACTTTAGGGAATGTCACACTGCATGCAGTTAGAGCTACTGAACAAGGAGAGCGGGTGTATGTCTTTGTCAGCAGATGCATTTCACTTTGTATATACTTGCATTGAAATAATAACATTTTCCCTCAGTTTCTTTCTAGTCTGAGTCTTTGGCTGTGAAAAAAATGACATCCAATCAAGTCCAAAGGAAAGGATTACAGCATAGCTGATGGTGAGGGTTTTAAAACAAGGGATAGAGTTAAGGGGTGGGGGGAAGATCAAAAAGCTTGAAAGGATGACATATTGCTCGTGTGAAACTCAAGACTAAATTATACTTATCTGTTTATACTATCATGAAAAGTTCTTTCTCTTTTAGGTCTTTCTTAGTCACAACTCACTCTCTTTGGCATGCTTTTATTCTTTTCCTTTCAGAGCATTGGAAAAGCATTTTAAGAAAAGATGTGTTATTAGGATATCAAAAATAATAGTAGAAAAACGTCTCAATTGATAATTAATCCTGCTTGTTTATCAGAGTTTTTACCGGAGCCTGCTCTCCTTGACTCTGCCCCTGTGGCAGGACTAGGCTTGTCCCTCCAGCAGAAGAAAACGAACAGCAGAAATCTTGAAGATCTTGCAACCTGTGCTACGAAAATCGTCACTGAGGTATTTCTGATTGTGCTGTGGAATAGATGTGAAACCTTCCTACAGTCTCAGGACGAGGAGCTTCAGTGAAGGTCTTCCATACCAGCACTCACTCCTATACAGGTCAAGCTCATTGCTTACATGGAGCTACATGCACTGCTGAACAGCTACAGCAGCTTGGGAAAGGCATAGGAGCTAGCGTCGCTGCCACTGCTGTAAGGTCCTGTGTTCTTCAGGTTGGAGGGCTGCTGAAAAAGGACTGATTCTGGTCAAACTGCCTTAAAATTAAGATTTTTCTACTTTACTCTTCCCCCGAAGTATTTAATTTGTGGAGGAAACAATTGCAATAATGTAGTGTAATACTCACTAAAATATTCCTAGTTGTATTCATCAGGCTCATTTTGCCATGAAATTAATATAAAACATCTCAGTAATGAATACGAAATGCATGCAAGCAATCCTACATTAATTTGCCTAGAGGTGTCTTTTGAGGGTGGCTTGGCACCAATGCATAGGACACTGGTGGACAACTGGGTATATGCGAAAAATTAAAAAATTAAAAAATACCAAATTAAAAAAAATGAATTAATTATATTGCATCTTTGAGACGAGAAACCGTCTCTGGATGCCCATTTCTTGCACTGCTGGACAGGAGAATCCCACGTTAGCAACACCTGCTCCAACTGAAGTGCCAGGAAAGGTGGCCTCGACACAGGGAGCAGATGCTCCACAGCTGAAGCCTTTCAAAGAGACACCTTTAAAGCCCCCAGCCTTATGGGATAACTCAATTGTACATAAATCGTCTCTAAAGGGAGCATTGTCTGCTTAAAAAAAAAAAAAAAAAAAGAAAGGAAAACGAAGTGGGTTTTTGTGTGTGGGTAAAGTAAATACAGTTAGAAATACATGACTTGTTAAGAGCTTTTTGAGGACCCCACACTCACAAAATCTTTTAGGTCATGTGTTTGCTTTCTGAAACATTTGGTAAGTAATAAGTGCCAAGGGAATATATGCACTCCATCTGGAATTAGTAGATTCCTCTTTGTTCAATTGTTCCTAAATTTGGAACCAGCCGACTTGCTTAAAAGTATTTTGATTTTCTTTTAAATAAATATGGGAAATAAACATAGCCCAGGACCTTCAGAGAGGTACGTTATTAGTCTTCTCCCTGGCTCCATGAGCCAAGCAATTCTTAAAGGGATATTTGCCAGTTTTGATGGTTGCTACTGGTTTGTGGTAACAATTTGTTCAGAGTGGCCTGTCAGTTTTGTTTCCTTTTTATAAATAGTATCACAAAATCAGAGATGGAAAAAGAACTATTAAGTCATTGAATCCACTCCACTGCCAATGCAATCTTGTTCCCTACAGTGTATTTTTTCCGTTTCTTTGTCCAGGTTGAACTTGGAATTCAGTTTAAGAGCCCGTAGGTCTGATGAGAGGTACAAGAGCAAGTGGAGATTTTATTCTATTCTTCTTTCATTATCACACAAATACCTCATTTTCATCTTCACCTTCCCTCTGTAAGAAAATGGCATGTCAAAAGATCAAGTAGATGCTTTCTCTTTGCAGGTGTTACAAATTACTACCTCATCCCTGTAAAAAATTAATTTTTTCTTGGGGAAAGCAAAAAAAGGAAGAGAAAAGCAACACTTCTCTTATCTCCCTTGATGTCCTATAACACCAAAGAGCAAGACACTGAGATCAAAACACCTCCTTGTCCAGCAGGCTTATGAAAAGAGACTCTGTTTCCTTGAAGACCTTTGAAAACGGTTTTGGGGAAAGTTTCTTTTAAGATAAACACAACAGTTTACAAATGCATATGAGCAAACCACTTTAATTAATTGAAAAAACACTTGGGAATCATCCAAAATTACACCAAAGTTATGACATGGAATTCACCTGAATGACTATTGGACACTGAAAATATTTTCAATTAAAATCCTGCAAATCACAGCTCAGGAAGGTGTCCAATGTTGTTATATTTGGCATATGAAGAATTATTTAGATATATAGTTTTGGGACCAGAGAGTAAGTTGTTCAGCCTGTATGTGTTATCTGCTTCCACGGATTCAAATGGAATAATACTTACTTACAATAGCTGGGGATGGAGCAACTGCAGAGAAAGCTTAAGGAGACTTGCTTTCCTAAGCCAGAGCTGGCCTTCGTGAACTGTGTCTTACAATGCATTACAGAGCAGGATCAAGGTCTTTATCAAGTTCACGGCTGCTCAGAGTTTTCATTCATCCAACATTTGTGCAAAATATAAGCAAATATTTTATTTCTGCTTCAAGGTTTCTTAAGAGTGGAAATAGGGCAGTACAAGCAGATACATATTTTCTCCATGGCGACAAGGTCTTTTTATTTGGTCTAGATACACATCTGTAAGTATTTTACCAACTCATGTATTCATATATAATGTAAGTCAAAGGAGCTTAAGTTTTCACTTCTTGCGTTGAGTTGCAATCATTCTGTTTTGCAGGTTGCTTCCTACACATTGTGTTCCAGCAGCCTAAGGGCTTCTTTAAATCGTTATTCTGTTCTTTGCTAGCAAGAAGGAACCTAAACTACAGTCAAAGATTAGTATGGGCTAGGCAAAACCCAATTGTAATCTCTTCTACCTGTGTTTCTATTCCAGTCATTCCTTGTGCTGAGGATCAAAACCATATTTCCTCTGTGTGGCTGAAGAACGTATATTAGCGTGATTAAGTGTCAGCATCACTCAGCTGAATCTGTTGAAGATATCAGTGTTCCAGCTTGGCCCATGATAGTACCAACTGGTCATTTTTAAATCTAAAACTGGGGGTATGAGTTCAGAAGTTGCATTGAAGCTTCATGGAGACTAAGTTATGTGCACACACTTTATATTACTACATGTGAATTCTTAAAACAAATGAGCTCTCAGCTTCAAGGAACATAGAACCATGTACTACTGGCTGTAAGTAATATAAGTCATTATAGCATGATACGTACGTATGTTTATATTAAGAGTTATTTAGTAGAATCTTGTTATTTGGAAAGGTGGTAATTTGTTTTCTTAACATATATCTGCTAAGAAAAGTGTTGGCAATTCAGATAATTTTCTGAATATGTGTCCTTTTTGAGGATTTTGATGTCAAGGAAAGAAGAAATATTCACTCTTTTCCACATAGAAATGAATTAAAACTTTGCCATTATCATCTATAGGAGGATAGAACTCCAAAACCTTCAAATGAGAGACCAGTGTTTTATTTTTATTTCTGGTTATTATTTATAAATTCTGAACAAGTAACTTAGTTGTGAGACTAGACATTATTTGCAACTTGTAAATCTTTCTGACAATGCATATGCTCATACTTTGGATTTTATAGTCTCTTTTCAGGAGACCACAGGAGTTTCAGTCATTTAAATTATAAAAATTACTGATAAGCGAGCAGTTTCAGTAAAAGATGATAAAACACAGAAAGCAAAGAGAAATATTGGAGAACAGATGAAGCAAATCTGAATTTTAAAACAAAGGAAGCAGTTATCAAAGTTTCACTGTGATGAACTGCAGCTTCTTTTAATGGGCTTGGAGGCAAGGCATTTTGGCAGGTCAGGTTATCGCATTGTGCTATAGTTAGAACTACTGACTGGTTCTGCGCTGTTGTTTGTTGAGATGACTAAGTTGTAATTTTTAATTAGCTTTATGCTCTTCTCAAAGGCTAATTACTTTACTTTTTATCAAGATTACTTGATTGGTAATGACAAGGGTGCCATGGTTACGTATTTTTAGAGAATTCCCCATCCTGCGTGATTATATGATTTTCAGTTCCCCCTGGATTCTCTGTGCAGCAAAGCCTTCAGTAAAAATAATGGTTAAGAAAAATACATACTTACTATTGATATCAGAAGAATAAAGTATCTCTTGATGATTGCTATTTTTTTTTGGCAGGAAGGTTGTTGCTAATGTATTTAGTCAGTGTAAAAAAACCATTACGCTTAGTTTACCTCCCTGCCAGTGACACTAGTGCCGCTCTATTACCTTGGCTGAAGTTACCTCCGGCAAACTGAATTTGAGATCTTTCTTTTTTTTCTTATAATTTGTCTACAGTTGGGCATCTTCCCTGGTCATCACGGAAATCTGGCCTGTCTTAACTACATACTTGTTTCAAAGAGTAAAAATTACTCAAGCGCTTTCAGAGAGCATTTACCACCCTGCTTACCAACACTTGGTTGAAAAACCCATGAAGAAAAGATGCAGCCACAGGTGAAATCTCTTTTCTTTAGCCACCTATAGATTACTATAATCTGTTCTTGTTTGAAACAGCAGCAGACCAAAAGGTGATGCTTCTCTGAAGGCTCCCTCGAGGGGGAAGGCAGTGATGGGGGACATAAATATTCCTCTGTCATTTTTTAGAAATACAGTTATACCCAGAGAATCGCTATTTTACTCCTGTTCTGCAACACATAAATACACGTCAGATGTGTGGTAAACCAAATTCTCTCAGGAGCTTGTCCTGAAAGAGGAAAAGACACAATGATTTACAGTCTACATCTGCAGCTCTTGCAGCTGCTTCAGTCTCTGCTGCAAGAGGAGAATTCCCTGCATCCACAGCCTCTTGACGCAGGAGCTTATAGCAGTTCCCAAAGCAAAAGCCCAAGGGAATCCAGCACTGCCACACTAACCTGCTGGAAAGGTGAGGAGGGGTCAACCACCACGCAGCTTAAAGGCAAGTGATTGCTCCTGCCATCTGAAGCCTCATTGTACATCACCTTTTCTGTGAGAGCTTCCCAATATTTACGACTCTAGTTGCATTCTCCAGAATCTGTTGAGAGCAGGATTAGACTAGGTAGCTTCCTAAGCCAAAGGGAAGGTCAGCGTGGTAGGGTGTAGGTATGGCACACCTTTGCACTTCAGGCTTACAGGAGGAGCTGCTGAAGGGTGAGCTTGGCTTTGAGGGCTCACTGGAATGTCTTCAGTCATAGAAAACACCTGTGGACACCTCTGTAACAAGGCAGCTGAAGATGTGAGGGTGTTCTAGAGCCAAAGTTTGCACAACTCCGGTGTTTTGATGTTATTCTTCTCAGCAATAGACAGGGAATATAGCAACTCCAGCTACTGTAGCAGTGCCGTGTGATTCCTTGCAGTCTACGTGTAAACAAACCACTTTCTTAGAAAGTATCTTGTCTCCTTAATGAGCTGGTAACACACCTATGACTTCAATAATTAAAATAAGTTTTTATTGCTTTTTACTTATGTTAGCACCAAAGAGCAAGAAGAGAGACAAGGTAGATCTGTAACTGCTGGGACTCTGGGAAACAACTGTTCACCTCTCTGCCTCCTCTGCTGCAAGGAAAATAGACAGGACTGGATCCTAAAGGTATTAAATGCCTAAATCTTATGGAATTTAGTGTGAATGGGTGTCTAAATATTGGGGACGTATGGGCTTGATCTCTCTATGACATACCTCTTCATCTGCCCTCTAACTATAATGCTTTTTCTGTACTCACAATGAAGTATATTAATAAACACATTAAGGAAAAGAAGGTTTTCAGCTACTGTTATTGCTGGATGGAAAAACGTCTAAGCAAGACACTATGGCTATTTCTTTTTTTATAAGTCTTGTTTACATAATAGTTTTCAGTTCTGGAGAGAAGTGTTTATGTGCTTGTTGATTAACTGATGTTGGATTCTCCAGTTGTAATCAGGACACAGTCTGCTCTCCAGAAGTTTACGAACAGCAAGGATCAGCAAGAAGGTAAGGACTCAGCTCAGCTTTTAGAAATTAAACCAGAAGTGTTCTTTTCTGAACAAAAAACTGAGCCTTTTTCACTTTCAGGCTAACTTTCAGCATCTCAGCTTTCTACGTGGAGCCTTGCTTCCAGTATAAATAAATGATCCCACATTCCGTCATGATAACATATGCTCATGCAGAGCTCAAAATTAGAAGGAATATGAAGTGTTCTATTAATTGCATGAATGTTGATTGTTAAAATCATGTGC
The DNA here is from genome assembly GCA_033459285.1 of Clamator glandarius. Classification (NCBI taxonomy): domain Eukaryota; kingdom Metazoa; phylum Chordata; class Aves; order Cuculiformes; family Cuculidae; genus Clamator; species Clamator glandarius. The sequence continues at coordinate 2,077,712 of JAUNZM010000826.1, forward strand.
TAATTGGTAATATCTGTGTGCAGTAGGTTCCTGCAATATGTGTTAGATTACATTAACTGTGCTTGTGACTCAGATATCAGGCATTATGCATTTTATAGGATTTTTTTAAAAACTTTGAGTAATTAGTTTCTATAGATTATCAGTGTAGAAAAATTAGTGAAAGATTGTGTAAAGGGCATGTGAAGTTAGAGGCATGAGGAATGCTGAACTCTAAAGATGCATCTGTTCCTCTTTCTCAGGGTGTGCTTTCCCTCACACCATCTCCAAAGTCATTCTCACCATGTTTGTCTTGAGGTAATTCCCAGGGAATAGAGTACGAGCTCTTTCTGGCTGCCATGGTGATTACAATATACGTTTGAAGGTTACCAACTTTTTTGACCAGACTTTCTCACTTTTCAGGCTTTTCCATTGCATCCCTCAGGCTTTGATCCAAGAAGCTTTTAGGTACATTACAAATAAATTAGATTGTCGCTGTACTCACCTATCAGAGGGGAAGTTGAGCATATTTAGCAACATGACTCTCCTGTAGCAGATGTGCTTCCTCTCCATTTTTAATCCCTGGGGAAAATTTCATATGAATCTGTTTTGTTCATTGATGTTTTAGTTTTATTGAGTGTCATGAGTATTTATTAAAATAGGCAAGGTAGAAGGAATTAAAGCTTGAAGGTAAATACAGTAAGTTATCTTCAAACAAACTATTCTCTATCTAAATTTATGAAAAGAAAACCAAAACCATTTTTTCTGATGTAAACCCACTTGTATTTTGTGTGAGTTGAGGCCAGCTCTGTAACATGCATGATTATCATGTGCCTGTTCATTGCAGAGTAATCTGGTAGGACAGGGTGAGAACAGACTGCTTGAGCATCCCATGGTGCATGAACCATAACCTAGCAGGTGATTTATGGTGGATGCTGACTTTAAACTCTGTATATAAATTCTATAAATTCACACTATTTTTATAACAATTCTATTTTGAGAGATTAATATAATTGGAGTGAGAGGGGCTAGGTCAAAGCTGGTTGTATTTGACTTAGTAAAGGGGAGACATAACCTTCACTCATGCAAATTTACGTATTCTTCCAGGGGAAGATTGATAATAAAAAGATTTTTAAAAAGATTTGGAGAAAGATAAGAGACTTTTGAGTTGTAAAGAAAAAAATTCAAACACTTTAACTATTTCATGGGTTTCATTGAGGAAAATATTTATATTGAAAATGTTCTAGCTAGAATAATTCAATTAATTTTACGGAGGACTAATTTGGTAATGATGTAATGAATTAAAGCAGGTTCTCTGAGAGGCAAAATAGATGCAATTTTGGTAAAGAGAGCATTTACAGAAGTATTAGAAGTCTTGAATCATATCAGGGCTATTACTCTAATATCTGTTGATTTACTGATCTTGAAAAAAGCAAGCCTCATGGGTTCAAGGGCTTAATGTTAAGGCACACTTCATCAGCTGTCCTGAGAAATGCAACAGATCTGCAAGAAAATCAGTTTTAGCCCCCATCCAAAATGTTGACACCGAATCAAACAGAGCATGAACTATATTTGCAGTTTTAATTAAAAGAAAACCTGACAAATTACTAGCATTCTAGTGTTCGGAAGATGCTTATCTGTTATAGAAATATTTTTGCTAATGTGCATGCCTTCATACATGAAAAAGTTTCTAGATTTATTTAATTATTATTGTCAAACTATGGCAAAAATAGTTAATCTTACCTACTTAAATAATGTTTTCCAATTTCTTAGCAACCCTTTTTCTGTCTTCTTATCCCCTCAACTCTGGCTCACAAAGTGATGCACTGTAAAGGACGAACAAATGTTCTAGATGAGATGACCTCTGGAAATACATGGGAAAACTTACAATTAAAACAAAATTAACCAGAAGGAAATTACTTACTAATTTTTAAGATACAAAGGTTAATCTAAAATGACTACCAGCCTTTGAAAGGTTAACTGTCAAATTAAATAACAGGGACATACAGTGGTCACTGGCTACCTGGGGAAATAAGCTGTTAAATAACTTACTTCAATTCATATAATTTACAAAGAGATTAGCTCCTCTTGTCTCTGCAGAAACTTTGCGTATTCCAGGGCAGGTTTTGTTCCCCCTGTACCCACGAGGGCCCTGCCGCTCGTGGGAGAATCTGGGGTAAACGCTAAGTGTTTCTGAGGAGGTTAAAGTACATTAGAGGAGAGGGCAAGCTGTTAAATTATGGAGAATGATATCAATCCAGTTGGTTTAATTTCCTTTGGACAGCTAAATATCTACAGGTCGTTATGTCCTACGAGCAGCAAGCTTGCGGGGATGGGTTCCTGCTCCCAACTGAAGCTGGCAGGACAAAAAGAGTAGGGGGGAAAAGGGCACAAGGGATGGGGTGTCTGGCATGGGGTTTCTCCGTGCAAGGCTCAGGCTTGTGCCAGAGTCACTGAGTTGATCGTGTCAGCCAGGGGCAAGATGAGAAGTGCCAAGAGCTGCAGGACTGGACCACGCTTTCTGTCGAAGCAGGAGAGGTCTGGTGCACCCAGGACTGAAGGACATCACTAATTTTAATGAAGCCAAAGGGAATCCAGGACAATGCTGGATGCATTAGTGTGGACTGTTCTTTTCCCGTTATTCTTTGTTCCATTGTTTCAAGCTCGCAGGAGTTGGCAGCCTGGGAGGAGATGTCACCGCATAGCTTGTTGCCCTTGAGAGCCACTCTGGAGGAGAGTTGAGGTCCATGAAGAGGCTGTGGTGGCCCCAAAACAGTCTGAAGTCTGGCCATAAAATCAGGCAGTAACTTTGGTGAGGGAGGCAGACTTACACTGATAGGAAGAACGAGGGGCTGCTGCCAGTTGGCTCGTTGATGCTTCGAGCACGGGGTGGGAGAGGCGCAGATGTCTGACAGCAGAAACAACATCTTCCCAGTGCCATCTGCATGGGGCACTGCTTTTGCCAGATCTCAGGGCTGCCTCTTCCACAGGCACCCCAGCAGAAGTTTCAGAAACCAGTGCAGCTACACCAGTGCCTGCAGGGCCAGAACTCACTTCTTGCTTTTCTTTTTCATGGGCTGCGTATACAGCCCACAACGTGAGCATCAGGGTAGGAAGGAGGCTGCTTGTGTCTGACTGTGCAGCGCGTTTCTCAGGCCATTTTAAAATGATTTTTTTTGCTACCTATCCGGCCACTAGACTGGCAGAATTTTTTTTCCCCCCTCCCTTCAAGAGCAATGCTTTCCTGCTATTAATCCAAACCATAATAAAACCTTAAATATATACTGTGAAAAATGTTATGCCTACTTAAACAAGATAGTTGCCTTAATAGTGTGCCATAAAGCAATCTGAAATGTTTATTATCTGTTCCCCAACTGCAGTTTTATTTCTTTTTAGCAGTTTTTGTCCACAGAAATTTATTCATGTTGAAAGTATCAAAAGAAGTTTTTCCCTTTCCCTGCATTACACAGTGATTATTCGCAGATCCTGCTGCCAGTGCAGATATGTACAAACATCTTTTTTTCCCAAAACTTCCCATTTCCAAGACTTTTTCAATAAAAATAACATTGTTTAAATCAGTAGCAAGCCTTGCCATGATAGGATTTAAAGGGCAGCTTGACTTCCGAAGGGGTAGATAATGTTAAACAAGTTCTCTTTTGTAAAGGCTGAACTAGGAAATCAGGAAAAGAAAAGGAAAGAAAAGAAAGAAAAAAAAGAAAAAACAGCCAAGGTTAGGGGGTGGTAAAGATGTTGCTGCTGGATCTAGCTCCAGAGACACAATGTGCATTTCATTGCCACGAAAAAACTGTATCCAGGGAACAAGCAAATGAAAAAGTGAGGACAGGAGATATCTTATTTTTGTTGTTTGTTTCCAAAGAGTCCACCCCCACATAGGTCACTTGGAATTCATTTGTCTACATCCTGGACTGCACGTAGGGGAAAAAAAATGCCTGGGATCTGAGAAAAAGGAATGCGATAGGGCATGGGAATCGCAGCGTCACGGTGGTCACCAGAGCATAGTTTGGCTCGTCTTAAAACAAGCAAGCACCGTTGGACCTCTGTAATGTTAGCAAATCGGCCGTGCTATCAGGCTACCTATCAGAGGCTGAATGCTTGAGAAAAAGTGTGTGGGTTTTTAGACGGAGCCTGGGGCGTTGGAGGGCTCTCAGAGCTGCTGCTTTCCTCTTGACATCCAGTACTACTCGGTGACCTCGGCAACAATCCAGTGTACTGTTACAGTTCATTTCAATAATTAAACAGTTCAGGGATGGCAGAGCTTTCTTGTTGTCAATAGAAAATCAGGGCTGCAGTTTGCCTTTTTTTTTTTCCTTCCCCTTTCCCTCCGCTGAAATCAGAAGTGTTTGTTTTTAATTATATTAGCTAGAGACAATTAATTTCACAATCTGAACAAAAAAATGTTTTGTGAGAAGGACTGGCAACTGGTAAATGCAATTATTATTGTAGCACATTTTCAAAGGAAGAGTTCCCAGCTCCAACAAAGTCATATGTATAAAATTTCAGTCATATAATATAGTCTCAAACAGCAGATTTACTCTGCAAAAGATGGGAACTGCTCTCCCATCTGGAGCTCTGTTCTGTTCATGCCACGTGGACCCATTTGACACCCGCTCTGAAAAAAACACCAGCCAGCAAAATCACCCACTGCCCATCAGCTGCTCCAAATAACGGCTTGATACGCCCCTTTAAACTTGTCTGACATGGAGATGATTAATACCGGCCCCCTTTTAAGTGCAGCCTTGCAACAGCAACTTAAACCCCCTCTCTCTGTGCAAATGGCAGCATGTACATTCTTGCTGCTTGAGCAAAAAAAATGAAAATAATTCAACTTTATGTCGAGGATGTCTTGCAAAATTTCTTACAATTAAAAACCTATTTTTTGAGGAGCTCGCTGTGTCCCTCTCACTGCCCATCTGGCTCCCTCCCAGCTGCTCCCTGGCTGACTGTGCTATTCAGCTACCGGCGTGATGGGAGCTGCTGCTAACTGGTGTCACCGTCCTTTTTCCCCAGCATTGGTCTGCAGGATGGCTAGGCCAGTCTGGCCTCTCTTCTGCTGATTTACTTTGATGAGATTCAGACAAAATGCCGTGTATTTATATCACTGAGGTGAAGAGCGAAGTTGAACTCTTCAGGTGGGGAGTGCTGGAGGTGGTTCAAACCCACAGGGGAGTATTTGCTGCCAGCCCAGGTGGCAGCCACGCCAGCCCCCTGTGCTCATACACAGCTGGTTGCTATTGTCACTCTCCTATTGCCTTGTCCACTCTCATTTTACACGCCTCACAGAGTTTTTACTTTTTTCCATTTCCTACCAATGTCATTGATATAAGAATATTAAACTGAAATATACTGAGGCATTTCTTCTTTGGGAACTGGTATCTGACATCCTTATTCACAGTGAACAAGTTCTTCATTTCCCAAATAGCTTAATCCTTTCAGTGGAACAGCTGCAGAGGGAAGACCAGGTTCATAAAAGGGCTTTGACATAGCTACACTTAAATTGTAGCCTTGGTAGATTGCTGTAGCTGGAGATAGGAGTCAGCGAGACTTTGCAGGGTGCGTGGAGAAAATTAGACATCACAGAGAGAAGCAGCACAGCTCTGGGAATTTAACCACAGAAATGCTTGTAGTCCACAGGGAAAGGATCCTGATGGAGGAGGCACGAGCTCCTTGGCATTGCAGTGAACATCCTTTTGCTCATCATCTGCCCCCAGGCAGGATGTTTGGATCACAAACCCTCCTTCCCTTCCATGCAGCATCTTCACTGCGTAAGTACTATCCCAGTCTGTGAGAAACCAGGCTTCAGTGTTGTGATTTTCTGGAGGGACCTCAGCCCTGCAGAGCCCTTGCTTTAACCCAGTGAAAGGAAAGTGAAGGTGGCAGAAGAAGAGACACTAAACATCTCTTTCTGTTATAATTTCACTTTATGTGGGTGTAGTCAAGTCCCTGATGAAGCAGCCGCAGGCACAGACCAAGAGCAGCTGCAAGAAAAGTGTCACTTGCCAAGGTGTCAGTGGGGCAGCTTCTCTGTTGGAATGTAGATGGTGGTAACTTCTCCTTCCATCACATTTTTTGAACTGTTAAATTATTTTATATTTAAATAGTTAATAAGAGCAGGTAAAAATATACCCTATACACAGAGAGCGGAGAGATGGCTACGCACAGAGATGCCCTTGCTTGTGCTGGAGCTACTCTTGCTTTCAAGGAGAGCTCTTCAGAAGCCTGTTGAGGTCTGTTGATCTCTATCAACATCGGAGAGACCATCTTTGCCCTTTGACTATGTTTCTAATTCCTCTGCTTGTTCTTTTTTTTTGGAGGGAGGTAAGGAGAAGGCAAACTTGCAAAGCTGAAATGAAATATTAAGTCTCTCATTCTTTCCAGGTAAATGCATGCCAATTCTCGCAATGTTGTTGGCAGGCTTCCAAAGTTGCAAAATAATGAAGAAAATGTTGAGTTTAGGACTCTGTGCCCATTTTAGCAACATTCCTTGTAACTGCAAATAAAGCTGCCACTGGTTTGACCTCAGGAAGCATGGCAACTACAGAGATGCAGTGGTTGGACTCGACGATCCAGTGGGTCTCTTCCAACCTGGTTATTCTGTGATTCTGTGAGAGTTAAAAAAATAACCTAGAAAAGGTTCTGAAATATCATTTTATATCTGCAATTATATTAAAAAGTAAATTACATTAAAAAAGTAGATTATATTAAAAAGTTCTAGTCTGCACATCCAAAATAGGTCAGGTCTGGCCGGCCCCAGTTAAGACATGGTGCCCATGTTGAAAAGATGTTTTGAACATCTTTTTTGGCTACGTTCAATTGATTTCATCTATGGACACATTACTTGCCAGCTGTTGATGTGGCTTTTGTACACATCTGGACTGCCTGGGAGGTTACCTTCGTAGTGTTTGCACATAGTTGGCACAGACCTACCTTAACACATGGGAGATCCTAATCTAGACTGCAGGATGGGACAATATAACTGTGTAGAAAGGCATAAAGGTAGTTTAAGGACACTTAAATCTTGCTGCCACTTGCTATTATCATTATTGATGAATGCTGTTATTATAGGGAGAGGCCTCTCAGTGTGAAAGCATTTTTGTTATTCTTTGGTCTCCATTATCATATTTTCTGCAGAAGTTACTCATGACAGATGCAACTTTCCTGGCTCCAGAGGTAGTGAAAACAAAACATAACGTATTGCAAAAAGTTATGAAAACAAAACAACTGGAATTCCCGTATCGTAACCCTGTTCTAGCTATAATAGACTGAAACCAGAGGTTTTGAGTTCTTATCCTCAACAACATTGCACAGCAACGTACAAAATCTTGGAGTAAAAGCTAAGAAGCAGTCTGATTCAAGGGTCACTCTGGTGGCCTTGCAAAGATCTGTGGAAAAATTGTTTCAATGATTTATTATCCAAATTCTTTCTCACCTTTAAGCTAAAGGAAGAAATCTTCCCTGTCATCCCCTGCCCCTCCGACCCTCCAGTGTTTTTTAGGACACAAAAGAAAATACTAGAAACACAGAACACCCTGTTGACATCAGCTGAATTGCTGCCAATACATCAGTGGGTAGCCCACACTATAAACACTCTTTTCATAAAATCATAGAATCACAGAATGCCCTGAGATGGAAGGGAACCATGAGGATCATCAAGCCCAACTATTGTTCGTGCATAGGACAACCCCAACATTCACGTCATGTGCCTGAGGGTGTTTCCTGATGCAGCTCTCCAATTCATAAGAAAGATCTGAACTGCCTTGATTTCTGTTAGGAAGTGCAGTGCTGAGAAGAAAATTAGTCTCCTTTGAACTCACCATGGACAAGGTGACTTAAATCTACTGCCACCAGTTTCAACGATAGGCTCAGACCCACTGAACTCTGGTTGTCTCCCTCAAAGCGACACAGCAAAGTAGACTGGGAAACCAGAAGTCTGTAGTTAGATGGTTGCTTCTTTTGGAGCCAGGAACTGTAATCCCAACGACTTGATTACAGTACTGAAAAGTGATCTAAAGTAATAAAACAGAGGATATTTACCTTGAGGACAGTTCTATTTTGTTGTATCTTTAAGAGAAATAACATGTTTGGCTAAGATGCTTGTAACACGTGGCTTTTTTTTTTTTTAGGATGTAAAAGTTTCCAAGCAGAGTGACTCATAAGCACAACGCTCCAATTTCTGTTTTGTTAGCTGCCTCAGTAGATGTGTATCAAGCTGCTGCAAACATAGTACTACTTATTAACCAGCAACTGTAACTTTTTGGTGCTTCAATTTTTTTATATTTTCATTTTTTTTCTATACTTCTAGCTGTAATGTGGTTTATGCTAACAAGCAAGTGTTGGTATTGCTTGCTAATGGCTGAGCGATGTATTTAGCAATTTTAAAGGAAATTGACTGGGTGGGGACATAGAAATAAGGCTGAAGGGGAACTTCTGGATCTCCAGGTCCCTCTACTTGCTGATGCACTTTACTTTTGCAGACTTAGCTTTGAGATAAGTTAGATTTCCTGACTATATTCCTGCAGTGAGGATGCACCACAACTTCAGTTCCCTGGTGCTTGAAGACTTTCTCTTAATTTACATTGGAAATACACGTATGACTAATTTATACCTAGTTGCTTGTTCTTTTTCCTACTCTATTGATTGTTTTTTAGCTGGAATAATGTTTTGTCCTTGCTGGTGTTTACAGATGCATAGGTTATCTAACTGTGATCCCATTTTCTTAGAGTTTCAGCTAAACTGAAGCTATACTTCAACTGAACTTCACTGTGCACTGTATTTCATAGCAAGCTCTACCAGCTTGATGATAGTGAGCTACTATCACATTTCCACTTTGTTCTGGAAATAATTCACCTGATGCACCCTGAGATCACGCTGCTTTTTTTTACAAGGTTACATTAATGACCGAAAATTATCAGCTAATAAACTCAGACGTACATTCTCTTTGTTGCCTCCTGCTTGTGCTGGGTAGAATGAAATTTAACAAGTTTATGATAGATCACAGTTCATAAAAGTTTTCCTAATTTTTTGTGTATCTCTGGCTTTTCTATTTCACACTGGAACAAAGAGCAAGAAATTCTTTCCCCAGAGTTTAATCTCGAAGTTCTTAATTCAGGTGTAACGCTCACTCCGGTCAAAGGGACTTTAGCCTGAAATAGAGACAGAAAACTGATTTCTGCCATCCTTACCTTCAAGATATTGTCTGGAATCTGTGTCCATGTGACAGTGACAGCATCTTTACCCACCCCATCCCAGGTGCCAGGAAAAAGCAGCAGTTTCAACATTATTAATTTATCTCTATATGCATTTTGATGACATAATTCTGACAAGTACTTGAAAAATAATGTATAAACCAGAACTTTGTTATCTTCTTTTTGGTACGTTTTATACCAGAGTTGGGAAATACATAAAGCTCTTTACCAGAACTTCTTCAGGTGCTTCTGCAGGCGTGGCACTTTTCCCACTCCCTTCACTTAAGTTAAGATTAATGCACTATTATTCTTTCTTGGTGTGGTGGGTTCTCCCATGTCTATCTATAGAAATAGAGGCAAGGAAAATGTTACAGGCAAGAGCAAAGTTGAGACTTGGCTCCTTTGTTTCAAAAGCTAAAACCTCTGTCATCTCTAAAGGGGCAGCTAATTCACATTTCATGCCCAACCAGTAAAAACATAAAAGAGAACTTATGCATTTTTTTGTTCTTTAGGTTGAAGAAGCCATTGAAGAGGATAATAGGGCCTTGAAGAGAGACTGTAGAATTTGGTTCAGGATGAGTCCAGTAATGCCAAAACAGGAAATGGGATTTAATAAGGGAGTTTTCTCTTTTTACTATGCTTCTCAGATTCCAGATCTTCAGATAAAAATCTGTTTCACTATTTGCTTTAACCAGAATCAGAAAGTATCTTTTATACTGTAGTCACAGTGGTAGACTAAATCAATTAAATTATTTTAAATAATTAAATTAATTGAGAAAATATATCTTTAGGTGAAAACCAAATAACATTAAGAAAGAAAGAAAAATTGAGATTACAGTGAAACAAAAAGAAAACAAAAATATTTAAATTGCAATTAGTATCTGAGGTAGAAAACCAGAAATTAGACCCAAATGTTAGCTGATATAATTTGGTGAAAGAATACCTGAAAATAAGATGGATAGCCTTTTTAGAGCTGCAGTGAAGTCTTTCCGAGGAAGCCATGTCTTTGGTGCTCTATTGGTAACTCTTTCCTGGCATAGTGTTTTTCCAAAGTTATGCTACTAATACAAGGTAAGTACATCCTAAGGGGACTCTGTAACTGGTCATCGTGCCTCTGAGCTCCGTTTATCCTACTCTGAAGGAAAAAGTCTCACATTTCTTCCAAAAATAGATTAAAAATCCTCTAGATGCTAGCCCTTCAGATCAGGTGAAGTGGGGAGGGTCTGACTGTCTGAGGACTCAGCCTCTGTTATCGTCTTCTATCTATACGGTGAGATAAGCATCCCGACTCAAAACTGGCAGTAATAGGATCAGATGATACACTTCCTGCAATGCTGACAGAAAACTTAATGATATGGGACCAGCATTCCTTTGCTGTCACTTAGGTCCTTTATAATTGATATTTGAGAGGAACAATGTTATTCAGCACTGAATAAATTGACTCAGGTCTTACCATTTTCGAGTATTTACTCTCAATTCACCTTCAATCTCTTACTGTCTAATGGAAACACAAAATATCACCTCACCGTGCTCTTCTTTTACCTTGCTGATTAATATCCATTTCCTACGTGGAAAATGATTAATGCTAAAGAGTTTTAATACTTCTGGTTGTTAGTGTGGATTTCTAGTAGGACATATTGTTGCTTTTACTTATGGGTGTTTTGGTGGTTAGGATATTTACAGTGGGATGTGACCTTCAGCTACCCTGGTAAGTCACCTCTAGCACGCTCAGATGTCGTCAGTTTAATATGGAGTGGGTTAAGACTGATTTTCAGGCCTCCTAATTTGCTCTTTACTGTTTTCCCTTTCAGGTCTAATTACCTACTAAAAAGATCTGCAGCAAAATGGCCAATGCCTTTTGAGTTTTTTTTAAACATCCTTGGAAAACTTGGCTGCAAGCCTAATAAATAATTTCAGGAGAAAGGTAGGTCTCTTGCTGTCACCCCGAGTGTTACCCTCCATGGCAGTGGACTTACCGCAGCAGGATGCTGGGAGGTACGTAAAGTTACAAAAGACAAATTCTTTCATATGAATTTAATTAATTTGGGGGATAATGGTATCTTAACTGCCCCATAAAGGAGGATCTAGCTGTAGGTTTCCATACGTCAACAGGCTGCTGAAGCCAGATCATCCTCTCTTAAACCTTAACAAGACCTTGAAACCTCAGCCACCTTATGTTTCCTTGTCTTCTATGTCCCTCACCAGCCCTGCTAGACCACAAGGTCTCTCTAGGTCCTACAGCTCTGCCTCTTTCTGTAGGGAGAGGCCTTCTCTGCATTTTGGGGAGTACCTAATTGGACTGCACAATTGATTCCTTCCTCTGTTTTTGGAGGTTAGTTCTGAATTTTTAAATTTATCTGATAAGATTGGTTGTAGTTCTGAAAAGTAATTTGGACAACCACTAATCTCTGGTTCATTTACTTCAGGATTAATATAAACTGAGTTAACTACAAATAGGCATTCTTTACTACTGTACAGCAATTATTTAAGATGTTTGAAACCACATATTCAATGGATGAGTTTGAATTGTAGTGTCTAGATAATTCCCATTAAGCTCAGAAAGTTTTGTCCCAATTTATTTAACCAATAAAACCCACACGAAACCACAAGAACAGCAACAAACCACTAGCAAACCAAAAATGTCTGGCCTGTACTGGATATCAGAGAAAATCATCTTACCCCTCTGATGTGCAGTCAGAGAGAGAGTCCCTAAATGATGTGGACAGATACATTAAGAGCTAAGCAATTTTTTATATTAACACATAGGCAAAGGAGTCGTGTGCATTGGTTGTTGGTAAAATTACTGGAAGTGCTGCATTAAAGTTCAGTAAACTTTTTACCTTCCATAGTCATGGGCTTACCTGGGTCAAAAGCATTAGTCATGGATATTCATTACAAACTGCAAGCTCATAAAAGACAGCATATGGCAGTAGTGAATTTCTTGCTGTATAAAGTAAAATTCATAGTAATAACATCTGCGCAGAATTTAGAGCCCCAACAATTAGAGTGAGGTCAACGTACCGAGGCGAAGATTGATGGCATTCTGCAAATCTTAAACGACAAGTTAAATAGGTATAAAATAAACAAACAACTTTATTTCTTATTAAAGACCGGACAACTGGGGCGTGAATGCTAAGTGTTTGGTAACGAGGGCCAAGAGGAATAGTATAATGCCATGGGTTGTATTTCTGGGTTGTAATTCAGGAGCGAGGAATGCTATATGGAGGAGGTTCTTGCCTGCCTTTTGTTGATAATATAATACAATTAGTAGCTAATAGCCACTGAGTAGGATCCTGAAACACTAACTAGTGAAATTATTCTCTGCTCAGACTTTCTGCTTAAAGTTAATAAGTGGGAAAACGAATCAGGCAATGTTTCCAGCTATATCTGTTCCTTCGCTTCAGCACCTGAATCTTGTTTTCAAATTTATGCTGTTTCCTCATTCTTCAATGATTTTTTTTTTTTAAATGGGCTAATTACTACTGCCAAAAACCCAGCACAATTCTGGATATAGGTAGGGAACACTTCCGTTGTACCTTGGATAATGGGTTTGGGTTTTTTATAAACATGTAATGTAATTTTTCTAAAACCACGTGTGATTATTGACTTGGTGAAGATTTCAGTGTGTGCTGTAGCACTTGCAGGAAGAGAAAGGGTGAAACTGCAAGTGGTGAGTAAAACCAATGTAACTGGGGTGTAACTCTGGAGATCATAATTTTGAGTCTGTTTGTTGTGTATGTACTTGAAACGTAAGAAGTTCTTGATTTGTTAACACAGGCAAAATTAATGGTGAAAACTGTCTGTTTAAAAAGGTGGAGTTCAGTAGGTACTCACACAAGTCTACAAGTAAAACTAAAGGTTTTAAGCCAACACGAATTGTAAAAGATGAAATTATGTCTTTACCTGAAGTGTGTGCGGCCCTTAGGTCATCATCTATGGTGATTCAACTGCCATGTCTTCTCCTAGGTCTGTGGCGTGTGCTGCCTAAAAGAACTTGAAAAGAAACAATAGCACCCCCAGAGCAGGGATATCACAGAGTTAGTACCTATTGCTCTTCTGCCTGTTCATGCTTTCTCAGTTCCTAGGAGGGGTTTCTGCTCATAGTTTTCCACACATGAATGTCCATACCAATGTTTCCAACTCTGCAGCATGGTAGAGGGGAATGACAAGGAAAGGGGAAAATATTTTTTTCTCAGTTGTGAAGCTGGAGACAAGGAAACTTCTGCTTGTTTTTTTTTTTTTTTTTTCCCCATGCAGTGAGGAAAACATGTAAATGAAGTGTGAAAGAGAAATTATTCTAAAACCAGGCAGAAACAGCCACATTGAAAGAACAGGGTCATCAAGAGAAATCTAAATCCAGGGCATAACTGAGAGAAATCAGGGAAAACAGGGGCTGACACCATCACGTTAATGGAAAGGGTGATATTTCAAAGGGAATAATCAATAAAAAGTGTACTTACATTACTTTTTTATTCTATAGAGATAGTTTGGAATAGAATGAATAAAGAAAGCTGTTATGTAATTTGAAAAATACGCTGCATTGCCATTTCTCAAAAGCCAAATCCTGCTGTCATGCGTGTCTACTGCATCACACAGTCAGCATTGCATGTGTACTCATGATTTAGTCATAGAGTTCTCTGTTTCCAAAGCAGGGAAAAGACTGGAATACTTTGTTGGAAGGAGAAATTGAGCAAGGAAAATATATTCTGCTGACCAAAAAATAAAACCATGTGTGAACGATGGAAGTACCGTATTGATTATCTTTATACTGATGTATTTATCAGTGTCTTTTTTTACTGAGGTTATCCTGGCAAGCTCTTTATTACCATAAAGGAAATTCTTGGTTGGCAACTCTGCATAGTGGTCATTCACTTAAAAATGAGGAATTAGTATCTTCTGGCATTGTACCAAGCTCCAGTAAAACTCCAGAAGAACCTTGTGTATAACCTAACTCTGAAGATCACCTCAATATTTGGAACAATAAGTACATTTCTTAGTGTCAGAGATGAGCTTGATCTTTTTTTCCCCCCTCTTGTAAAGAAAAACTTCTTAGAAGAACCTGTAACGTTTCTGGCATGTACTCATAGCATCTTGTACAGCTAATAAATTGGATTTTACTAAGCAAGGAGAGAGAACTTTCTCAGCTTGGGAGTCATCCAGGGAAAAATAGGTATGCTATGGAAGTATGCAGGAAAGGCAATAGGTAACGATGTTCTTTTAACCGCACTTCTCAGCCAAGGTAGTGTCACATTTCTTGGATACTGAGGAACTTGGAACTGAAGTATTATCTGATGGATTTACAATTTGGAAATGTTTTACCTCAAAAATCCTGATGTGCCAAAACCAAGTAGTTAAAAGGAAATATCTTTGTTTTTAGAAAGATTCTACTGGAAGTGGGTGGACTCTTTTTCTGGAGAGCTCAGCCACCCGTACTGCTTAATGGAGACTTCCCCAGGGCATGACCCCAGATCCTACCCAACGTCTTTGTTAGCCTCCTTAGAGAAGGACCTCCTGGATACAGAGCTCCCAATATTACTGATCCCTGTTGCAGTTTTGGTGGCAGAACTACACCAGAGTTGAGGAACAAGGCAGACCTGGAAACTGTTGAGAAAAATGTAAACTACATCAGCCACCCCTTGTTCTGTCCCCATCATTCTTGTTAGTCATGGCTCATGGGTTGTCTGGGTGAGCTCATGGGCAGCTGCTGCTGGCTCCCAGAGAGCACCTTGCGGTGCACAGATTATGCCTTTTTCCAAATAAGAATGTTAAGCCTTTGATATTTTAGGAGAAATTTTGGAAAATGATCAATTCTGATTTACAACAATAAAAAAAATAATTTTCTGATGTCAAATTAAAGAAATAAAAAAAGGGATCTCAAGCAGCTACAGGTGTAATTTCCATGACTTTACATAATTTTGCTCAGTAAAGAAACAAAGACCTTTGGCAGAGTAGAGGTATTGTCTATTTGTGTGCAGAAAACCAAAATTTTCAGTTTCATTCTGCTACTATGTGGTTTCCATGTGAGTTATCAGTTGCACACTGTTTCCACCCCAAATAGAAAGGTGTTTCTGTGGAGGGTAAATCCTGTGTTATGTGTGTGTACTGAGTATAATTTGGTTATTACTCATGAGAATATTGTTCCACAGGGGACAAGATCTGACTCTGGGTAGTGGAGAAGGACCCAAATTCTAATAATGAAGGAAGTTACCAGGACTAATTTTACCTCTTTTCAGAATTGTCTGTACTCTAATGGCCACATACCATGAGCTGAGAAGAGACTGGCCTGAGCTGTATGTGATCAGAAATAGAAATCCTGACCTTAGCCAGTAGTGACTGGAAGAGTTTGGGCTGGACATTGCACAAAAAGGTTTGTGTACTCACAGTTTTGCGGCAACAAAGTTTGCCAAGGCAAAAAATAATAACCCTCAAAAATGCTCTCATGCTTGTGCTGGGTTTTTGGGTTTTGTTCAGGTTTTTGTTGTTGTTTCTTTGTTATTTCTGAGAGAGGGAGAAATAAAATTTGTCAGATTGTTATTATTAATAACTATGAATTTATTTTTATGCATATTTTTATATAATTTCATTCATAATATTATTTTATACTTACATATATGTAATTATGTCACATTGTCATATTCAGAAGATATGTTCCTGGCTTCCACACTACTCAAAATGAATTCAACCTGTGTGGCCTTGAGCAGAATGGCAGACATGCATACTTTTTACTGCTGATTCCAACTCCCATAAATTCTTAACTTGCTTAGAATTCACCAGATTAAATGAAAAGTTGCTGTAATTAGGGATATATTAAAACGCAGATCCTTGACCCAATAGAATATAATAACTCATTTGTTTCAAATAAGACCTATTTAATTGTTCCATTACTGGCCTAAGAGGGTCGTGATGAAGCTTGAAGTCTTATCCCTGCAGTGCACAGCCGTGCATTCTCCAAATCCACTCGCAAAATGCTCTGTGACATTTTTGATCCCCCAAAGAGCTCTACAGGCAGAAGTCCCCTCTTCTGAAGAGCAGGCCTTATGAGGACCAGCTGAGGGAACTGAGGTGGTTTAGCCCAGAGAAGAGGATGCTAAGCAGAGACCTTATTGTGGTCTACAACTGCCCTAGAGGATCCCTGTAACGAGGTGGGTGTTGGTCTCATCTCCCAAGTCATAGGATGAGATGAAATGGCCTCAGGTTGCACAAAGGAAGGTTTAGATTCGATATTAGGAAAAAAATTCTTCACTGAAAGGCTTCTCAGGCACTGGCAGATGTGGTTGAATCACCATCCCTGGAGGTTATATAAAGGATGGGGAGACAAGGTGCTCTAGGACATAGTTTGGTAGTGGACATGTATGGTTGGACTTGATGATCTCAGAGGTCTTTTGCAACCAAGCAGTGTTATGATTCTGTGATTCTAAAACAAAATGTGTCATTTTAAATGAAAATTAAAGTGCTGAAAAGCCTTATTATTCTGTACTACAAATCCAAGACTATTAAAATACTATTTTTATACAGAAGGCATTATTTTAATTTTTTGTCAACGACCTTCCCACTCCGTATCTTCAAAAACAATAGTTAGTGATACACAGTCTTATAAGTAAGACTGTAAAATCATGCAGCATGGAACTATAAATAGATATTAAAAAAATATGAAAATTATTCCCACATCAAGCCCATATATGGTGCTAGACAGCAGAGAACCATTTTGCAGAGGCATACAAACTGCAGAAAAAAATTCCTATTGAAAATGCAAAGAAATATGAAGCTATGCTCTGCCACAAACAATGCAACCATAATTAAGGAATCATGGATTTCTCCTCCCCATCTTTGAAATAAAACTTCCTTTATTTTAATTGGTTGGATATAGAAAGCATATTACTATATTTGGGTCCTGTTTCACCAGTGTAAGAATAGTCCTGCAAGGAATTCCCTGTAAAACAGTGCTGCAGTTCTACAGCATATTAAAAAAAAATAATGTAGGAAAGTGTTATCCAATGGGCAGATGTTAACTTAGAGTGCACATTGTTTGGAAAAGGAGTTAATTAACAACTTATTAATTGGATAGAAACTCTGAAACTGTTGTACTTCTAGCAAATACATAATTTTCTTCAAGTATTATTAAAGCGTTTTTGTTGTACCTATTAAAGATTCTTGTCTCTAAGTTAATTTCATTATGCTAATAAGCTATCATCGTTACAGAACCTAAGCTTTGATCCATGTTAATTGTCGTGATCTTCAAAGACAAAGTCACCACTTACTTTAAATGAATTTTACATCTTTTTAAAGAATCACACGGAAATTAGAGGAAGTAATTAATTTTTTATTATGTGTCTCAATATTTTTAAGGGAGGAAGTCAATGGTATTGGCTAGAATTCATTTTAACATTTAACTAGGGAAAACAGCATGAGGCAAAAAAACGTTCAGATGCAAAAGATTAAAGAAAATTTGAAACTGGGACCTAATTTGTCTTGATAAACTTTGGTGTTTAATATGCTTCTTTTGTTCTCAGTGTGAAACTGCAGGGTTTTGATTTGTAAAAACTTTTTGAAGAATTAATTCTTTCTAATTTTTATTCCTTTCTTTGCTTTCCTTTTGGTGTGAGACAGAGGAGTTGACCTTCAAACCATAACACTTTTAAATATCTATGAATATACGAGGTTAAATCTATTAGTGGTCTGAGATCAGCTGTTATACCCTTGCAAAGTGCATACCTTCTGCAGCAAATTTTATCTTTCAGTGAATGGTAACAAGCTTGCATCAACCCTACGAGTTTTAAGCAAATAATAGAATATGTGTAGTAAGTGATCTATCCCTCTTTCCTTTAAGTGTCAGTTATTTTAACCCTTTGATGGACCTAAATGTTAGAATTGCCAACACTGCTATGACTGCAGATTTATAGTTTCCACAAATTCTCCTTTGCCTTTTTCAGACCTTTCTTGAGAAAATGCAGTATAAACATCTTGTAAATAAGAAATCAGATTTAAAAAAAAAAGGAAAAAGCTCTATTTGCCTGACATGACTCACCACTTAAAGTCATTCTATGGTGAAACTGCTGTCATATTTACAAAGTGCAAGCATTCTGTTGCTCTTCCAATGAAAATCAGGTCCTTTTTAAAAGGCAACAGACAAAAGTAATTTAAGGATAGTAACAGTGATTGAAATCAAACGCCAGATTACCTCCTTCGTTCTCCTTAGTTAGCAGCGTGTAAGTATTGTAAATGCAAGTAAACATCAAGTTTAAACTGAACCTACACTGGGAGGATTTCTGGTGCAGACAGGTGGTGAGCTCATTGCAAGGATTTTTCAGCATTAATGCTGTACTCATTTAGACTAACACCAGGCTTGAGTGACCCTCATCTGGATTTAACCTATGACCTGTCAATCCAGAGACATACTTTCAGATCTCAACATCAGTTTTGCCTTTTTTTTTTTTTTTTTAAAGCATAGATGACTTAAATCACTAAGCAGCTTTCACAACTGGAACATACACATGTGCTGTTCAGCTCTCTTTGGTTTGTAATCTAGGTTTCTACCCATATAATCCCCGACATCTAAGCGAATTCAGATGAAGTTCAAAATTCTTTGGCTGAGCGTGTAGTGGTGATTGGGCAAAGGATTGTACTGCTCACCTGTGTGACCCTTCACATTTTGTGGTGTGTTTTTTATTGTGCAAGAAGGTCTACAGGCATGGAGTTGTTGCTGTTGTTGTTATTATTGTTATATTGACAGCCTGTGAGAGCTGGGGTTGTTCAGCCTGGAGAAGAGAAGGATCCAAGGAGATCTTATAGTGACCTTCCAGTTCCAAAAGGGGGCCACAAGAAAGCTGGAGAGGGACTGTTTACAAAGGCTTGGAGTGAGGTAATGGGTATAAAATGGAGAGGGGAAGATTTAGACTGGACATAAGGAAGAATTTCTTCAATCTGAGAGTGGGGAGGCCCTGGCCCAGGTTGCCCAGTGAAGAGGTGGCTGCCCCATCCCTGGAGGGGTTCAAGGCCAGGTTGGATGGAGCTTGGAGCCCCTGATCCAGTGGGAGGTGTCCAGGGGGATGGGAACTAGATTATTTCTAAGGTCCCTTCCAACCCAAGCTATTCTGTGATTCTATCACGATTGTTTTTATTATTGTTATTGACTTACTTATTATTGTTATTATGCACAGGCAATAGTTTCCTAGTCAGTAGGCAATTTTTGGACAAACCAAGATTTTATTAGATTTTTATTTTTTTTTTAGGTGCCAGTTCAGATTAAGTTCAGATATAAAAAATTTATGCTTTTCTTCTGGTGAACTTTTGAAAAAACAATGGTTAAAGTGGATATGGGGCATGACATGAAGGCGTAAGTGACTCTATTGTAGAGAAGCAAGAGCTTCCTTACCACTTTGATTAATGCAAGGAAGGTAGCAGCTTCCACAGTGCTCTCCCCTTGCCTGAGCAATTGAAAGGCACAGTTCTCCCTATCACATCTTTTCTTAATAGTGATAACACTCCATAAATGTTTATGTAAATACACAATTCCAAAGGACTCATCCCAGCAGTACTGTACTTGTCAAGTGAGTCATTTTTTCACCTGGCAGTATGATGTTGTAAGACTCAGTTGCCTTAACTAATCCTGGCTAAAACGCAAAATTCTGTTTTGTAAGAAAATTTCTGGCCAGCTCTAATCTTAACCTCTTGCATGTCTGTAGCTTCTAAATCGATGTCACAGTTGTAATAGCTTTGAACACCCATATGTTTGTAAACTAAATAAACCTTGATATTCAAAGGAGATGAAGACAAGAATTACATCTTTTGGCAATGGTGCTCTGAGCTGTTTCAGCTCATGTTGGCTTCTCATTTTCATGCCCATGCACTACGCCAAATCTTCCTTATCTATGCAAACATATTAACGCTGACTGTTTGCTAACGCTGTGATGCATCAGCCTCTTATCTTCAATTTTGACCTGAATGTTACATAATAACTCTGAAACTACATTTCTTGATAGATCATTGGGACTGCCTTCAGTTTCTCAACTCTTTACTGTGAGCTGCCTCTCCTACCCACTGACTAAATTAGCTCCTCGCTGCTCTCAGCCAGCTAAGGCAGAAAGGCTGCCAAATAGTTTCCTGCTCAAAGATATCTGTATCCCTTCTGTGTCATGGGCCATAACCTTGCAGTTCTAGCATTGTTACCAGGCATAATTTCCCCATCATACTTAATTTAAATTGTTTGGCTTTAGTGGTGCAATCCCAAATCTTTCCAAAGTTGCCCTAAAGTCCTGGTCATCCTCTTTTCCACAGTATGAAATCAGGCAGGCTTTCCAGCTTCTTAATACAAATGTGTTTTATTAACATGTAAAAAAGTTCTGTGCTAAACATAATCAAAATAGCACCTTAAATGCTGTGTATAAATACTGACAAATGTGTCTTATGGTGCCTACTAGGAGTGTTAATACATAAAAATAAAATAATAAATATTTGTCATTGGTTCTATCTCGCCAAAATCTTCCTTTAGGAATAGCATAACATACTCCTGTACAGTACATAAGTGTTTTAATTATTCTTTGGCCTATCCACAAAAGTGTAGTTCCATCTCTCTCCCCATAGTATCCAAAGAATATTCAAATTCTGTTCATCCCAGCTCTCAAAATAAAAAACCTAAATAAAATCTCCTTTAGTTATGCAGGAAAGGCTCAGAAAACTTTCTTAAGTGCGGTTGTTACGTATGCCAAGAACTTTCTTATTCATGGAAGATGTCCTTAAGCTCTTTTCTATTGTTCTGAGGTCTTCCCCTCACCCAGGCTGGCTTCTGGACATTCCTACAATGGTTCTGCTCCTTGTGACACCCAAGAAGTCAGCAAGCCCCCATCCCATCTACGGTCTGGAGCCTACAAGCACAGAAAACTGAGTCAAGCTCTTAAAGCTTCCAGGCTCCCAGTTATGAGCCAAAAGCATGAAATTTAGGAGGTTTTAAGGTTTCTGCTCTTATTATAATGAAAGCTGCAAGTTGTAGCACAATGGGATCAAAGAGATTGTATTGCTTCTCATGGCTGTAGGTGTCTGGTTAACAGTCTCCAAGAAATCCCAGGAAAGCCAAAGAGTGAAGGTTTCTGGGATGCTGGCTCTCACAAACTTTCTCTTTCCAGCTTAGTCTGACATAGCTGACAAGGACCCCAGAAGCCCTGAGCATCACAGACAAGGAGCCTATGTGGTATTTAGGAGGATTCTCTACTGCAAAATTTTTATATTGCAGCTCTTTGATTCTTTCTCTTTTTTCTTTCCCAGCTACTAAAAATTCCCCTTTAAGTGCAAGCAGAGCTGGTGTTCTGCGGCTGCCCTACGAGCACAGCGATCGGCAACTCAGTTGTAGGAAATCATTCCCTTTAAACAAGACACTGAGGATCAGATCTGAAACAGAATTTCCAGTATTGCTTGCATTATACTCCAAAACACAACTGGAAATAGCATATTTTTCCAATGTGTTAGTGTGAGAATATAAGGTAAATAATGCCAAAGTGAAGCTTTGGATGTTTGGTGGAAGTGGGTCTGTCTGTCTAGATGTAGACTTGTTCTGCTTGGTTTGGAATTCAGTCCGTGCAGGGGGTCTGTAAGGGGTGTGAATCCTGGTCACCCTCACAGCTGCACTTCTTCAAGACCTGGTTAGGCTCTTTAATTGGACAGATTCTTACCCAATTCCAGCACCTAGACTTTATAATTTTTTATCTGAAAAACTGTGGCTGTGTAACTAGCTAACTGGGTATTGCTCCTTTTTTATACCTCAGAAAAGTTAAAGGCACTCTGAGAACAGCTCTTTGATTTTCCTGTTTTCCACACCAGTTGCTTATGAAAAAGAAGTTTGACTCGAGATTTGCTGTGGGAATGTTATTTGAGCACTGGTGAAGTGCCAGAATGTGTTGGGAAGAAAGAGTTTCCAGAAAAATATCGCCCTGATTAAAACCTGATTTTACTGAGTTTTCTCTATGCAAAGGGTTACCAGAATAGTAAGACAAAGTCATTAGTCAGATTTTCCTTCCCTTACTTGATCATTACCAGTGATGCTTTTATTGCTGTTATTTGAATGATTATTGTTGCAATAACTTATGAGCAAGGTACCACTTTCCTCTAGCCTCACTTCTCACACGCTGCGTTAAATGTCTTGATGATGCCTGTCCTTGTTTGGCAATTTTTCCACACTACCCTTTTATTCTTTCTAATAAATTTAATGGGATATATGAGGAAAAGATGGAAAGAAAGCCATAATGCCAATGGGTATTTTGTCTTTTCCCTATATTATGTTCTTCATGAAGTCACCACTATAACCATCAACTGAAACCAGCCCATCCTATATTAAAGGGCAAAATTAAATCAGCACACAGCAGAGAACAACAGAAATATTATATTGGTAGCTGAAGGGATTATGTACAAATTTTCACAGAATCATGAAATTGGTTGGGTTGGGTTGGAAGGGATCTTAAAGATCATCCAACCCTGCTGCCATGGACAGGGACACCTTCCACTGGATCATTTGTAAATGTTGTATATTTGAGTTGGTTCTTTCCAAAAGTTAAAACTGTGGGCGAATCATATTTGCTACTGGTTTAGCAAGATCTTCAAAAATGGCTGTGGGTAAACCACCGCTCTCTAAATACTGGACTGAACAAACATCCACCATGGGATTTCTGTGAAACATGCCTTATTTTTCGCTCATGGATGTGGTTAAAACACTTTCCTGTATTCTGCAAGTGCTGTACTACTCTTGGTAGGAGATCATAAGATGTTGGGGTTAACTGTCTGATGCTTTACTCTTCTAAAGACCTTCGCCTTTTAACTAAATGCTTGCTTATCTTTCTAATTTAACATAGTCCCACATTCTTTTTGTAGTAATTTTGAACTATCTGATAACATATAATGGAAAACATGTTTATGTCTTCCACTAGTTCTTGTTACATATTTCAAATGCTTAGAACAACAATTTTCAGAAGCTTTCATTAAGGTTAATTTAAAAACTACATTAAATACAAACAGATTTTCTCACAAACAAAATGCAATGTGTACTTAACAGACTTCTGTATGTTATATTTGATAAACTACCTCATATAAATGCAAATTCTGACTTTCCGCCAGAACCAGGTGGTACAGAAAATATTTCTATTAAACAAATAATGCCGGGAGAGCGAACTTCAGGTTACAGTATGTTACACTGAGAAAGAAGACCTTTTGAATGAGGTCAGATGTATATTTATGTTGTTTCTTCTGAGTACTTTGCTGCTTTTGCAATAAGGATTCTGTAGCACAGCTCTATAAGAAAGGCAGTACAAGTATACATAGGATAAAAATTAATTTTTAACCAGTTTTTTTAATGGCTATTGCTAACTCCTTTTGTTTTACTGAACAGCAGTAGTGGAAGCTACTATGCTATGAGCTGAGCTCTGAAACTAAACCAGACAGGTAAAGAGTAAGAGGAGGAACCCTCAAACCTGGGATCATGAGGTATGATCTGAAAACGGAGCTTAGTGTGCTCTTTGCTGGGTGCCAACTCATCCCGCTGGTGTTGGATGATGTTCATTTGTAAAAGGAACATGAGAATTAAAGCTGCCAGAGGCAACTCTGAAGAGCATATGATGGAAACAAATTGAGTCACCACTAATGTGGCTAACATTGTTGGTGGAAACTGGGACACCCGCATGAGCCATTGTTCGCTGTACCTCGTCTGGTTTATGTAGCTCGCTGAGTTGAAAGCTGGATCTGCGTTAACCTTGTGATTGAGGGGGATTCATGCAATGTGGTTTCAATTGTCTGTGGGTGCTTTCAGTTTGTACTGCACGCTGCCAGTAACGATTGGCCCTACTGGTCTCCCACAGTCATGGTGTTGTCTCAGCTCACCCTGATGAAGCTGTGGTGAGGACTGTTTCCTGATGTGGTCACTTTTAGGAGGCTGCTGCTCTGCAAGGCTGCTAGGCAAGAGGTATTTATTCACTCTTCCCTCTGCCTCGATAACAGCTGTTGCGTAGAAGTTTTCCCTGAATACATTTTGATGTGGAAATGGGATTTTTCGTTTTTCAGGCTACTTTCTGGGGTTGTTTAGCCTGGAGAAGAGGAGGCTGAGGGGAGACCTCATTGCTCTCTACAACTACCTGAAAGGAGGTTGTGGAGAGGAGGGAGCTGGCCTCTTCTCCCAAGTGACAGGGGACAGGATGAGAGGGAATGGCCTCAAGCTCCACCGGGGGATGTTCAGGCTGGACATTAGGAAAAAAAAATTTCATGGAAAGGGTCATTGGGCACTGGAACAGTCTGCCCAGGGAGGTGGTTGATTCACCTTCCCTGGAGGTGTTTAAAGCACAGGTGGACAAGGTGCTAAGGGGCATGGTTTAGTGTTTGATAGGAATGGTTGGACTCGATGATCCAGTGGGTCTCTTCCAACCTGGTTATTCTATGATTCTATGACTTGGTCTGGAGCTGCCTTTGTCACTGTTGTGGAAGTACCTAAGGCCATGATTTATTCTCTTGAGCTCTGCTTGTTTGAAGGTTGCACAGAGTGAAGCTTGTACTGGTTTTACCTCCTCTTTCCATCCCACTAGTGTACAGAGACTTTGTCTGTGAGCGTTTTTCTGTGGGCCTGAGGGTGATGAGACCAACTAAAATAGTGAGCAATCACTTCAACCACCACCAAGTTACAGCCATGCCCGAGGCAAATTACAACAGCTTTCTGACAGTGTCACCATGCTCTCTTTGTGACAGAGATGGAGATAATGAGAATTAATTAATCAGTCTTTGATTAGAAAAAAGCGGGGGGGGGAAATTCTTCTGCTGATTCCACTACAAAATACATGAAACTGATGAGGTTTTTATTTGATGTTACTTCTCAAATACAGGGCAGGCTTTTGTAGTGTAGTGTTTGAGATTGCGTGGCTGCTGTCTTGGTTAGCCCTCCAAACCCACTGCTGATGGACTAAACGGGTGAGACCTCCTCATTTTATGTGGCTGATGTAAATGTTGTTATTGTCAAGGTGTAAAAATTCCCACTTATTTGAAGGCCTTGAGTACAGTCCCAGGTACATTCTCCTTGACTAGAGTCAACTTTCCCTTCTTTGCAATATTGGAGGTGAAATTCTGTGTTGCACTCTGTAGACTGATGGCTAAATCTTAGAAACTGGTCCCTTATGGATAAAACTTGATCTACAAGGTGCCACTGTCTGACTGGAATTACAATTATCTTAGTAGATTCATTTGTATCCCTTTGGTAGCAGCTTTTCTTCTGGGCACAAGCTTTTTCTGTGGGGCATGGGAAGAACAAAATTAATCTTATAAAGAGAAAGGAGTTTACATTGAAATCGATAGTTACAGAATTAACTGGGTGAATTACTTTTTCTTAATTCTTTCTCTTCTCAGAAGATGCAGTTTTGATGGGTACACAAATGCAATGGCTGCCAAAAAGCTGATATCACATGAAATGTTTCAACTCAGCTGTGTTGAGCTAGACTAGGCTTTAGTATTAGTGGAAAGAGAGTGTAAAGAATGTCAGTGTTGGAGGTGGAAAAATACGTATTCTGATTATTAAATATGAGTAAGGTAAAGGATAATAATGCAATTATGTTTAAGAAAATGTTATCACTTTTAGAAAGACTAACATGGCTCTCCTGGGCAATTTTTAAATGTAAGGCAAATACATAATTTTATAGCTTAGAGTTAGATAATATACAAACACAGGGTTTTTTGTATTGTGTAAGGTAAACAAAGTGTTGGATTGCACAGGCACAAGAACTAGGTCTGCCCCACTGCTGAAATGTTTGATGCAGTCACAGTGGCTGGATTGATCTGCAAGCCCTAGGGCCCAGTTCACAGGCCAAGTTCATTTCACTTCGTGTGCCTTCAGTGCTCAGACCTCTCAGATTTTCACTTTCAGCCAGGCAAGAAACAATCCTATCGTTCCTTCCTACTACCAAACTTTCAGAATAACTTCAGTTGTTCTTCAGCTGCATTTATGGGATGCAACTCAAAAGATGCTGCAGTACCACAGTGGGTTCCCAGCCCAGCCATAGCACTTGCCTCTAATGACAGTGGTAAAACCTTCTGACATGCAGTTCTCAGAAATGAATTGTACCAAGAGCATGTGTAAAAGCTGCAGTATCCCTTTAAAGAGAGCATAATGTCATCATTTTTCAGTGGATATCTTTAAAGGCAAATAATCACTATTTCCATTAATGATCTGCAAATGATTGGACTAAATCTTTTTCCTTCATTCAGGTTTCAGCAAAGGTTAGGAGCCAGAACATTTAAAATGTGTATGGGGATGTTCCAGCTTGAAATATTAGCTGCAAATGTCGTAGGCAATAGAGTATCTGACAAAAATATTTCCTCTGTATCCTGGGGACTATCATCATTTTTTTGCCTTTCTCTTTCACACACGGCTGCAGAATTTTGGCTGGTCCTCTAAAGCTGTTTGGTCCTCTTCTTGAACTCCTCTTTGCTAGGCACAAACCCTGGTAGCACCAGCTCCTGGTATCTACCAGGACCAATGAATAATTTATACACTGAAACCAGTTTCAACACCAGAGCGTCCTTCCTCTGAGTTGCATAAATTCAGCGATACAGGAGATGTATGCTGCTTTGGCCAGGAAAACAAATATTCCTTCTCTATGTTAATGCAAGGTGTAGGTTGCCAACTGAGCTGCTATGCATCAGGTGACAGCGGATGGATTTCACTACGCTGCAGATAATGTTTGTGGCCTAGACTTTGGCAAAAGAGGGGAAGGGAAGGTGTGCTCTGATGAGAAGAACACAGGTAATAGGAAAGAAAACAAGCCTCCATTTACAAGTCTAAGCAAAGCTGTTAGTGCTGTTCTTTTGTTTTAAAACGTGCATATTCAAAGTCCATTTACCCTACAGACTTCTGCAATCATGGAAAATTAAACAATAAAATACTGAGGGGAGACCTCATCACAATTTCTTGCTGCCTCACAAGGGGAGGAGGAGGGACAGGTGCTGATCTCTTCTGATGAATGATGATAGAACCCAAAGGAATGGCAGGAAGAAGTGCCAGGGGAGGTTTAGGTTGGACATTAGGAAAAGGTTCTTCACCCACAGGGTTGTGGAGCACTGAAACAACTCCCCAGAGAAGCAGTAAAGGCCCTAGTCCTCAGAATATTTAAGAAGCCTTTCGACTTCACCCTCAGATGCATTGTGTGAGTGTTGGGCTTATCCTATGCAGGGACAGGAGTTGGGCTCGATGATCCTTGTAGGATCATTCTATGATTGTATGTTGAGCCCAGCTATCATCCTGGCCAGTTCTATAGCAAGTAAATTTGGCATCATCCACTGAATATTAAACCACCGTAGGGCAGATGTTCCACTAAGTGGAACACAGATGCAGTATCAACTCCTAAATTACATCTGCCTTCCATGGCAGGTACTTGGATTAACATCTGACATTCCCACAGAACAGGTATAGGCCATGTGGCTTTCTTGACTTCCAGCCTTTGCCACTTTCTTCAGATGCTCCTCATTCTGACAGTGTTGTGCCTTTTGTGTTTGGGAACTTTTACTTGTTGACAATTTCAGAACATGTCTTCTAAATTCCAAGTTAGGGTAAAGAATTTTGTTTCCAAGAAGTACTTTATGCTGTTTATTTCAAGGATTGGGTCATGGCTATTGTAAACACTTTTCTCCTTCTGTATTTGCAAGGAATAATCAAATTCAGAGTCTTGAAAACTGAAGATTATTTCATCAGGATGTTGGACATTTCCCTCCAATATTTAATTGGCCTCTAACAATTCGCAGAAATCTTGTATCTATCTAGGAATTGTACTGGAGATTGGCATCGTAAAGAGCAAGGTCCAAGTTTTAAGCTGGTCATTTGTTTTATACTACCTGATAGTTAATGCTGAAACTTAGGAACATTTAAATGCACGTAATTATTCTCAGGCTGGTTATTTCAGTGTAAAGCTTTATTTTGATGTGTTCTGACCTGTCCAGTAACTCTATTTGCATACAAATTCTAATCCCAAACCAAAATTTTCTACTTTTTTTCTCTTTAAAAATATAGGATTCTGCTTTTGATCACTTTATTCTGTAAAAACTAGCTTGTATGTAGTCTTTGCTACAATTTAAGGTATTTATGAATGATTCTACCTAAAAAGAATGAAAATAACTGGTTCTAATACCAATTAATTCCAGGGCTGACTAGAAAGTGGAAATCCCTTCCTCTTACATATTTTCTGTTTTCAGAAAATAAATTAATCCAACTCTTGGATGAAAATTTAAAACCACAACATTTTCAATACTTGACGTTTTCAAAAATATCATATTTTTAGAAATTCACAATGATCTTTCAAGTTGCTGATGAGAACTAAATTTATTAAAACTTTAATAAAGCTGTGTTTTGACGACATAGAAAGAAAACTCTTCAGACAAACTCCTATTTTCCCAACCACCTTTTCCTGGATTTTTTTTCTGTTAGCAAAACTGCTCCAACAGAAAACTTCTGATAAAGTCTACTAATTAGAGCATCTGGTACACTCAGCTGGCCTAAGGTAAGACCAGCTATGAGTGTGTGGCAGCTGATATTTGCCCAGCCTGTTGTTTCAGATCATACAGAGAGGAGTCATCAATGTCTTTAAGAACCTATTCCAGTGCCTGCCCTGAACATCCTTGCCATGAGCCAGACCTCGTCCTTGCCCAGTCTGTGGCAAAAAAAAGAGGACTGGGACCTCCCTTTTGGCAGATGCCTTTGAATGACAAAGCAGCTCATTTTCCTGTTAACAGCTAAAAAAGAGATGATATATGGTATATTGCCATGATTTAGCAAAAGGTAAGACCAAGAGCGGTTTAATCACCATAAACATGAAGACTAACCCAAGCATGCCCTCCCTTCTCCGAAGGAAGTCATCCGGTGGCAGTGAGGCATAAATAGCTAAGACCTTTCCAGACATCCTCCCTTCTTCTGCCTTGAGCCCCTAGAAACAAATGGAAGAAAGTTTGATTTAATCACTTTTGGTAAGCTTGCTTTAGTTTTTTATAAGTGTTAAAAATCTACAGATCTGTACTTTTAAAAAAGGATTATTTTATTTTATCTTAGCAGCATGGGACTGGTAGGGACACTCTGAACACTGAATTTTATGCCCACATCTCATATTCCACATGTGAAATGATCAAGCTCCATCTTAAATGGCCTCTGGGCTGTTGTTTTCTTCCTTCCCCAATCCTCACGCCCTCGTGGGACGGCAGCTGGAGAGCTCTCACTGTCAGGTTCCTTCATCAAGCTTCTCCCGAAGCTCATTAACTGCCAGATGATACCCGTTCATACTTGTGTTAATAGAAGACCTTCCTCCCACTTCTTAGAACCCCATTGGTTTATTTATAGACAGAAATTGAATCTCAGCCTTCATTTTATTGGGCTAAACATGACTAGCTATTTTAATCTCCTCTGATAATACAGGCTTTCCTCTTCTCTGCTCATCTATAAGTCCTTTGCAGATGTTCTCACCTGAATTAATCTGAAGTGATACTAGGCAAAGAAAGGTTAACTTGACACATGCTGCTACTATGAAACCCATATGGCAATGTAGTTTAGTTTTTATTTACTTCTATGTACATAGTTATTCCTATATGCCCCATCTTGAGCACTATTTATCCACATAATGGATTTGAACTTACATAATTCAATCTTACCTGTGTCTACGCCACTTCCCTTGCTTTAGTCCCGGCAATTTCTAGTCCAAGAACAAATTTTTTATAAAGAATTAATCCATTAAAGAGGCAAATAGACAAATATTTGTTAGAAAATATATATGATTATACAAACAGAAATAAACCACACCTTACGCATGTAAGAATATGTCTGTATATATCAATATATATCTGTATGAAAAGACTGTGTTTGTAGAAAGAGAAACATATAGCAAAAATATAAGCAAGTTTTTCAAAAGAAGATGTTTTAGTTGCTGGCCAAAGTTGGGAAATAATACTATCAGAATGAAGAGGGGATTTCTGGGTCAGATTTCTCATTATCAGTGACTGAAAACAAGTGCAAAATGGGAGATAAGGTTAATGGTTCTTGGAATTTGTCCTTATCCATTGAAATAAAAATACTGTTTTGAGTCATACTTCTCACACCTTTGTTTAGTTAAGACTTGCAGCAGTCCAGCCGTAATGGGTTTTACAAAGCCACTTTTTGTACTGTTAAACAAATATACCATTTATTTGAGAAAATAATATTCAGAGCTCAGTAAACACTGGTAAGGGTAGCATGTTATTTAGCCACATAAATTCTTTTTAACATACTACTTTGATTCAACAGATAAAAATAATTCAGAATTAACTTGCTAGGCTCAGACCCTAAATGCACGCACAGTTTCCATAGAAGTCAGCATGTTGTAGGACAGAATTTAGTCCGTGTGTTTAATTCATCTTAATCACTATTATTAATTCATAAGTACTGTTTCCAGAAATGTATTCAGTTAGTTTTACATTAGTCGAAATCAATTGTATGTGATTTATTTTGATCATTCAAGATCACAATTTTGATGTATTTCCTCTCATCCTGCATGTCAAGCTAGGCAAAGGGGAAAGGCACCGCTAAAGAAGAGTTACCTTCTATCTATTCGCTTTACTCCTTGTTTCCTTTTATCAGGACTTTGAATATTCTTTGGGGTGAACCTCTTTGGGCTGATGGGCTTCCACAGAGCAGGGTGATGCAGTGAGTGATGAAATGCCATCGAGATGTCCAGCTAGACTTGGAAGTGACTATATCCAACACAACATTGTGGTTGTGCTGGGCTGGCGACAGTAGGTGGTTTGAGTTCGCCGTTCACACTTTAACAAGACGCAGAAAGGGGAAAGTAGACCCAAAATCTAGCTCAGTATGCTCATTTGTCAAAAGTGGTTCAAACTGAAAGTCACCTAAATCAGCAGCTTTCCAGAGACTGGTTTCAAACAAAGGGTTCAGTTCTTTGTGGTCCCCCATCAATTTCTGTGCTGCAAGGAACATGACATCCTTGTGCAGACTGGGGGCTTTGGGCAGGCCCGTGATGGTTCAGATGTAGAAATTCACTCAGGACCTAATCCCAACAAGTCTTTGGTGCCTCCTGTGATTTCAGAGTGAGCACATGGTGTAAAGCACTTCTCTAAACAGGGCTAGGCAAAAGGGTGACTCATGGATGTGATGCTCTGCATGTCAGTTTGCCTTCTGAATTAGATTCGTAGAGTTTTCCAGTTCATCAAACCAAGATATGCACCTTGCAGCACTGGCAGATGCTTGGGTGAGAGCTGATCACAGGCAGGACCACTGGACGCAGCCCAGGAGCTTGCACCCGAAGTAAGTGCTGTAAGGTGCACCAGTTTCACTTAGGAGCTGGAAAACAGCATATGCAAATGCAGCTTTGCCTCCCAATTTTAGACGTATAAAGGAAGGCTCAAACATACCTACACCCATTGCTTGCAAAAACATTGACTATAACCATGTCTTACTTTTACAGGCAGCCTGGCTGGAGATTTGTGTTGGAATAACATGCAGAATCAGGCCCCCAGCTTACAAATCAGCTTCAGGTAAGCACAGTGAATAAGGTTTTTGGGGACTGTATTTCTATATCATCACATAGAGTTTCATTCATGCTGTCTATCCATTTTGCGCTCATGCTTGTTGCCAGCTGGAAACACCACTAACGAATAACACTGGATGTTAAAGTCCATTCAAATTCTTACCATGATTACATGCCTTCTGTAGACACTCATTAGTGCCTTTGCATATCTTTGCGTTTCTTCCAGTCTTTCCAGTTCATTTTGAAAAAAAAAAAAAATCCACTCCCATTTTTGTCTCTTTAATGCCATCTCCAGCTAGAGACAACTCCACATGGTGAGGTGAAAAAATAATAAATCACATTCACAACCCCCCTGTCATTAAACTTGGGATCCACTCAAGAGGAACCTCCCTCACTTTACATTGCTCAGGCTATTGTACAGTGAGCTCAGTTAAGCTGAATTCATAAAGCTTTTGTGGAATCAAAACAGCATGCTCCACACCAAGATGCCTTCACTTCCTGTGCCTTAATGTTAAATCCTATAGTACTGTGGATCTTATAAATGATTGAGTTATTTTTAAACCACTGGATGTCTTCCAGTCACTCTACTTCACACTGGATTAATTATGTAAGAATACTGACTTGTTCGTCACTAATGTTACAACTTTCAAAAACAACATGCTGTTTAAATTCAAGCTTGGCAACTCTTGCCTGAATCCCCTCAAATTTATGGCACCACACCCATAGCATAATAAAATCTTTAGTGGTCCTTTGTCTTTTAGCTTGCCTTCTATTTTTTCTCAAGGGTGTTTTATGCTGGAAGATGCATACAAAAGTTGTCCAGATGTTATTTGTATCAGAACAGGGATTTCAGTCCAGCTATCTGTGGTTGCAAATGTTTATTTTAATGGGTTATTGTGCAATCCTTGCTGTGTGGATCTCAGTGGCCTTATATGTATGTTCTCAGCTATGCCAGTACATTGTTTTTAGATAAATTATTTTAGTCCAATAGCACTATTACTGGTCACTGGGGGAGGGAGCAAAAAAAAAAGTAACACCTGTAGGAGCGCAGGCGGTATATTCGCCAAGCTCCGCGCGGCAGCTGGGTGCGAAGCAGCGGCCGCGCTGGTGGGCGGTGGGTGGGAGCGGGATGCATTTCCACGCGCTGAGACAAAGAGCTCGGCTTCATCACTGCAGTATGTTCTGGAGTTTATTTTACCATAGCTGTTGCAACAAACAGAGGGGTGGGTTTATCGCACGTTTATTTGGGAGTCTAATAAAACTTTAACTGATGTTTCCTTGATACTGGAATAAATTGTTTATCTCGTAACTAAAAACACTCAATGTGTACACCAGTTAGGATTGCAGATTTCAGCTCATTAAAATAAATTTAAAATGCAAGTTTCATTATGTGCTGTAAAGACTTTGAACAACTGCTGGAGCAAACAATCTGCGGAGCTCAGCGCCTTCCATCAAGCCTGTAAGCTTCAGCCTGTAGAACCGAAGGTCTGTCTTGAGGTTCTGCTCTACCCATGCAGATTGTGTCATGACCAAGATCTTTCACTACAAGGAATTTAAAGGTAAATTTATGTCTTAAAAGTGCCTAAATTTAGATTTTCAAGGAACGTGGGCAGGCAAGATGATGGCAATTAATGCAATGGAATGACACTCATTTGCACTTTCAAATAATCAAGCCCATATAGCCTTTAAGAGAAAACAGTTATTATATTTAAATGTTGGTTTGTATATTGTCATATATTTCAATGTGCTTAATTAACACAGATAAGCTTAAGCCATTAGAAGGTAGTTTAAAACCTCATAATTTCCTTTTTGTAGGAATTTGTGTTTAATTTATACTGTTGTGTTCAGCTCCCGAAATTCCAAAATCATGCTTAGAATAATTAGATTTTAAAAATACAATTGGAATTGTTCTTCATCTTTTTATTTTTCAGCCTTAAACATCACATTTTGAACTTCTCCATAATAAGGACCAGGAGCTGTTTTTTAAAAAGCAAAAGTCAATGTTCTTGAGCATCATGTGGTTTCCAGAGCTTGTAGTTAGACTGTTAGTGAAATGGGTACCATCAGCACTGCAGACCTTGTTGTTTCTGCCCAACCCCACTTGTTTTCAACAATATTCAATTACACCGGACTTTTCCACAAGGAAATTAATCACAGCATCATAGAATAACCAGGTTGAAAGAGACCCACTGGATCATTGAGTCCAACCATTCCTATCAAACACTAAACCATGTCCCTCAGCACCTCGTCCACCCGTGCCTTAAACACCTCCAGGGAAGGTGAATCAACCACCCTGGGCAGACTGTTCCAGTGCTCAATGACACTTTCCATAAAAAGTATTTTCCTAATGCCCAGCCTAAACCTCCCCTGGTGGAGCTTGAGGCCATTCCCTCTCATCCTGTCCCCTGTCACTTGGGAGAAGAGCCCAGCTCCCTCCTCTCAGGTAGTTGTAGAGAGCAATGAGGTCTCCCCTCAGCCTCCTCTTCTCCAGGCTAAACACCCCCAGCTCTCTCAGCCGCTCCTCATAAGGCCTGTTCTCCGGCCCCTTCACCAGCTTCGTTGCTCTTCTCTGGACTCGCTCCAGAGCCTCAACATCCTTCTTGTGGTGAGGGGCCCAGAACTGAACACAGTACTCGAGGTGCGGTCTCACCAGTGCCGAGTGCAGAGGGAGAAGAACCTCCCTGGACCTGCTGGTCACGCCGTTTCTGATACAAGCCAAGATGCCATTGGCCTTCTTGGCCACCTGGGCCACTGCTGGCTCATGTTCAGTTGCTGTCAACCAACACCTCCAGGTCCTTCTCCTCCAGGCAGCTTTCCAGCCAGGCTTCTCCTAGTCTGTAGCTGCACAGGGTTGTTGTGCCCCAAGTGCAGGACCCGGCATTTGGCCTTGTTAAACCTCTGCCCAGCAGTCCAGCATGTTCAGGTCCCTTTGGAGCCTCCCGACCCTCCAGCAGATCCACACTTCCACCCAGCTTAGTGTCATCTGCAAACTTGCTAAGGGAGCACTCGATGCCTTCATCCAGGTCATTGATAAAGACATTGAACAGGGCTGGACCCAGCACTGAGCCCTGGGGAACCCCACTTGTAACTGGCCTCCAGCTGGATTTAACACCATTTCCCATCACTCTCTGGGCCTGGCCATACAACCAGTTTTCCACCCAGGAGAGTGTGCGCCTGTCCAGGCCAGAGGTGACAGTTTCTGTAGCAGAATGATGTGAGAAACTGTGTCAAAGGCTTTACTGAACTCCAGAAAGATACATCCACAGCCTTTCCCTCATCCAGCAGCCGAGTCACTTTGTCATAGAAGGCGATCAGGTTAGTTTGGCAAGACCTGCTTTTTGTGAACCCGTGTTGACTGGGCCTGATCCCCCGGTTCTCTTGCATGTGCTTCATGATAGCACTCAAGATCATCTGCTACATGACTTTCCCTGGCACTGAGGTCAGACTGACAGGCCTGTAGTTCCCTGGATCCTCCCTGCGACCCTTCTTGTAGATGGGCACAACATCAGCCTCCAGTCCAGTGGAACTTTCCCAGTCTCCTGGGACTGTTGGAAGGTGATGGAAAGGGGTTTGGCCAGCACATCCACCAGCTCCTTCAATACACTCGGGTGAATCCCATCTGGTCCTATAGACTTGTGGGTGTCTAGTCGGGCTAGCAAGGCTCTGACCACCTCCTCTTGGACCATGGAAGCCTCATTTTGCTCCTTTAGCTCTGGGGTTGGTACAGAAAGGGAACAACTTTTTTTACAATTAAAGGCTGAGGCAAAGAAGGCATTAAGTACCTCAGCCTTTTCCTCATCCCTTGTCACTGTTGCTCCTTCTGTGTCCAACAGGGACTGCATGGTCTTCCTAGTCCTCCTTTTATTATTTATATATTTATAGAAAGATTTTTTTGTTATCTTTCACCGACTTTGTCAATCTGATTTCTAGTTGAGCCTTTGCCTTTCTTATTAGTCCAAATAACTATCTTATCTTCAAATTGAAGGTATCATATCAGTTGTGAGTGGCACCAATCCCACCAAGAAGACAGCTTAACTGGGAACCAGTGAAAGCAGTTAGCAGATGGCCTTCCATAAATCTGAGGCTGGGATGAACATTAAATATTTGTGTTCACGAGATTATAGAGTTAGAAGTATATGCAGTGTGGCCTTTTTGATGAGACCTCGCGTGCCCTGTGTATGATGCCTTTCCTGCAGTGCATCCTCCCTTGTGCCAGTTCCCAAAACAAAAGGGCCAAACATTTAATCTTGGAGCTTCTCCTTGTCAGGGAATTCCTGGGTGTAATAAAGACCAAATCCTTCCTGCAGAGCCCGGGGCAATCCATGTCAATAAGATCCAGCTCTCCTCCAGCAGCTGACTGAGAGCCACAGATCTCAGCGCTTCAGCAATTGCTTCACCTGTGGGTCACGGTGCTTGAAACCCTGCAGCAGCGCCTGGGGAAAAAAAACAAATCCACATCTCAGGTCTTGGCAGCTGGCTAAGAAATCAATTGCTTCTCATTTATGTTTTGTAGAACGTAAATGTATTTATGAATTTGAAAGCAGCTGCTGTTGCTCAGCAGTAAACTGATTTTGTTTTACAAAACCTTTGCTGTTTGGTCTTAAAGTAGAGAAGTTTTGCATGTATCCAGCACTCCTCTTCGTATTTCAGGGAAGAATTTGTCTAGCTGCCTCTGTGACATATGGTAATGCTTAGTTTGTGCTGTATGGCCTGGAGCCATACCACTGCAGCCTGTATGCTCCTCAGATCTCCCAGGCTAAGGGAATCAGGACGAGTCAGTATTTGAATGCAAAGGACTTCCTAGAAAAAGTCAGAATACAGCCTGGTGTGCCAGTACAAGGACAAGATGTTCCTCCCTCCAGGCTGAAGCAAATTCCCTATATGGGGCTAAGGTGACTGCGTGCTCTCCCAGCGTTAGCCTTTTGGATGACACGGATTATAAAACAGAACACTAATGCACCGTAAAAAGATCCTGCAGATCTTAGCCATGGGAAAACAGCAAACAATCCCACTTCCCAAGGTAACCCAGAGGAAGTGGTGGCGTGGAGGAAAGCACTGTGAGACCTTTTCTCATCTTGTTTTCAGTGGGAGGATGTTTATTACCTTTACAGGGTGCTGCTAATCCTGCTGAGAACTCGCTGCTTGTTTTTCACACAGACTGCTCCCAGATTCCCTGGGAATCTGAGAGAGGTCTGCAGACATCCCCAGGGCAGCTTGGTGAGCACAGAAACCCACCCTTGGTGCGTTAGGGTGGGAGAGGAGAGAAAGAGCATGGCTTGCGGTGAAGGAGAGGGCTACAGGTCTGGCTTTGCAGCCTCTTCTTGGCTATGTTATTAATTCGTTCTGGGACCTTGGGAGACTCATTTAACCTCTCTTTGTCTCAGATTCAAACCTCTACAAGCAGTTATTATAACATTTGGCTGCATTATGGCATTGTTGAAAGGCTTAATTAAATTAAGTGTTCTGAGATCTTTGAATGAAAGGTGCTATCCAAGTGAAAGCCTGTTGATGATGATGACTCTAAATTACGAGGCCAAGTACTTCACAAGTTTTACTTAGTCCTCGGTTAGACAAAGCTATTTTTAAGCAGTGTATTTGATCTAGCATTAAAAATATTTTAGGAGTGCCATGTGTACAGATACAACATCTGAGCCACAAAGGGAGTGATTTGTCAATGGAGGGTTTTAATGGAATGAACCAACCGCAGGTCACATACACATCAAATGTACTGATCCCAAATAATATACACTTTTTTTTTTTTCGTTTATTTGAAAACCCTTAATTGGGAATAATAGGTAGGATTTTTTAGTCATTTCAGGAGAAATACTGTCTCAGGTGTGAAGTAAGAAGAAACTACTCGATGAAAGTAGTTTGCAGGCATCATGGCCAAAAGATTCATAAACAGATGTCTTCCGTCTTCAAACCTGTGAGTGCAGGGCTGGAAGGACAGCATGTAAAGTATGTTGGGACTTCCACTAGTTGGTACCTTACCAACAGCAAGGAGGCAAAATTCCAAAGTCCTTCTTTAATTTGTATTCTCTTGCTACTTATGCAAAAACTCCTATGTTTTGACAGGTGGGCTCTAGCCCTGAAACTCTTCTTTCTTCTTCCAAGCTTTTCTTCACCTGTTTCTTCAGTTCGAGTTTCCCTCTTCCAGCATCCCAGACACACTCATCCTCAGTACTTTTTTCTTATTTGGCACCTTTTAGTCTGAATTGCAAAGACATGGATTTCCTAACTGCTTTTATTGGGAAGCATCATTCTACAATACTACCTTACCAGTAACTTCAACAGTTCTTTTTAGCCCTATATCTGCTATTAATTTATTTTAGCCCTATATCTGCTCTTAAAAGCAAGCCATTAATCCTTCCTAGATTTTCCCACCAATTTGGTTTTATTTTTCAGAATTTCTCTCTATCGTACAAAACCTACCTTATCAAAGTCACTGATAAAGTCTTTACACTTGTTTTTCTGGTATGTTTTATATGGGTTAGAATTTTTTTGTGGGTACCATAGGCATAGGAACTCATCCCATTTCTGAGTCTGGGTTCACTAAAGGCCTGCTTTACAGTCTATTATATAATAAGTGAGAGTCTCAATAGACAGGAAGGATGATATTTTGGTTACAGCCTTCAGGAGATCCGGATTCATCTTCTAGCTCTGCATTACTTCCTGTGTGGTTTTGGGAAAAGACACTTTGTGCTATAATTCCCCATCTGCAAACTAAAGATGATACTATATCCTGTTTCTCACCTTCTCCCTGCAAGCTCTGTAAAGCTGCAGAGGCTGCAAGCTCTGGAGAGCAAATACTGTCACTTTTATATGCAATGCATTCCACAACGATGTTTCACTCCCAGCTGAAGGCTAATGACTATTGTAGTGATAATCATAAATAATAATTGTAATCACACTTAATACTTTTAGCTTTACTTGTACTTAAGTTTGATTCTTCCAGACTTCCTGGAAGTTTATCTTGGGACAAGCTTGAGCAAAGAATAATCATATCAAACTGTGCTAAATAAGGTAGATTTCTTTTCGCATAGATTTTCTCTCTGTTTGCTGAAGGAGAATGAACAGTAGACTTAAAACCATCAGACTCATTTCACCTTTGTTATATTTAAACTAATTAGTCTCAGAGATGAAAAACACATTTCTCAGATTCCAGATAATCTTAAACAAAACACTTCATGCTGATTTTATTCTGCTTCTATCTGTGCAAAGATTAAACAAAACCCATGGTTGGTTTCATCTGCCAGGCTCTAAAAAAAAATTTAAAAAAAAATCATGCTACAGAAAGAGAGAGGGGAAAATAAATCCAAGGAAAGGTTTGCAGTGCTACGAGTTTGCTCATCCTTAGTTTATCTTCTGCAAATGAGCATGTATGAAACAGTCCACCTACTGTTCTAGTTGCTACGATATAATGCAGTTCCACTGAATGATCCTGTTAACCTAACCTTCAATTTGCTGGGATTTGAACTCTGAATTACAGCTTACTAACATAGTTTAACAGCTGGTACAAGGGCTTCTTTTGAATTTTTAATCACATGAATTAAAGATTGCTGGAGATGCTTTTCAGACCTCCGCTAGCAGTGATCCAATGTACAGAAAGACAAGTATAGGTAGCCCCTGGAGAATTAAGAGCACAAAGGTACTATGGCTTGTGAAGCTATGCTGCACTCTTAGCTTGCCAAATTAGGAATACTAGTGCAAATTATTCATTTGAAGCTAAATTCACATTATTGCTCCAAATGGACCCTGAGACATCCAGCCTGATTTTAAAATCTCCTTTTTAGCACACATTTTTATACACAGTGGGCATCGCACACTGCTCAGGCTTTGAAGATAAAGCTCAGTTTAGCAAAATGTTTCTTTTGTTCCACATATAGAAGGAACACACACACATGCAAGGGAGAGAGAGAGGGAGAGAAAGAAGTATATATAGACTGATTGCAACTGATATCTGGAATGCTATGAAAACAAACATGACTGTCTGTGGATGTTTTGGGGTGGGTGTAATCATTTGTTGCTGTCGTAGCATGCAGTATGCGTGTGTTTAGATAGATTCTGCACTCTTCGCGTCTCCTGTTATTTATTCCAAGAATATCTTTCTTATTGAGGATATTTCTCATGGAAAGTGGCGGGTGGGGGCGGGGGGGAGGAAAGACAAAAATGTAGTTCAGCTGGAAGCTTGTCTACCCTAACGTGCCAGCTGATGAGTGCTGTGAGAACTTGGGAAAATAGACCCTGCATCCCAAGTTCACCAACCCTGCAAGCCTGACGATCAGCATAATAAAGTTGATGGAGTTGTTTAAACAAAGTAAGTGGTGGGGCAGGGAGGAGGGAGGGATGAAAAAATTAGGGCAGCAGGAACAAGGAAGCATGTTGCTTCTTAATTATGCTGTGTTCTCTCTCTAATGGATTGGCCTCCCCACACGCACTAAGTAAAGCAACTGGCATGTGGCATCTTCTGCAGATAGAGGAGCAGTGGCAAGTGTACAGCTGTTCGTGCTAACACACAGGTGTTTGATTTTTGGATTCGTTAGCTAGACAGATTTTTAAGGGTGTATGGGGGAATCATCTGCAGTTGTTACACAGAAAGTGAGTTGTCCAAGAATACTGGAGTTAATTATTATGTAAATCCCATTCTATAGCCAAGGCTCGGAGCTGGAATCGGAACCGCTTCTCTCCCGCTCCCTGCCGGCTCTGGGTCACAGTCTGATTTCCTTGCTCTACCCTTTTCATTAAGTGCTGCCTGTGAGCTGGCAGCGGATGGACAACTGTGATAGCAGAGAGGCAGGAAGGTCAAGTGACAATGAGAGGCAGTGGCAGCCAGGGTGATCCCCGCCCCTCTCAGCAGGCATGGGAAATCTGGGAAGATAGAGATTGTCACGCTGAGTCACCAAAAAGGTGATGCTGAAGCTATAGGGATATTTTTTTGCAGCCCTAGGGGAAAGCCTTAAGATCAGCAGGTGGGGGAAAAAAATTTAGACAGAGCTTTGGCAGCTTGCTGTGCTTGTTTGAATAGCACTTGTTCCTGCACAGAGAGCTCGTGCCTGCATTAACAGTACTGGGCAATGCAGTGGCTTGGGGCGGCATGTGGTTGGGGTAGAGTGCATTTGACTGAGAAATGGGAATATCACCAACTCCTACGAAACTGTCTTTACGGATGGACATTGATTCATCCTTTTTGTTTCGAGAGACTTTTAATGTAACTGTGCCTCAGTTTCCCCAACTAGCAAGTTCTTTGATTTTATCAGACGGCAAATACAGAACTACAGGGCAGGGTGCTATATTTCCTGTATGCTACTAATGTGCACAAGCCTCTATATTTTTAACGATCTGTTCAGAGCTGCCAAATGAGCCAGAGATTTCAAGAGCTACCAGGGGAGTCTTGGCGTGAAAGGTTTTGATGGGCAGAACTGAACTCACAGAATCACAGAATAACCAGGTCGGAAGAGACCCACCGGATCGTCGAGTCCAACCATTCCCACCAATCCCTAAATCATGCCCCTAAGTACCTCATCCACCCTCACCTTAAACACCTCCTGGTCAAATTCTCTTTCCCATTCCTACAAGGCTCCTGCGATGGATCAGAGGGGTTGCTGATGGGTCTGCTCTCTACCCACACCCAATGGCTCAAGCAGCAAAAAGTGCCAAAAACTCCTATTTGTCTATTTTTTGATATAATTTTACTTTGTAAGCAATTAAATCTTGTTTTATGTGCTCTGGGACCCCCAGGTTTTGCACTACTATCGGTAGCCTCACCAGGTATCTGCACCTCTGTCTGCTGCTGCCGTGGTCGGTGCTGACCTCTCAAGGCTGCATCACTGTGGCGATGGCTCAGTGTTGCTTTGACAGGCAGCACCAGAAGAGCAGCAGAAGCAACATGGCCAGTATTAACGCTCTCCTGTTATTCAGATTTGAGTGATGAAACCGAAGAATGTGGAGCAGCTGGGAGCGGGTCTCAGACTGCTGATAGTGGGTAAGCTGGGTAGTATCACATTTCTCTCCTGGGAATAGGCATTTTTCCTCCTAGAGTTAAGCCTTTTGTTTTATTTGTGTGTATTCTGGTTTTAGTTTTGCTCCTTTCCTCCTAGCTGACAATGGGAAATAAATCAAATTCATCTCTTCTTGCTTGCAATTTCCCAGGGAGGAGGAGAAGTGGAACACCTCGGCCTTTTCCACCGTGACTCCTGGTCTTGCTCACTGATCTCAAAAAGTGATGCGCTCTTTCGCCGTGGCAGCCAGCCCGGTCCGCACCCTGCTCAGCATCGCTACACAGTTCCTGGGGTCTGGATATTACCATCCCTCACAGCAGCTCTGGTTCCAGCGCTTGCTAAATGTCTGAATTTCCTGCTGACTCAATGAACAGCTTTCAGCTTGTGGTACATTATATAGCTACCGGGTGAATGGGACTGAGCATTCCCGTTTGGCTCCAAGTGCCGTGTTCACCTGAGCTCGCTGGCAGGATGAATAGTTCACTGCGGTTCTAGTGCTAACCCCCTTTGTGAACTAGCAGTGAGCCATGTACCTTATTACAAAGGCCGACAGCTCCCTGGAAACTTAAATCCACTCTTTTTCCTTTCCCTACCATAGGGAGCTATAAAAGAAAAAGACTTGGTTGGTAGGCATGTAATATAACAAAAAAAACCTCTGTTGTGGCAAGATCCAGGCTCCCCAGTAACAAAAAGATTATGCTCTCACATCAAAAATGTAGTTGCTAGTTTTAACTGTGGTACCTTATTATGGATTCCTGCAGTGTGCATTTATGTCAGAGCTTGGATGTTTAACTTAAGTCAAGTTCGGGTAGAAAAGAGCTCAGTATCTCCTGGTTTGTTTTTTTTTTTGATATGGAGGGAAACGATGCAGCTCAATATGCAGTTTTGATGCCACCTTCCCCCAAACCACTTCTCAGAGATCTTTAAATAGCCTGACACTGGCACTG
This sequence comes from Clamator glandarius, assembly GCA_033459285.1. NCBI lineage: Eukaryota > Metazoa > Chordata > Aves > Cuculiformes > Cuculidae > Clamator > Clamator glandarius. Next base: position 2,120,344 of record JAUNZM010000826.1, read on the forward strand.
GGCAGGAGCTGGCAGAAGAACAGATTTTTTTCATCTGATGGCTCGCCAAGATTGTTTTCAAGAAGGAGAAGTAGAAGAAGAAGGGGGAAAAAAAAACCCAAACCCCTTTTTAAATGCCAGTCATTCACTGCCTGCCAGTTCCCATGGTTCTCCTATGGATGGTAGCCACATAGCTATTCAAAGTAGAGTAAACACTGAGGAAAGTGAAGAGAAACTCATGAAGCAGAGAACAGTGATGGAAAATAGTTGAATATGGGATATGTGGTAGTAAGAGTCGCTGAGGGATCACTTCAGGATGTACCACGAATGTTTTACCTCATTCCCAGCAGTGGCTGGATTAGCAATGCTGGCGGGAGGACCTCGTTTCTTCTGAATGGGGAAACCAACTGATGATACAGCAGCACCCGTTGTGGGGTAGTGGGGAGACAGTGGCAAACACTTTTCTGGGGTATCAAATACAGAAAAGAAGGATGTCTACAACTGTCATTCAGCCACATTTGAGAAGAGAATGTGTAACCCTTTGCATGCACTGGTAGACCCAGGGGACTTGTACTGCCACAACACTATCTTCTTTTCTGCTCGTTAAACCTCTTGAATGGAGAGAGTGTTGTTTTATTTTTATTTTTTATTAATATTTACTGTTTGGTTTTTGTTTCTTAAGTCAGGGAAAGAAGAGAAGAGAGATCAGGTGAAATGTCATAATATCCTCTTATATACCTGATGCATGGACATGAAATCATTTTTATTACCTCCAGGTAGGTAGAGATGTTCTTTTATGAGACTGCTTGTGGCAAGGATAATATATGATACCTTTGCTGCGTGTAATGTATTTAGCCTCTGTGGGACAAGGGATGTGGTGTACAAGAGAAAACATATTTGTTTCACTCAGAACAAACTTTTTATGTATAGAGAGTGTGATCCACTGTGAATTTCTGCAATACAGGCTGATCAAGAATTTCCCTCCCTGTGAACGGTACAAAGTGTTTTCCATATCAGTTCCCCTTTAATATTTTCTTTAACTAAGTAAATTTATTTGCTCTTTACATTATGAATTGCACAAATAAAACCATACTGGCTTGGATCTGAGGGCAGCTTGTTTTGATGACTCTGAAATAACTTACGCTGATTAAAAAATGTGAAGTCTCGCTGCCCTGGGACAGTTCTGGGATAGCTCATTTCTCTCTTGAGCACCTTGTGCCTGAGGTTAGCACCTAAGACAGACGTCTGGCTCCTTGTCACTGCCATGACTTTACTGTCCTAGTAACTCTCCCCGGTGCCACGAGCATTCCTATACATGACAGGCTGTCCCCTGGTTTTGCAGTCTTGTGTAAACTGGAAAATCTAAAGGGAGTTATTTATTTCTTGTATCAAATTAAGTCCTTATGTATTTGTTTAGGAGAAAAAAAAATATCAACAGAAGCAAAGTAGCTTGAAGGAAGAGAAAGGTGCACTTGGAGAAGAGGAGTGTGAAGATTTGCAATAGGAACCTTTAGGTTGCTGGTGGGACTGCCTCTTTTGTGACGATTAGGGCAACTGAAACACATAGTGAAATGTTATACTCCCCTACAGACACAGAAAGTCTTCACACTTGAGCAGAGTGGCTTTACAAGGAATGTATAAAGATGGTGATAAGCACCTGCACTTATCTGAGGACCATTAGACAGTGAGGACTCTGGTGTTTCCCAGGAAGATGAGACCCTCACTGCTGAGCAATATTAGACTGTGTGGTAAGAGGATGAATTCTGGGATGTCCAAGGGTCCACTTGGGTTTGCTTGGCACATGCTTTGAGCTTGTGTAAATGGGAGAAGAGGATCCCAGAGAGATTGTGAATGTCTCACTGGCTCCCTCACCAGCCTCCAGACCCCTCTCTTGTGCAGCTGCAGCCCTGATTCATCTCTGTTCCCATGCTCTTCTTGCCAATACGAGCACAGCAGGCACCTGGTGTGCTACACAGTCCTCAAGCAGTAGGCTCAAAGATCATTAACCCTTCAGTCACCATACTACGGTATTTTCCAAAGCACGTGCCCAGCAGTGGCGTAAAATCCCACAGGGAAGTGATGGGAGCCTTGTTTCTTATTGAAGCATCAGGGAGGATAATGTTGTACATTTAATGTATGAGGCAGCCCATTTCAGAGAAACTGAAGTTAAGAAAAGTGGTCTTTAGTCTGTGTGGGTCTTCTTAAAACACCTCCAAGTAGCGGGGAGGACAGATGTGAGATGGAGATATTAGAGGCTGAAAGCCTCTTGGCTCCATTCTCAGCTGTAGGCAGGTAGGGAGCTTTGCGCTATCAAAGGAGTATCTGAGGGAGCTCAGGTTGAATGCTGATAAGCAAAAGGAGGCTGAGGGCCTCTTCTGAATAACTGAAACTGGAGACAAGTGCTAGCCTGTATGCTCCCTTGGATGCTTCCAGTGCTGCGCAGGAAAAGGCTGGGATAGGGAGTAACTGGCCAGGGAGACAAGGAGCCAAGCTCACTGTACACATCCTAGCGTCTCTGTGACTGTTCCTCCCATTGCAAGGTTTCTGGTAGTTTAAGTTTCCTGTCTTTTTCTGCACTCATTTTAAGTAATGATACGGTCTTGTACATCTAAAATAAGATATACAAGGGGAAAAAGAGTTGGCAATGGCTCTCTTTTGGACCTTTTTCTAATTATTTATGCTCCAGTAAATGGGGGAGCAGGAAGAACTTGGTTGATGAGAGCAAGTCCCTCTGTGGCTCTGTGCTTGTGTAGCAGGCTGTGCACTGGCCCCACAGTGTGGAGCTTCCTTCACTGACCTGGTCGTTCCCAGGGGAATTCACAGCACAGGGTGCAGCTGAACAAAATTTCCTATGCTACAAAAGTAAATGCCGTGTGTATCTAAGGCGATAGGCCTAGTTCCTACAATACATGTTAAAAAAAAAAAAAAGTCATACGTGAAAAGAAAAGAGATGTCTGCTCATCTGGGAGCAAATTCTGACTTTATTCTGGAGCTGATGAATAATTCAGAGGGTCAAACTTATTTCCAAGCAGCGGAGCGTGGGTGTAGACCTCTTGCTTTGCAATGCACCTACTGTGGATAAGCCATTGCGCAGGATGACCGATGCAATTCCTGGGATGCAAAGTGCTGGAGGAAAGTCAGGAAATCTGCTTAAATACACAAAAAATGATGAGTTAGAGTAAGGCTATTTAAAGCTTAAAAGAATTTGACAGTGTCTGTAGCTGTCATCCGCTTCTTCCTTTCCCTTCCTTGATCCCAGTTTTTTTGCCATGATAACGTGTGCAGAAGAGGTGGCCTTGTCAAGCTTTCAAAAGGCAGCATACTGAAAAGGTCAGAGTAGTATAGTATGACAGAGCATGTAAGTCATTATCATTTTAATATTGCCTTTGTAATGAGAATGAGAGCAGAGCAAATTATTGTGAAATACACTGTAAAACTTGGGAAAACATCATAGTTATGGTGCTGCCTAAGTTATCATTGCTGGCTTTAATGACGAGCTGATACTATGTACGTCTTCATAAACGTGCTCTGCAGCTTAGAGAAGACTGAAACAAAAAGATTTGTGGCAATTCCCATGGTAACTATTCATTTTTCCCCCCAACTGCATAAGGAAAACTAGCATTACTGCAAGGTTGGGAGAAACCAAAGCTAACTAAAGAGCTTAGGGATTTTGTTCGCTTTTTTATTTGTTGGGTTCGTTCGGCTGTTAGTTTGTTTTAATTTAAGGTCTATCAAAACTTTGGTATGAATTCCTGTCATTTGAGTAACATGAAAGTGAGGGTAAGGTATTTTTGTTATATCTACACCTATTAAACTCCTAAAAGTCTCATATAGTATAATTTTATTGCTCTTTGCCTGAACTATTTGCTAGAGATATTCATTTTGCAGTGATTTAGGTGACTGATAACTCAGAGTCCCATATATATCCTGGAGGATAAACCAGTCAAAAAAATAGTGACATTCCCAGTCTGGAGCACAAATTGGTGAAAATACCATAGAATCATAGAATGGTTTGGGTTGGAAGGGATCTTAAAGCCCATCCACTTCCAACCCCCCTGCTCTCTCACTGGATAAGGCTGCCCAAAGCCCAACCCAGCCTGGCCTTGAACACCTCCAGGGATGGGGCACCTACAGCTTCCCTGGGCAACGCGTTCCAGTGCCTCACCAGCCTCAATGCGAAGAATTTCTTCCTAGCTTCCAGTCTAAATATTTCTCTCTCCAATTTATAGCCATCTCCTCTCATCCTATAGCTACATACGCTCATTAAAAGTCTGTCCCCAGCATTCATGGAGACCATTCAGGTACTGGAAGCTGCTCTAAGATCTGCTTGGAGCCTTCTCTTCTCCAGACTGAACAACCCCAACTCTCTAAGCTTGTCCTCATAGCTGAGGTGCTCCAGCACCTCTATGTAGAAAAATAGATAGAAAGAATAACAAGAAAAATATGTATTTTATATAAAAATATGTATCTTTATATATAAATAATGACCAGACCAAAGAAACGCCTGACCTGTGGAGGTAAGTCTCAGTTTATTCTCGATGCTTGTTCGCTAGTGATTGCTGTGCTGAAACAAGTCCTTTAGACCAACTATCAACCCCTTCTGTGGACAGCTAGACCAAGAGGGTTCACTTCGACTGATGGCAACAGAGAACAAGTCTGTTTATGTCCAACTGCTGCATACTGTTTCATGTTGCTTCATGTTACTCCTCTATTTCTCATTAATATATGCTTTTTATCTCACTCTGACAAATTGCAGTCTTTTACACACTCAGAGACTTAAATAAAGCAGATTATGGGTTGATTTATGTAAACCATTGAAAACTCCTCTTGAATGGGTTTACAAGCTGGCTTTTGTCACTTTGACTTTCTTTGATATCCGAGATTGCAAATTAAAATACGAAATGAAATGAAAGTTATACCAAATGTGCCATATGTCATTTATATGAAGGAAGCTGGCATTTCAGAGGAGTGAACTGTACACAGTTTAGGGCTTTGATCTTCAGGTGTAAGAAGCTACAGGCAGAAAATACATGTAGTTTACCAAAATCAAGTTGCGATCACAGGAAAGCCCCAGTGGCACGTTCTAGATCAGATAACTTGGAGACACACAAGGAAACAGGCTCCCTTCGAAGCCATCATATGGGTCAGTTCAGGTAATAATGCTACCATGCTGCTCGTACTCATGGAGCATCTTGCCTTTGGGATGCATTTTGTTTGGGTTTGGAGTCTTCAGTGGGCTCCATGGAACATATGAACCCTCCACACATTTACAGGCATACAAGAGTGACTGTCCTGACTTGCGCTAAAAGTCTATGGTGGATTGGACTAAAGGTCCCTCAAGGCCACTGCAGCCTCCAGCAGTGTCCATGAAATCAAGAAACATCTCCTTGGATTTCTTTTGAAGCACTTTTCTGGAAAATAGTGATTCAAGATGGCTTTTGAACTTAGGTTGGGAACACCTGGGATTTTGTTTCAGGCTAATCTGTAGTGAATGTGAGAAAAAAGTGTATCTTCATGGTTAATTTTTAGCTTATGTGACAACATAATGGGGGTTGGGGCTGATAGCCTACACGTTTCTGACTCCTAATCTGGTGAATGATCTGCTCTGATCATTGGATGCAATTACTTGATATGAAAGGACTGGAGTCCTGCAGAACACTGGAAACACCTTGATCTCAAGGTTTCAGTCTGTTTGGTTTTGGCAGAGTTCCTATAGGTATAAATACCACGTGAGAGTCTGTGGGCTCCTTGGCTTTTGGAGAGGAGGCTGGGGGTCATGGCCTTCAGAGGAAAAATTTGAGCTGAAATGTCTGCCATACCAAATAAGTGTTTCCCCTTCTCATATAAATTTGACGAAATTAGTTCTCAGTACTTCAAAATATCAGGCTACTGGTGCATCAAATGTCAAATGAGAAGTGTGTAGTGGTGAAAGGGTTAACTGTAGCATCATTAATTTTCTGAGAAAGCAGTGGGGGGAAAAGAATCTGGACCCAAATTCCAAATTCTGGTTTCAGCTAAGCTCCACAGGGTGAGTTCGAATGTTCTCTTTAAAAGACAAAAACAATACAGTGCCTCAATTATTCTTTTATTTTGCAAAATGTCAAACTGCATGTGATCCACTTAATTTCTACAAGTGTTCCAAATGGGAGAGCTGTCTAGATGTTCCTTTAATTGAGTAATACCCTGCATAGCAACTATAGATTTAAGCATCCCTAAAAAAACTGCTGCAAATCTAACAAACAGACACAGAGTTTCAGTTCAAAACCTGCTCTAAACTCATTTTTAGAGTTAAAACTCTATTTAACCTGTAGTCATAACTCCTTATTGAACTCTCCTCATCCATTTTTCCTTCAATCTGGCTTACAAAAATGATGGCTTTCATTTTTATTTTTTTTTAAAGTTGTCTATAAGATCTTCATGTCATGATGGATCTGTGCTACACATTCACCTCCCAGAGCTGAGAAAAGGTCACTGGCAGTTCACTCTCTCCTTAAAATTTGAGAGACTGAGTTGCTCTTTAGTACTAAAATTACATATAGAAGCTGTGAGACATAAAAACAATATTATGCCAGCTTGTCAGAAATTTCCTAAGCAGCTGTCCTTAAGGTTTATCATATTTGTATATGTATATATATGCTTTTCCAAGCTATAAAAGATCTAAAATGCAACTAAAGCAACTAATGGCAATTTACTTACTGAACAGAGGACATGGTTAAAGGACCAAAAACCTTGGGGTTTCTCCCCCCACTGCTTTTTTTTTCCTCATTGGCAAGAATGTGGACTTTGTTTGTCATCTTGTGGGCCTACCTATACCAGTCAAAAGGTGAAATGCCTGAATATTAAGCCATAATCCATCATTGTACACACACTAATTACTTTCTGTCCTCCCCTTCTCTTGTCGCTGTGGTCCAAAGCAGGTTTTCTGAGACTGAGTACATTCATCTGAGCTGTTAGCTGCTACGCTCCACTGCATCCTTGTATGATCTGCCTGGTCTCAGTCCCCCAGAGGAAATTTGTGCATGCATACTGTATGTGAACTTTAGATAAATAAATAAACACGAGAAACAGCTTCCAGATAATTGAAAGCGAGTGAAGGAGGGAGCAAAAAGAAAACAATTTCTCAGGGGAGAAGCAGGCTGAGGTGGCAGGTATGATTAAAATCCATATGATTTATGAGTAGGTGCATTACTAACGTGACAACCCCTTAGTGTTTGCTTGTTTTGTTGCATTTGACAATAAACTTTTCTTTTTTTTTCACCCACTTCTTCTTTTCTTCTTCTCCCTCTCCCTTCTCCTTTCTCCCTCTCTTTTTCCCCCCCTCATCTCCTTGCTGCAGGTTTTGCTCAGGAGTTAACCACTCAGGAATTCCTAGTGCCTGACTGAGCAGTAATTTAGCAAGCTCTCTTGTGCTCTTTTCCTGTCAGCATTAACATGTCAATTCATTTTAATAGTCTGGGCATGCGCAGAGGGGATGCATTTTCTCAGTAGGTATCCCATGAGCCCACCCCACGGTGCAGAAATGTGTTATAGCTTGTCTCAGGCCACAGAGACTTCAGCAGGTTTATTTTCATTATGGCCAAGTGTATTTGTTAAGACAAAGCATGAACAAGGAAAAAGAATATATAAAACAAGACTTTAAAATATTAAATGGGATCTACGTGTCTGATTGGTAATTTATGACCTGTGCGCAGAATCGGTTACAAAGACTTTCTTTGCATGGTATTATTGCATGGCATGGTTTAGAAAAAAAATGTGTGCTGTCACTTACTCTGCTTTTTGGAAATTAAATGATATCATGCCACACTGGGAATTATCTGTAATCATGATTAATAGTTGAATTGGCTTTTATATTAAACCAGATTTTACTTGCCATCTTTCTTATTAAAGAGCCTTCAGATAGATTTGTATCTAATGTTTTGCCTCCAGTATATAAAACCAAGAACTATGCAGTCCAAGAGCTAATCCTTTGATTACAATATTATCTTTCTATCTAACAAAAAGCTTGATATTTTTAGTTTGCTTTATAACTCCTGCATAGAAATCTTAGATTTGTGAGAACAGAGCAGGGAAAATTAGAAAGCTACCTCTTGGCATCTTAAGTGACATCTTTCCACATACAACCTAAACTGGGTCCAAGTATTTTGGTTGTGCAGTACCTCAGCATAATTAAATATTTAAGCACATCGAGATGTGGTATCAACATCTGTATTGTACCAATACTTTTTCAGCCTAACTGGACTCAGCTGCTTTATTGAAGTGACCTGAAAAAGGTAGGATCATACTTTATTTTCAAAGGATCCTCTTCTTTCAAGGAAAATCTACTTTTGTGGTAGGTTCTGCCTTTCTGTCTCTCTGAAGGCACGCAGAATCTGCAACGTCTTCCAACTGTGTGGGAACGTGCTTGAGCTGGGGCACAACTGCAGTTGAGTAGGTGGAGAATTATGTCAGGAATCTGTAGTTTGGTGTAGGGATTCCCCCTCTTCCCACTGTAAAAGGAACAAACTTCTTTCCTCAAGAAAAGCAGTCCACAAAGTACCTTTTTAAGGAACAGGCTCTGCTTGATGCTGGTCAACAGCGTATTTCCCAAAAGTAGTTGGCAAGAGACCTTGCGTGACAAAACATTATGGCACAGTGCTATAGAAAAGTAAAACAAATCCATGCTTTGAAGCTGAGTTATGTATGTCCTCTGGTCAGACAGTTGTTCTTTATGGCCTGAATAAACCAGTGCGGTGACAGAGGAAATACCGAATCCAAAGAGGCGCTGCAGCTACCGAGAAGCACTACATCTGTTCTAAGTACGAGCGATGACGTGGTTCATGCTCAGTGTCTGGAGAGTAATACAGGAAACTTAAAATTGGTTTCTGGTGAGCTGTTCTTACGGCAGCAAAAACGTAGCTCAGGGAAAGTAAACTCTGAGACTGCTGGCCACTGTGAGAAAAAATTATATTGGTAAGGATATGTCAAAAGCCATCTGCTTGGTGGGAGCCTACGACTTCATTGATGGCATGATAAAAATGTCCTGGATAGTTGTGTATGTGTGTCACCAAACCACCCGTGGCCACAGCCCATAGACCTTATGCTTCTGGGGAGGGTAATTTTGTCACCAGAACACTTGCGGTTGGTGGGTCTTAAAGAGGTTCATCTCCTGGTGCTTTTGGGAATTTGCCCACCCATGGTGCACAGCTGAGAGCTTGTCACTGATGCATAAGTATAAACTTATGGAGATTTCCAAGCTCATCTGTACGACCTGTCTGAGTTCCTGTCCTTAAAAGCCCTGTACTACTGAAAACGTAGTGATGTGGACGGCTCTGGGGGAAGAATTTTACTTTTCAGGGTAAAATATAGGTTGGCCAAGAGAAGATCAGCATAAGGTGACTGTTGGAATTTATTACTGACATTAAAATATTTTCAAGTGCGTTTTCTAGGAGGTGATGCACTGGAAGCGAGGTTGTCCATGGACTATGATCTGGTAATTTACCTCTTTGGCCAAATTTTGCTCAAATTTGACTGATGGCCTGCAGACACAACAAGGTTTAATGAATAATAAATTAAAGTAGAGAAGAGAGAGATTTGAATTAAGGTCCTCACACAGCAGCATAGTGAATTTCTTATTAGGTATGTGATTGTCTGTTTCTGGAAGCAGAAAGGAAAGAGCAAGAGGTGTTAAAATTTGTCCAATGGTAATAAAACCCTTAATTCAACTGTCTGCATGGCTTCTCCTAAGTCGAATAAGATATAGGGTCAAACTTTGCTCCATGTGGGAGTTTTCTACTCATCACAGTCTGGGGAAGGATGCATAGCTGGCTCTAGATAAGAGTGATAAGGAGAGGATTAGTTTTGAGAGCTAATTCCAATGTACTGTCTTTTCCCACAGAGGCTAAGGGTTCATGCAAGGAGGTGCATCCGTCTGTGCCAGACTTGATGAACACACACTCTCATCCTGCAAGGTTTACTGCCAATTTACTCTACCTTAAATCACTTGCAAGTTGGGTTTGAACTGCAATTCATGTTGGATTCTGGCAAACCTGGGAATAAAGGTGTAAGGAGTGTAATGATTTTGTTCCCAAGAGAAAAGGCAGGGGAAGGGATGGAGGACGCTTTATGATGGTTTCACCACATGGGAAAAATGTCTTCCTAACCTTAAACAGCAAAACTGCAAAATCGTTGAGCATTTCAGGAAGATCAGTCATAGCAAAAAGTAACATAGGAGGCAGGGAAGGGAAGCGTGAGGCCTTAGGTGCAAAAGATAAGTAAATTAGTGGAACTGCTCAAGGGAAGGGGTACACAGGCAGGCATGAGCCCCAGAATTCCCTCAGCAGCAGTAAGAGACCTGAAGCTGCAAGGGAATCTCCCACTCCAGGTGGGTAGGAGGACCCCAACATATTTTCCCATCCACCACACAGCCAACTGAGGAGGAAAGTAATTGCTTTGGATGAGAGGCACAATAAGACACGAAATACAAGCATGTCTTTTGTAGAATTTGTAAGGCATAAAAAGTATTTCAATAACATCTGGTGCAGGGGCGTGTTGAAGCTTAATTAATTAATCCTTGCAAAGGCCTCAGAAAGTCTGGGATCAAAGGTGTTGCAGAAGTGCAAAATGCCATTATGATAGCTATATACGTGTGCTTGTTAACTTAAATGCTGTTTATTTATTGCCACTATACACTTGTACAGCAGTGTATATCAAGTATATTACGAACGTTTTAAAAGCATGCTTTTTCATCGCATGAAGCTCTCCCTGTCTCGGTCCCCCTGTGCATAAGACGCTGCTAATAATGCAACTCAGAAACATGTAATTGATGCCGATAATGTGTGGGGTTTGGGGTGGTTTTGTTTGTTTGTTTGTTTCTGTGGTGTTTTCCACTCTGTAATATTTATAGAGATGCTGCTACACAACAAGCAGAGATTATACACAGCAGCCCACAGCCATGACTGAAGCCTGAAAAATTAACTTCAGGGTTTGTTTCAGCTTGGTATATGGTTGCAGTTTTCTTTTTCCTCTCTCTTCCTTTCTGTTCTAACATCTGTCCTCCACAATAAAAAGTATTAAGTATAGGTGGGTCTATTCCATGCATATTTTGACTAGATTAATTGAATTGAGGTCTCCTGTCTGCCTGGAGGGGGTTGTTTGTTTGGTTGGTTGGTTTTTGCTTTGTAGCCATTTATAAATAATAGAAATCATAAGCAACGCTAAGTTCCCACTAATTCAAAATTTAATGTCGGAGGTTGTTTACAAATCGGAGGAGCAAAACACATACATCTTCAGCAGTCAGTTAGAATGTAGGGGTCTTTTTTTCCTCTTGTATTGGAGTATATAGTGAAATTATTCTTTCCCAAAGATTTATTTCAGCTTTTGTTAAATGTTTGGCTTTACAGATTCCCATAGTTATATGGAATCATCTTCTGATTTACGCTAGGAAAAAAGTTTCGAAATGTGCTCTCTGATACATAGCAGCATTATTTAGCTTAAATTTGTAAATCCTGTGCAGATGACAATAGCATCTTTGTAGCTCTTTTTAAATATAGATGAAATATGAGCTTTCTTTCAAGGTACAAAATGTCATTAAGGGCTCAGGTGGTTAAAATCAACATGAAAAATACATGCTGCATTTTTCTCTCCTTAAATGCAATAATGTAATCAGATTTCAAGTCATCTTACCTACCTCACTTGCAGCTTTATGGAGATTAATTAGTTTTTAGCCTCCAGTCACATGATCTTTTCTGACTGCCATTTAGCTACATTTGCTATCTGACTTGAACCTGTAAGCTGTCTCCAGCCCCAGAGGACAGATAAAATTTTAGTATTGGTTGCCTTCTCCCTTTGATTTAAAGGTAGATAGTCAGAGCCATAGTTCAATTATTCTTTGTTGTTAATTAGCCATGTGTTGTCACAATTTCTTAGGAAAAGGCATGTTTGAAGGAGGAGAGAAAAATGGCTCTAAAGTAGGAGACAACTTCTTTCGTGTAGCCCAGCTAAAAAGGTTATTCCCGATCAGGCTCAGAGACATAAAACTGCTTTTAATTCGCATCTATATCACCTCTTGCTGCTTTGTGCGTTCCTGGCTTTTATGCACCTCTAATCGATAAGGTTACCTTCTCACTTCAGCAACACAAGCTTACCAGAAAGGAGGAGAGGAAATATTTCGGCTTCTCTTCCTTAAGCAGGAGCAGTGTGAGTTTGTGTATGGCCATCGATGCTATGACTTGGCTTTTGTTTTCAAAATTTCCTCTTTAAAGTAACCTCAACACTTATTCTATAATGTGATTTTATGTAAAGGGGATGTTTTATTCCTTGTTGAGAATGATTTCCCAGGCCATTTAATAGCCAAATAAATTCCTTTCTCCTCTTCTAAGTGTATTCGGTACTATAAATGGTCTGTGGAGAAAAGAGTGCATAGACAAAATCCTACCCTTAATTCTGGGTATCCTGTTTACTTCAGTGAAATCCTCCTTTACCAAGTAAGAAGAAATACATTTTGGGCTAGACTGTAAAAAGACAAGAAACAGATAAGCTTCAGGGGAAAAGCAGAGGGTTGTTCTTGGGTTTCTTTTATTGTTGTTTGTGATTAAACATTAAGCAGTAAATAATAAAGGGATTTGACTATTATTGTTGTTTAGGATGGTGTATAAGTGGGCTCCTCAGCAGCATATAACAAAAGATCAAAGGAATCTCTGCTTCATAAAAGTAAACCAGTTCTCGGAGTAAAGGGAGAAGCTGTGTGGGTTTTTCCTTAGGTGAGAGCTGGAAGTGAGTTAAGATAATGAAAGTGTTATCTACTACATGTAGAGAAAGTGTCAGAGCCAAAACCATTGAAGCCTTTATACGGACATTACATGTGGCTGCCTATTTGCTATTTGTTTCCTAAATTTTCTGTAATTTGCTCTGCAGCAAACATTCACCTTGGTTAAATAGGACTCTGCTCAGCAATATTCAGAAGAACCGTGGTGTTTCCTGGCTCTGGCCACGAAGGCTCCACAGGATTTTCACTGCTCAGGTGTTGCAAAGCCTAATCCTTATTCAGGAACCAAAATGATCCACTTTCCTTGCCTGCGGTGCTTGGATCCCTGCCTTTGGCAGTAGCCCCAGACTCCTGCAGAAGATGAAGACATCCCTCCATGCCTATAGATGGAAAGGCGCCAACATGGATGCCATCAGAAGGACGCAGCTGAGCATATGCTGAGAAAATTGTGGCATCCATACTGTAGATGGGGAAGGGCTGACTGAACACACCAGTTTGTTGAAGCTTATGGCCCTGAAAAGGAAACATAGGTTTCCTGTAAATGTCATTCAGGGATATGCTAACTGTTATTTCCTGGCGCTGGATCATGATGCTTTCAACACATTCTGTTCATCTACCTCTGCTGCCTGCATGCCTGGCTGTGCACAGCGATAGCTCTCCTGTCTTCTCACCTTTCCCTCCTCCCTGCATGAGGCTAAGGTAAGAAAGACTCAGGAAAAGTGAAGAAAAAAAAGGCTTTGGGATGCAGTGCTAAGGGGAAAGAAAAATTTAAAAAAGGGATGATTCGGTGTTGCTTGCCTTCCCACAGCTGCCACCACCTCAGGTCAAGTGTGTAGCTGGTGTGTTTGGCCCCTGTTATTTTGATTCCATCATGAGTGAACTGGTCCCCTGGTGCCATTCTGCCATGGCATTTCATTTGTACAGATTGCTTTCAGCTTTAGTGCCTGCACTATGGCTGCTCCGCTATATAGACTTTAAAACTTTCCTGAAGTTCCTTCTGCAGTATGAGTTGTCTCTTTGGCTGTCTGCATTCCTCATCCCCCTCCATTCCTCCACCCGTCAGGTACTGTGTTTTCCAGTGGAAGTGTCAGCAAGCAGGATGCTTTATTGAGAGGAACCAGAACCAAGCATCTCTTCTGAACATCCATCTCAGCATCGCGTTGTCCTTCTTCAGCTGGTACCTGGGCCTTGCTAATCCATCCCTCCAGTGCAAAGTAATTAAAGAAAAAGAGGTAAAGGCTTACAAATGCATCAGTTTAGGCTGCTAAGGGCATTATTCCAAGCTAGGAGCATAGACCCTGAGCTTTTGTTCTGGTGATAAAGGGGACATGTTATCTCTATTCCAGCTCTGAGCTTTATAATGTGCTGATGAAAAGCAAGTTTCTCTGCCTAGTGAATAAGGATCATTGTTTCAGGGATAATGAGGTTCCACTCCCTTTTGGCTCTCTCTGAAAGACCAGAGCACTGGCGAAGAAACAGTGCCGCGGGTCCGCCAAGTGTCTCCTGAATACAGTGGTGACAGGCGTGATTGTCACAGTTATCGTTAAATGGCATGTGAGCGGTTTTGTGCGCCATATTATACTGTATCAACCCACGATAAACAAGCAACTGGCTACAGGACCGCAACCTCCTACCATCCGCCCTTTGCCATAACACTATTGTGCTTGCTTGATTGGATACCCCTCCTGCCCCCCGCACAAGCCAAGAAAAGAAAGAAAAGAAAAATGCTATATTATGCGTACAAATAAAAACAAAGCAGGAAAGTAGGTTGGAGTTGGTTATCGGTATGACAATTTATGTTTTGCAGTTGGGATGAGTAAAGGTCTTAATAACACGATAAAGAAGTCATGACAGCACAAAACTAAGCAGGTGCTCAGAACACATCAGGACAGCCTGGAAAACTCTGGTCAAGTCTCTAGGTGTTGTGTCTTTGAAAATTTAACATCTCTTTTTACCTGGCTAAGTATAAATCTAAGTCATTTTATTCAGTTCTCTCTGTGTTTGGGAAGCTTGGACCTAACTGTTGACATGTCACATTCAGTAAGAATAAGGAACCAATAAAGATCTTTTATCAGGATTACTTTCAAGAGGTATTTTCATGAGTAAACGTAAACATGGATTTTATGAGACAAAAACCACTCAGATTTGAAATAAAAATTGTGACCCGAAAGACCGGAGTAAGACTCCCATGGCATTGGGCAGGAAAGCAGGGTGAGTACCTCATTTTGAGTGGTGGTTCTCTGGACCAGCCAGAGAAAATATCAGAAACACATAAAAAAAATGCATTTAAAGTAAGCAACAGCAGTACTGATTTCCAGGGGAAGCATAACCCAGGAGATACCTGAGGGTTGCTGGGGTTTGGTGGCCCATGGGGGCTCATTGGTGGCCATTCCCTGGGGTGCCTGAGCCTCCAGGGACAAAATGCACTACGTGTATTCCCTGACTTATTGTTTGAGGTGACCCATTTGGGGTTACCTTATCCATCCCCCCCCATTTCTCTTTTGTGGCTGGATGCTCAGCACTTTTTGCAAATTGGGCTTCTTTGAAATATCCACTTTCCTCTGTCTTCAGAAACACAAACCAATAGCAACAAATAGGCAAAAAGCCAAAGAAAGCAAGATTTAAACCAAATGGATCTGCTTTACAACTGGCTCTGAGTGTGACCAGGTTTACTTGGAGTGGAAACATCTCCAAGGCAAATGGCAACGCCTAATTCAAGGAGCCAAAAGAATTGTTCCTTTGAGGATG
The DNA here is from genome assembly GCA_033459285.1 of Clamator glandarius. NCBI lineage: Eukaryota > Metazoa > Chordata > Aves > Cuculiformes > Cuculidae > Clamator > Clamator glandarius. The sequence continues at coordinate 2,135,813 of JAUNZM010000826.1, forward strand.
CTTCCAGCCATTTCGAGATGTAGAAAAAAAAGCACAGTATTCCCTGTGCCACCCGCTAGGAATGATTGCTCATGTAGGATGAATTGTTTGATACCTGTTATTTGCTAACTTAGTTGAACTGAAGACCTAGGCACTACTGGACCCAGTTCACGAATATTTATTGCACCGAATCCAATGTATAATATAATGTCAGCCTTGTACCAAAGCAGTAGACAGTAGTATTTATGATTATTAGTACAATATTGAATCATCCTGAACCAATTACTGGTCCAATTACTGTGTCATTATTATCCTCTGAATAGGGCTTGATTTGTCTGTGATAAATATGATGCAATTAAACCACCTTTTTACATAATAAAACACTGCAGGTGTTTATTCTTAAGGGTTTACGGATACCAACAACCAATAGATTTAATTAAAAAAATCCTTGAAATAAATGTGAATTTCATTTAATTGTTCTAGCACTGGTGAATATTTTAAGACTATCTACCAAAAGATTCTCTCTAAATAATCTGTCTTAAAAGCTATGCTAAGTGCTTAAAAACAATGACTTCAGCTTTTTAATGTTTCAATAATTAATAACGTTTCCTTAAAGAACATGTAATTGGTCTCTAATAGTATAACTTAAGAAACAAAAAAAGTTATGTGGGTCAAATTGCTCTGTTGTGTCAGTGCGAGGGATAAAGATATGCTAGTTTAACGAAAAATCTTATTAAATTCAAATTTTCTACTCAATATTTTTAAATTTAATCTTACAATTTTAGCATTACAGCCATAAACATAATATTGACTTAGCTCCAGTTTGGTACTAGCAATAGATACAGAACTACAGTGTGCTGGCATTATATTACAAAAAGACAATATCATTAATGTGAAACCCTACCTGGAATTATTTTGTCTCTCAATACTGTCGATAAATAGCTATAGCTTTAGCTATAAACCAGCCTAGGTCGATACAGTATAAACGTGTATGAAAACCATTGCTGGGCTGTTTTATGGTGGTTTTCAGAAAGGCAAATTCCCTTTCTTAGTTTTGCTTCTGGACTGACCTGTTGTGCAGGGTTCAAACGAACAGTGATGCCAGCATTGCCTTTCTCCATCCTCTCTCCCATGGCCACATTCAGTGCTCTCCCATCAATGTAGAATACATGATGTATATGTTGAATTAGTCTGTTTTCTACATGGACTGCAGTAACGTAGAACACCAGGAGAAATAAGAGTGCTTATGGAAGCAAGCTGGATGTTTGGACCTGGGTGTTTTTCTTGTGTTGGAGCATAAAAGGCACATCCAGCTGAGTCCAGGACAGGTAGGAGCTCGTAATTCAGGTTCACAAACATGGTTAGGGAAAGGCAAAGCTGAATTGAGCAGGAGGTCACAGTGATGCTGACCCCCACCCAACTGGGCTCCGTGATGGCAAAACTCCCTGGGCTGAGACCAACGGCAGGAGGTTTAACAAGGCCAAATGCCGGGTCCTGCACTTGGGGCAAAACAACCCTAAGCAGAGGTACAGACTAGGAGAAGCCTGGCTGGAAAGCTGCCAGGAGGAGAAGGACCTGGGGGTGTTGGTTGACAGCGACTGAACATGAGCCAGCAGTGGCCCAGGTGGCCAAAAAGGCCAATGGCGTCTCAGCTTGTATCAGGAACGGCGTGACCAGCAGGTCCAGGGAGGTTGTTCTCCCTCTGTACTCGGCACTGGTGAGACCGCACCTCGAATCCTGTGTTCAGTTCTGGGCCCCTCACCACAAGAAGGATGTTGAGGCTCTGGAGCGAGTCCAGAGAAGAGCAACGAAGCTGGTGAAGGGGCTGGAGAACAAATATTATGAGGAGCGACTGGGAGAGCTGGGGGTGTTTAGCCTGGAGAAGAGGAGGCTGAGGGGAGACCTTATTACTCCCTACAACTACCTGAAGGGAGGTTGTGGAGAGGAGGGAGCTGGGCTCATCTCCCAAGTGACAGGGGACAGGACAAGAGGGAATGGCCTCAAGCTCTGCCAGGGGAGATTTAGGCTTGAGATTAGGAAAAAATTCTTCACAGAGAGGGTGGTTAGGCATTGGAACGGTCTGCCCAGGGAGGTGGTTGAGTCACCGTCCCTGGAGGTGTTTAAGGTGAGGGTGAATGAGGTACTTAGGGGCATGATTTAGGGATTGTTGGGAATGGTTGGACTGACGATCCAGTGGGTCTCTTCCAACCTGGTTATTCTGTGATTCTGTGATTCAGGATCACATGCTGCTCCAAAATAACGCATGTACTTGCAGAGCATTCACTTTTTTATCTAAATCATGTGTAATCATTATCAGCTTGGTACTTCTACATACATTTCCAGTTATCTGTACTCTTTCAGCTATGGCTGTGAGATGCTTTAGGCCATGGAATCTCTCTTGGCTGTCTAATACTTAACAGGAGTGCCTATGGCTGCGTTGAATAGCATTTCCCTACAAATCCCATCAGTGGCCAGCCTGTGTCAGCAGGGCCCACCCTGCACCTCTGGGACATACCTTAGTGACTCTGCACCACCGCTTCACCCAGTCCTTCCCATCCATCTTCCCTACAGCACGGGACAGGCTGAATGATAAAATAAAGCTTTTGCAAAAAGTTTATTAAGCAAGATGTAAGGTCAGGCTTTTAGTTGCGAGGCTGGAAATGGAAGGTTATAAGCAAAACAAATATAAACATAATCCCAGTCTAAACTTAAACAACTAGATTCCTTTTCAGTTTCTTAGTCCAGTTTCTCAGATCCTGAAGACATACCACAGCTGTTGGGATTTGAAGCATCCTAACATCTGCCCTAAACCCTGATCCTACAGTCAGGTACAGGGCTGGGAGCTTGGCTTTCCTCCTCCTCATTGCTTTCTACAACTACCTGAAAGGAGGTTGTGGAGAGGAGGGAGCTGGCCTCTTCTCCCAGGTGACAGGGGACAGGATGAGAGGGAATGGCCTCAAGCTCCACCAGAGGAGGTTCAGGCTGGACATTAGGAACAAATTTTTCACAGAAAGGGTCATTGGGCACTGGAATAGGCTGCCCAGGGAGGTGGTTGATTCACCTTCCCTGGAGTTATTTAAGGCACAAGTGGACGAGGTGCTAAGGGACATGGTTTACTGTTTGATAGGAATGGTTGGACTCGATGATATAGTGGATCTTTTCCAATCTGGTGGTTCTATGATTCCTCTCGCCGTAGCTCTGGGGGACATTCACACGCTTTTGGTCTGTGACAAAACCTACTTTTTTGTGAAGCGACTCTGCTGTACACAGGTCACTTAGACGCTTTGTCTTTCCTCCTCCTCATATCATCTCTCTGGTCTACTTCCCTTCTTTTCCTCAGCCCCAGATCAGATCTGGATGCACCTGTCTTGGCTCATAAAGATGTTGGGGAATGCTGCTGCCTTCAATGGCACTTCTGTTCCTCATTCCCATATCAGAAATTGTCCTCTGGCCATCCTACCCATCCTTGCTCCCTGATGTCCAAGTAAGGAGTAGCTCCTACAGCACTGAATCATAGAATCACCAGGTTGGAAGAGACCCACCGGATCATCGAGTCCAACCATTCCTATCAAACACTAACCCATGCCATAGACACTCCTATTAAGTATTAGACAGCCAAGAGCTCTTGCTTGCTCTGTAGGACCCACCAAGAGTTACTAGCACCATGCATGAAGCACTGCCTTGCCGTTCCCCTTAGGGCATTTGGCACCAAAACCAGGAGAAGGCATGAAGTTTAATAACATATGTGACTTGTTTGCAAACTAAAATCAAGACTCATTAAGCCAGAAACTTCTGATGATAGGAGTGATTAAATAGACGAGGTCACCTTGATGCCTAGTGTAAATCGGGGATGTTGCACTCTCTTTGATGATGGTGCTCTGATTTATATTAGTCATGGCCCTACACTAAAGCATGGATCAATAAACAGTGAAACAGAAACAACTTGAGAAGGAGAGTTAAAGTAAAGGAGGGGGAAATAACCTAATGCAAGAATCCTGGATAGCTGATTCTGATAATTATTTCAAAGCAGCCAACACATTTGTGTGTCTACTGCAGTATTTCTGCCCTTAGGAGCAAGGGCTTGTATCAGCATTCTGCATCAGACTGTGAGGATTTTATCCCTTAGATGCCTCGCGTCTACCATACAGCACTGGGTAGAGTAGCAGATCTCAAAGAAAAAAAAATATTAATGGATAGATAATTGCCCACCTTGTGAGAATTTACTAGGAACTTGATACTTTTATCATTTGTCACAAACAGCTGCACAGTGTAATAATGTAAGAAGTATCACTGGTGCTATAAAAAAAGTGATGGTGCAAATTACACTTGTCTTTTTCTGAATGGTGCTAAATAGCAGGGAGTTCCCATTTGTTTATTGCCAGAATTTCAATAATTGTAGATGTACATTTACAGGGATCAATTGATAATTTGGAACACATGCCATCAGTATTTCATTTTCACTATATTTTTAAATGAAAGAAAGAAGCCCAATTTCACAGTGGCAAGATTAAAAAAAAAAATCTCATTTTGTTTTCCTGTCTGCTCTTAAGGAAAAAAGCTCATTTCTTGCAGCATAAAGGGATATTAATGAATGCAAAGAGCATTTTCCATATTGCAGAATAGAATTTACTGTTCTAACCAAAGATATTTCATATAAATTAAGAGTTTGTTTAAAAAAATCGAAAACGGGAACTCAATTCTAGACAATGCTTAATTTAAACAAAGTGTTAAAATAAAAGCAATAACACTGAGAATAAATTAATGAACTACAATTAACTATATTTACAGTAAGTGGTTTGGTTGGAAACACCTATTCCCTACACTGATAAAATAAAACCTGCATTCTGCAAAAGCCGAAATAAGTTAAATGAAGATGCTTTTAACAAGGTTATTACTTAAGCAGTGACAGGTTTACAGATTTTAGCACCATTGGGTTTTCACAGGAGCTACAGCAAGTGCTAAAATAACACACACCTTCAGGTTCATTAAATTCACCAGTGTGATGAAATAACTGATATTTTCCTATATTACTATAGTGCCTCAAAGAACTGACTATAAATAAGAAACACTAATAACAACTGTTTGCAGTGCTAAAACGATAAAATAATTCTTCCAGGCTTATATGCAAAGGAAGAAATATGCGTAATGCAGACTGTTAGCCTAGTTATATCTGGTGGCTTTTATTCCACTGGTACAGTGCCTTCAGCCGTTTATTTATCATAGAAACCCTCTATAAAATGTTTTATCATTCATTGTGGCAGGAAGAAACTTGTTAAAAGGGTGCATGAAGAGAGGGCTCCGGTCCCAAAATATTTACTTTGTAATCTGGTGTTTATCGAAGCGTTTCTAAAGACCAGCTTATGCAAAGAACTGTTTTTTAAAAAGGAGCATTTCAGGTGATAGTAAATCTTACATTATACTCTGTTTTGGAAAGAACCAACACTGGAAAAAGCAGATTTCTAATAAATCAATGCACTATGGCCTTTGGAGACCTGGGAGACATATGGACAGTAATAGAGTATCTCAGGTTGTTTTGTGAACGATTCCATCTGGATGAGGGACTCAGCGCTATTCGCAGCCTCCTTCTCCCCTAAAACACCTTCAATTTACCCGCCGCCCCTATCTCAAATGTCAGACCACCTGGGATCCACAGCTGTCGGGCTGAAAGCAGAGCTGCTGGGGCAGCCCCGTGCTGCGAGCCGCCAGCAGCCACAGCCCCGCTGCCTTCGGGTAAGCACAGTAAACAGTAAAGGAGTTTGGGCTGCGGGGTTTGCACTGGAAGTGGTGATTAATGCTTTGTTCCCTCATACGAGGATGCATATTTTTATACATATATTTTTATAAACATATGCGTGCATGCAAACACATTTATGCTCACCTGAAGAGCTGGAATAACTATTTCCACTACCTGGTTCTGGGTCTTTCACACTGATGCAAAGTTAAAGATGTCAGAGGGTGCAAACTTCATGTAAATTAGCAGAATCAACCCCAGCACATCACAAATCTGTGTAAAATTTTGCAACACTTGATCTTTCCTCTGGATGATTTGCAGTTTTGCTCTCTGGAAGCAGTAAACTGCATTTCAGCAATATGCATGGTACAGACGTGAGTTTGCACTGACTGGAAGGTTGCCTTGCGTGAGTTGCAAGCAAGGCTCGGGTGCCAGTGGTTGTGCTGCGAGGTGTGAAATCCAGCCACAGGGTTTGGTCTGCTCCACCACAAAGCTGGTTGTTAGGAGGGGAGTCTGGGAGCAAAGGGGAGGCAAGTAGTAAAGTTGCCAACTGCTTCCTCCTTGGTGCGATGGGGATTTTGGAGGATGAGTTCCATCTATCACCGTTTCCCAGAGCTCTAACGGTGCATGCACAGAAGGTGTGTTAAGCCTCCCTCAGCTGCCATCTGAGCTCCCTACAGCCCCCAGTACCTAAAATTACAAGGGGGAAAAAAAAAAAAAAAAAAAGCCATGTAACTCCAGCTTGAAGATCTTCTAAGAGTGGCTCCATCCTTTCTTGCCAACCTGAACCGACTATTTGTGTTTGAAGACTGTCTGCTATCATCAAAAAAAACCCCCTCAAAATATCTGTAATCTACTATTTTTGCTCACAACATAGGGCTGAGTGTGCAACCTGTCATGGTCTGGAGGCACTACTGAGCATAGGGACAGCTGGACACACATCTTTGTCTAGGCAGGATGTGAATATCACATTGCACCTGGACAAAAACCTTTAAATTTTTCTACATACTTCATAAACCCCTTGCAACACCTCTCTGAGAAGACCAATATGACCATTTTATTGGTTAATAAACAGAGTTGCAGCGATACTAAATGAGTTCTTCTGCCTTGGGCACAAAGTAGCTGTGACTGGCCTGTGAATGAAATGTATTTCATCAGAAATTTTTAATCTCAGGAGTTGCCTTCCCTCTTTGATTTTACACAGCCTGCACTTACCAATCTTTTGAGGACCATGTTTGAGTTATTAATTTATTTAGATCTTTTGTAAACCGTGGGAAACTTGGAAAGTGAGTTGGTTTTGAGTGCCTGGTGGTCGTTAATAAATCATGCTTCATGTGAAAAGAAAATTGATCAGAAGCATCCTGGAGAGACCAATCCATACTGCCTCTGCGATCAGCTGAGACACAAACTAAATACAAGGCACGAACTAAAAGATATTGCTAAGAAAATGTGCACAGACTCATCCCAAGCCAAGCGGTGTGGATGGCAGGAGGCGTCAAAGAGAAGAGGAGAATGGTGTCCTTTGAAGCCCGGTGATGGAGACAAGGATGTGGGAAAAGATCCTGCAGCGAAAAGTGGTCAAAAGTTCTTACAAGGAGGACGAGAGCAGCTCTGTTTCCTGAAGGCAGCACTCCAGATCAAACAGTCCTTTGTGGGAATGTTCGAAAAAAAATAAAAACATCATCATCCTGGGATGAGGAGGAGCTCCAGCACCTGGGGCTGGATGGGAGGTCAAAGGAGGAGCTCTCGGGGACATCTGTAGATGCAGAGGTTGAAGCTGGGCCAGAGTCGATGAGATGAATCTGTTCTGTCAAATGTAAGAGTTCATATTTTCTGCTGAAAAAAAGAAAATAATGTTCAGAAATGATTCCCAAATGGAATTCAGGAAGTATTTGCTGAGCTTTAATTTCATCCTAGATCCATGGATTCATCCTTTGTTTGCCTACGCTGTTGTTCCGTTTAAAGTTCCATTAGAAATCATACATATCTGACCCAGAAAGACAAGAATTTCGCAGTCTCTAAGGAAACGTGCTGAAGGAAGGTTTCCTGGAGCCTAAGCCTTCGCTCAGCTTTTCATCTGGGAATGGAGCCTCCTGTCCATGTGCTCACCACAGAGGGAGCTCAGGAGAAGGATGAAGGATGGTTGTGAAGGATGGATATGCAGAGGGCACTGCAGGCACCTGCTGTTTCTGGAAGGGTACATGCTCACTTTGGATAGGTAAGCCATCATGTACTTGTAGAACACTTTTTTCCTGCATATTTTAATTGCTACACGGTGGTAAGCACATAAATTAATGCTAGACGTACTTCTTGTCTTTGTAAGTGTGAGCTATATAGATAGAAACATGTACAAATTTTTGTGTAGTTACTAGTATTATTGTCCTACTTGTTGAGGTAATTGTGTCATCTAAATTCAGTCACGCTCTGTTCTGGACAGATTAATTAACTCTTCCTATTACCCTGCCATACAAGCACCTATTTCATTGAGGAAAATCAAGAACAAATCCCTCAGGTTCCCAGGTTCTTTTGCCTTTCTTTCCTTGGAAAAATAAGAGATGTTTATACTCAAAGAGAAGTAAGGTATTTGACATGGAAAAACACAGCAGAGTTAGTTATTATGGTATAGTGAAGGAGAATAATTGAATTAGTGTGCTTTTACAAATTATTTTCTATGTGTTGGCCTAAAAACTGATGTTGACCGTAATCCATGACTCTGGCTATCATCATCTTTAGTATTTTAAGTATATATATGTCTATTTTATATGTACGTATGCTTCCAGCATACCGGTCTGTCTGAAAGAGAACCTTCCTAGTAGCAATATCAGGCTGCATGTTGTTCTTCACCACAGCCAGGTAGAGTAGGAGGAGAGGAAGAAACAATCTCTCTATCTATTTATTTATGCATCTAAATTAACAAAAATAAAAAAAAAATCTTTTGAAATCCTTTGTAACAATGTTCTCCTACTGAGTAGCTGAACATCATGAGATGTTTAGTCCTCATGGTAAATGTAAGGGAAATGTCATCTTTCCATCAAGGCGCACAGACTACATCATATACGGTTCGTCAGCTTCTTAATATCACTCTTATCCTTGTCATATCTGGGTGCTGTAAATTTTGCAACCTGGTTTTCCTGACCCTACTACGTGGCTGTTTTTCAAATAATGGACTGTGATTCACAAAACCACGGCCAAAAAATGGATTTTAAAATTCCTTATCTCCAGAGAGAAGTCCATTGGCATCCTGAATCAAATATACCCAAATATTATTAGGTAGCTTTCAACTATCTGGGGAGACCATGTTCCCCCTGATTGTGTACTGAATTCATTCCAGAGCCTGATTTTCCTCTGTATTGAGCTGGAACACATCTTTTTGGGCACATCGACACTAAGCCAAACTACTGTCTGTGCTATCAGGGTAAATATAACGGTGACACCTTGTAGTCTAAAAACATTACCGCTCTGATCCATAACACACAATGGTTTAATATAAAACAAGCTAGTTGTTTACACCCCACGAGCACTATACGCTAACCACTAAAGATTGGTTTGCTCGTAACTCACCTGCACAAAGCAGTGATGTGGGTCACAGCATCCCCAAGATGTCAGACAAAGAGGGGGAAGCACAGCCTGGGGCCAAGTGACTTGTCAGAGCAATAAACTCCCTCCATGGTTAGTCGGTCCTTGGCTGGTCTGTTGAGGTGCTAGATGGGCTGCCAAGTTTAAAGCTGTTTCTAACGATTTGCCACTTTGCTGCTGAAAACTGAAGTAGGAGTAGGAACGTGTCTGTTTTGGCTAACCAGTAATCAGTGCTTGGAGGCTATAAGCACCAAAGTACTTTTTGACCATTGTTGATTTATTTTCTGTAAATTCCATCCATTTTTAATGTTTTTTTTTATTTTTTTCCTTGCAGATTCAGTGCTTTCTGCAGCTTTTTCAGAGCACCATGTCCACGGGCTGGTTTAGCAAAGACCAGTGCTCTGTATCACGCTCCCATGGAGCCCTTTGAAGCAGAGCCAAGTCCTATAAGATATTGCTCCTTTATGACATCGAGTTGCTGGCATTTCCAGACACCTTGAAACTGCACATCACGGAATCCTGAAAAAACATGCAGAACTCTTCTCCATCCCAGGTTTGAGTTGTTTCCATGAAGGTTTACCCTATCTCCACATATGCAGTGTTCCAACATCCTTCAAGAAGGGCACCCCATCCCCTCTCTGAAAGCGTGGTGATCTCTGCAGCGGCTTTGCACAAGTTATCTAGAAAAGTTTCACAGGCAAAAATTTGTGGGATGAAGGTCGGAGTAAGGGGAACCATACTTTCGGCTGCATTGCTCTGCCTTGCGGTTCAGCTGGGAGCTTTCACACATCTCATAGGCTGCTTCGAGCCTGTGCAGCCTGCAAAGTGGAAAAAGGAATTGAAGAAGCAAAAATAAATATTAAAGCACGTAAGAATTAAATATCACCTATTCAAACAGCAATTATGCCGTTGAAAACAAGATCACCACACCTGTACAAGAAAAGACAAGCAAGCCCAAAACATCTGTTTGGATCCACCTGCCAAGCACCTGTTCCGCTGTTTCAATGCCATTTGATTGCTGGAGATGTAGAGGCTCTTGTGAGGTAATGAGTGATTTTACATTATGCATGATTGAAAACAGGTGTTCTAATGCTGTACAATTCTATGCATGAATAATTCAGTTTGTTTAGAGCAAGATCTTTAAAAGAAGTATGGTCTTTTTTTTTTTTATAAATATTAAGGTTATTCTCTGCAATGTATGGTGGCTGGTCTTTTCAGCAGGCTCACTGATGACCATTTTTGTATAATTTTATGGGTAGGAAATAACACTGTGAAAGGTAAAAAAAAAAAATAATTATACCTAAAGCACACAGGCAATGAAATTGAAAGGTTTCTTTAGCAAGGAGGGGGAAAAAACCTGTCACTATTTTAAGGGAGAAAGCCAGATGACTTTTGGCAAAGCCTGCTTCTCAACACTAACAAAACAGCCCAAGAGCTTAATTATATAGAGGGGTGAATGTGCCTCAGGGATAAGTAAGAGCCTAGTCCACCTCTTGGTCCGAATTCCAGCTGAGTCTGAATACATTTAAGAATTTAAGTTGGTTTATTCTTTCTCTTTTTCCTCATGATTATGAAAAGGTTTCTTGCACTATTGTATGCTTTGTGCTGGTGGAAGGTTTTCTTATCACAGTGTATGTCTTATCCTGCCTTGCTTCCTCAACTAGAGCTGTAATTCAGTTTAGTAACAAGGCTTGGAATTGGTGTTAGATGTGATGTTAGGTTTTATTACGGGAATCTTCTGCTAGGAGCTGTGCTGAGACCTTCCATGCACTTCCAAGGAAAGGTCTGTCACGTTGACCGTTCCCCCTACTTCCACTGCAGCAACTCCAGCAGCTTCAGGGGTCCACAGCTGATTTGATGCCTGGCTTGAAACAAACTGCTTGGAGCACTACTAGAGGGTGTTTCATACCTGACGTGCCAGATCTTGCACCTCCCAGGACAGGCAAGGTTCAAAAGCCGATGAAAAGGATGACAGCCCTGCCAAGGTGTTGTGATGGATAATGTAAAATCTGGATAAGAGTGAAAGGAGTAGAAAAAGTGCGAGTGAACAGAAGCTTTCAGACCTTCCAGATGTTCATGTCCTGTCCATTCTGGTTGTTGAGACAATGAAGGGAGAGAAGAACAAAAGCAAAGAAAGGAGGGATGAGCAAAGTGGAGTGAACTTCAGCATGTTTTGTGCGGTCAGATAATAGAAGGAGGAAAATTGAGGGATCCAAAATAACCTGGGCTGCCCCAGGACTTCAGTGATAAACAAAGGTAGCTTAAACTCTTTGGCCCATGCTGTTAAGGAGATGTCAGGCTAAGTTCCTGCAGGACTTAATGAGTCTGTGACCAAACCTGGCTAAGCATGTAGGTATTTAGGGTTTAACTGAAGCGGGTTCATAATTTTGCGGTATTTTGTGTGTGATATGTTACTGGAGACTGTAAATTAGAGTTTATGATATCCTGTCCTTTCAGCTACTGACAAAGCATCTAAGGTAATCTGACCTGCTTCACAGACCATGAGAAAAACCCTCATGTAAAGTGAAAAAGATGAATTACAGCATTTTACAGAGAAGTAGGGGAATTTGCCTCAACTCCGATCTTGGGTTAATTCTCTTGACAGGTGAAAGGGTGTTTTACTTAAGTAAAATGGGGAAGGTTTAATAGATGCAGTTCTACAAACCAAGAGATAAACTCTCCTCCCTTTAATGCATTCAAGCCAATGCCCGTGACATCAACAATGGGAGCACTAATCAAAGTGAAGGAAATAAGGGAAGAGATCGCTTAGGGAAGAAAAGCAGAAAGGATTAAATACCATAAAATGTCTGAAGTGTAGGAAAAAAGTGTGTTTTGGTTTCTTTTGTTTTTTTTCCTTAGATGATTAGGAACAGGAATACATCCTAGCACTCATTCTCTGCAATAAGGACAGCATTTTCTTTCACTGGGACTTGCTGTTCCTCTCTACCATAAGCAGAAAATATGTGAATTTTTATGATTATAGCATGCTGGATGGCAGGGATTGTGTGGCATCTCTTGAAGGTGCTGCTGCCTGGCCTCCTGAGGAGTTATCTGTCCTGGTGCAGATGATGGGAACTCACAGATCCCACTGAGCAGCTGGGAGAAAACACATTTCTGTTTCTTCCTGACTCCTTCCCACCAGTTCATAATCTGTAACAGCAACTACAGGCTTCCTTCAGACTGGTAGAAGAATTTCCTATGGATCTACAACTCCCTCTTTTTTTCTTTTTTTTTTTTCCTCCCTTCTCACTAACAGCCCTATTACAAAGCTCCTTATGTTATTATTTTAAATTAATTTTAGGGGTAATTTCCCATTTTCTACTTTAAGCTCAGCACATGACTCTCACAGAGATACATCCATCTTTTATTTCTACAGACCTTTCTAGGTGGCAGCGGCAGAAGATGCTCTTCTATCATTTTTCTATTTCCTCTCCCTTTCTAGGTACTGAGATGACACGCTTGATCTTGCAGTTGAATCTTGCAAGAGGAAAGCTCACACCTTGGTTTATTATATTGGATATTGATCAGTGTACCAGGTCAGGTCCCTGCAGACAGGAAAGAAGGTTTGGTTTTCTACCTTCATTCTTTTGTGTCTCACCTTTACTGCATGGTGTCAGAAGGAAATGCAGTTTTCCAGGAAAAGAGTCCAAAGAGATTTTTTTCTCATTTGCAAGCATACAGGAATTTTAGGAGATTTCCTGCTGAGGAGGGCACTGCAAAGATGTATGTGGAGCTCTGTGCTACCTATGTTGGGTAGGAATAAATTGAGTTTCTGAACCTTGAAGCCCTGTGTTCAGTTCTGGAGTCCTCAGCACAGGAAGGACCTGGATCTTTTAAAATGAGTCCAGAGGAGGGCCACAAAAATGATTTAGGAATAGAGCACCTGCCGTCTGAGGAGGGGCTGAGAGAGTTAGGCTTGTTCAGCCTGAAGAAGAAAGAGAAGGTTCTGGGGAGACCTTATAGCTGCATTCCAGTATCTAAAAGGGGCCTACAGGAAAGCTGGGAAAGGGCTCTTGATCAGGGAATGCAGGGGCAGGACGAGGGGGGAGAGTTTTGAGCTGAAAGAAGGGAGATGGAGATGAGATTTTAGGAAGACATATTTTCCTGAGAGGGTGGGGAGGCCCTGACCCAGGGTGCCCAGAGCAGGGGTGGCTGCCCCATCCCTGGAGGGGTTCAAGGCCAGGTTGGATGGGGCTCAGAGCCCCTGATCCAGCGGGAGGTGTCCCTGCCCATGGCAGGGGAATGGAACCAGATGGCCTTTAAGGTCTCTTCCAACCCAAACCATTCTATGATTCTATAAGTTGAAAGTATGTATTTACACTTTTTTTTTTTATATAAGTACACCCTGTGATTTCTAAGGTAACTCTTGACCGTCATATTTACCCTCCAACTTCTTTGCCTTTGCTTTCCTTTCAAGAATTAACCAGGATCTGATGAACTTAAGGGACTTTTCCATTGCTGAATGGAAGATCTAATTCCCTGATATCCCTGACACTACAGCAGAGGGGACATAACAAGATACCTTCTCTAGTTACCAGTAGTCCCATTTCCTAAACCAGTAGTGCACTCCTTTTTATTCTCAGTTATAATCTCGTTGAAACTGTCAAGTGTTGTTTCCACCTCTTTAATTTTCTTCTCAAACAAAATTCTTCACTTCTTTGTATGCAGAGGCTGCTGTGGCCTGGATCTCATCTTGTCTTCTAGTAACATCTTCCAGATTTGTTTTAAACTGATTAGACACTGCTGAAGAATCAGCTTCTCTCCCCCGGACAGTACAAAGCCAAGTGTTGACAGAGCTGGCTCCTGGCCATCAGCTACGTGATGACGCAGCATCATATCTTTTGACAGCCCTGATTTCGTTTGGGGCACTCAGAAACATTCACACACCCTGACGAATTAAAATAAAATAAATTACAGGGTGACAGGAGGCTGCAATTAAAAAAGAAGTGTCAGCTTGACCAAAGAGTTGCTTTAATTAAAGGACTTGTACTATACACTGGAGCAAAGAATCTGAAAGTTATTTCTGCCCTTCTCATGTGGCTGCATTTTCCCTCTGAATTTTGATTTTTAAAAACAGAATATGATCCTTTTTATTGGGCTACTGAGAGAAATTATGGGGAATGAGCTGAGTGAATTTAAAATTCTCTCAGTAGGAGTAGGAAACGGAGGAAACGATTGTCCTTCCATAACTAAATAACTTCCACTGTAGTTTAGACACAGGGACACCAGTTTCTGGTACCCGCCTGAGCACACGGGTGCTTTTAAGTCATGAGGCTGAAATACATTTCCCTTGTCTGGCTTCTTTGCTGGATAGACTTCATCCTCTCTTTAAGCAAGATGAAGAAATACAGAAGGTTGCGATGCCAGCTACTACTTCTGAGGTTCATTTGTCCCCAAAGGTTAATAAATCTCATTAAGAAATACAGTGAAATGAAGCAAAGTTAACTCTAGTGTTTGAGTCTTCCCATTGCACTGTCCTAAGAGATGGTCTGTGGTTTGACACATAATTAATATGTTTATTTTTCTTAGCTTACTTTATTTTTTTTTTTAATGGCCATCACCATAATAGCCAAATATAAACATTTTGTCCTGTTTCGTAAGAAGCCTACGGTCCATTTTATTACAACACTGTTACTTTCCCAGCTCCCACCAGTGACATGGAGTAGATGCCTGAAAAAAAAATCTCTCTCCAAGATTTTCTCACCACTTTTGCTTGAAGCAGTGTTATGTTTACAACTTGTGGAAAATGTGCCTCTTTAGCCTCCTTCAAGTGTCACAGGAATGAGGACTGAGGTCTGGTAGCGCTGCTCGTTGCTGCCTGGTGCTTCTCAGGGTTCTCATAATCCACGCAGGAGGTTTTTATTCAGTGCCTGTTGTAAAGTTAGGTGCTATTTGCCGGTGTTCAAGATCCCAAACACACAGACAATCGGGCTGGCTCAAGTATTAAAGCTGACAATATTTCAGACAAATAACTAATGGGTTTTTTTATTTATTCACATCAAAACATTAAAACGTCCTCATTAGCCTAAATTACACCATTTTTAACTTATGGGAAGCATCAGGAATATTTATAAGAATTACTGGCTTTAGCTTATGCTGTTTGTAACTCACTTTTTATAGACTTGACTGGTCAGGTAATTTCCACGGTATTGTTTTTGGCTCCTAAGCTGGATCCCATCCACATTTACAAAGTGCTTCTACAGAGATAACGGAGCACATTCCAACATCCTGTGAAATGTCAGCTACATATCCAGTGTTAGATGTATAGTGATAACCTGGGTAGAGCTGCCAGATGCTGTAATTTCTTCCTCAGGAGTACCAAACACCCTGAAGATACCAAGACAATTCTGCCAGAAGAGGGGAAACTAAAAAAAGAAAGGAAGAAATAGCAGGACAGGGACCAAGAAAGAGACGGTGTCCAAGCACTCCTTTTTGCTGCTCCTGACCCTGATGTTTACATTGCAGTCTTTACCTCTATTTCCTTACAAGAAAAGTAAATGCAACACAATTTAATTACACCAAAGAATGGTAAGTTAGTTGATGCCAGTAATAAACATTCACTGTAAAAATTACTAAATCATTTTAACCCAGAAAGCCAACTGTATCCTAGGCTGCATCAGAAGAGGCGTAACCACAGGGTGAGGGAGGGGATTCTGCCCTTCTACCCTGTTCTCAAGAGACCCCACCTGGAGGCCTGAGTCCATCTCTGGAGTCCTCAGCACAAGAAGGACATGGGTTTGTCCAGAGGGGGCCACAGAGATGATCAGAAGGTTGGAGCACCTCCCATATGAGGCCAGGCTGAGAGAGTTGGGGTTGTTCAGCCTGGAGAAGAGAAGGCTCCGGGGAGACCTTAGAGCAGCCTCCAGTACTTAGAGGACATACAGGAAAGCTGGGGAGGGTCTCTTTTTCAGGGAGTACAGGGGCAGGATGAGGAGGGGGTGGTTTTAAGCTGAAAGAAGGGGGATTTAGATAAGACATTAGGAAGAAATATTTTCCTGTGAGGTTGGTGAGGCACTGATGCTGGCACAGGTTGAGCAGAGAAGTTAAGAATATCCCATCCCTGGAGGTGTTCAAGGCCGATTTGGGTGGGGCTTTGATCAACCTGATCCAGTGGGAGGTGTCCCTGCCCATGGCAGAGGGTTGGAATTGAATGGGCTTAAAGATCCCTTATAACCCAAACCATTCTATGGTCCTGTGTTGTTTTTGTTTTGTTTTTTTTTTTAGGAAATATATAAATCCACTATTGAAGAAAGAGTACAACTGTAACTCTTATCTGAGTTCAATCAGCTGGATAAAAGCGTGCCAATAAAATAAGATCTAGCAGAATCATAAATTGAAAATGGCGAATAATACTTCTTTAAAAGGGGCCTACTGGAATAAGTAGGTCTCAGAGGTATTTGATTTGGAATATGTAATCTTCTCCTGTGATATTTGTGAAAGTTATTCCTGAATGTTCAGAGGATTCTCTGCTTTTCATTATCTTTCTTTCTTTTTTTTTTTTTATTTTTTTAACAAGGGCCAGAACTGTATGCTTGATTTTCTGTGATATATTCACATGGGAGGTATTCTTGAACTGGCCAAGGACACATCGTTTACAAGAAGGTCCTGTCAAGCATCCAAATGTCTTTGCTGAAGCTTCCATTTTAGATGACCCCACAGAATGTGAGAAAGCTTTCTTTTAGTGGAATGGCATCTTCTGGACAGAGTTATTATGTCCAGAAAGTCTGCTGTGCTTAAACTGTCACTGAAATGCCCGGTGCAAATGAATTTAAGGGTGGAGGTAGGAATGACGTATTCATGTTTTCTCAAGAAAGATGCCAGAGGAAGACTCAAGCCCTTGCTCTGATTTTTTCCTACGCACAGAACTAACAACCTCTCTGGTAAATAAGATTTCTGAGAAGATCGGTTGGAGGTTTGGGCCCTGCATCCTGGGGAAATCAAAAGAATTTGGGTCATCTTCCCCTCTGGACTTAAAAATATCTCCAGTTAATGGTATTTGGAAAGTGTATCTCTTTGCTTACAGCCTGACAGTTCTGAAGGGGCAAAGTTTATAATTTTGGGTGGAAACCATGTGAAAGTTAGCTAGTTCATCAAGGGTATGTTTTGACTTTTTTAGATTTGTTCAAACTCAGAAGTCAAAATGAAACTCAAGGGATGTGAACCCGCTGGAATCAAAACCAAAAAAGCGATGTGCCAGATCTCCCATGAACCAAAAACCCCTCGGTTCTCACAGTTTTCGTCCAAACAAAAATGCACAAATATAAATCAAACACCAAACAAAATATCCTCTTTTCCTCTTTGTAGCTTCCACGGAAAAAATTCAGAATATTAAAAAGGTCTGCTTAGTTTTGCGGCAGCAAATACCAAAATATCCCATGATCATTTGATAATTGGCAGTTAATAGCCTGATCTATCCGGTTTCATCAGTAATCCAGTCCTTTCCCACTAACACTATGTTGGCATGCAAAAAAAACCACCTTAGCATCTTCTGCAGTTGTATAATTTTACAGGGAAGACTCTGTGTACAATTCACGGTCCTTTACACTCTAACTCGAAGAGCCAAGGAGGGAGATGGAGTTGCAACTATATAAAAACTGAGAGAAGTGTGATCACTACAAAGACAGGACGCTTAGCCAGCGTATGACAAACTGGAGTACTGAGAAAACAGTTCATGATATTTTCCCCTGTGCTTTACCTTGTTTGAGCGCATACCATGGCTCAGAAATGAGAGAAGGAAAAAAAAGAGAAAAATCAGTGTTTTTCAGTACCATCACTCATCATGTACCAAACAGTTTCTAAAGCCATAAAAAAGTGCTTGTCATGGAAGAACAGCAAAGGTTTCATTTGTAACTAAGACACTCTTGTTTGTAATAACATGTGTGCTTTTAAACTTTGCCAAGGCGCTGAGGCTATCTCTGTTACACACAATTTTTAAATATGTAAGTGTTAAAAACCATAAGGTAATGTGAAAGAAATGTTAAAAGAAAGTTTGATCCGATAGTTAAAATCCAGTCAAACCTAAGACAACCTGTTTATGACCTTTCTGTGCTAAAAGCTAAAAATGTCTCTTTTTTTTTTAACAAGATTAATTACCGTCACTTTGGGAGTAGTGAGCTGGACATTATTATATGATGTCAATTAATGATTAAGAAAAAGGTGGTTTGCAAATGTAGCACCATGGTCCCTGGTGCATTACATCATTTCTGAAAGATCTTCACACGTGATAAGCAAAGAACATTTTAACCTAAAAGTCTGAGTGTTACAACCTCCTTTTTGTCGTAACACCCTATGCACAACCTTTTGGCCTTGAAGTCACTTGCAATAAAATTAAGAAGTCAAAAAGAAAAGGGAAAATAACCTTTCAGTACAAGAAAACACCCTCCTGTTCTGCTGCCTAATTGTTAATGCAACAAAATGAACTACTACATATGTTGGAAATCTTGGTGTTGATCTTAGCATGTGCACTGTTCTCAGCAAGATCCATCCTAAAAATCTCCTGCTTGGAGTCGTAAGGTTACTGAGACTCAGGTATAAAACACAGAATGCAGTTATCTCTGTGAGAGCGCCTTGAAAATTTCATGTTAAACAAAGTTATTGCTACACTTGCCTTAGCTCTGCCTTCCCAGACGGGGTGACAGTGATCATTTCTGTGCCTTATTGAATTCATTGAAATATTTAGAAGGGACTTTACCTATATTTTACATCTCGGTCTGCTATAACCTAATTTTTTTTGCAGCAAGTTTGATTTCTTTGTCAATAACACAACCTGATCCATTTTCCTAAGAGCAGTTCTCCACTTTTAGCATCAATACACTGTAGAGTTTCCTTTGTAAAAGGAATGATATGCATTTAAAATACCTTTGTAATAATAAATACCACATGAACATATGTATCAAGCAAAGGATTTCAATTTTGATGACACTTGCTTCTCAAGAACAGACATTCTGGAAGAAAAAAACGTTGCCAGCCCCAAATTGATTGACATTTGTTTACTTAACTCTCTCTTCTTGAAAGTCTGCACACCTATTTCAACCTTGAACAGTTTCCAACTGTGGTATACTGGAACATTTTTTCATTTATTAAGTTCAGTGTTGCCAACCCAAACAAAGAGTAATCAGTGATGATCCAAGCAGACCAAGCTGTCTAGCACCATACAATGTATCTGCATGCTAATTTTCAAATTCCCTCACATTTCCAGAGAACTAATGGGATCATTTTCATTCTGTTACAGCAACTCAACAGTTACTGAATCACCATCTGTGTTTTCGTTAACCTGAATCAGATATGAATTCTGTTATTGCAAGGTAGAGCAGCTTGTTTAATGATTCTTAATCTTTTCTTTAATTAAATCATGCAGCCAACCTGAAAAATCTATCTTAATGCAAATTAGGAGCTTTTTTGGCATTCGCTTACAGTAATGCACTAATAAGGTTAATTTATGAAGGTTCCCTTCCAGTTTGTACAGATGATATTTGTTCGCTGCATATTTTTAGCATATTGTCCCTTTTTGTAATATTTAAAAAAAAAATAATAAAAAAATGGTTATTTTCACAGGCACAAAAGAGGGAGGCTGTGATCTGCTTATTGTTTATTAGAAAGTTAGAGCACAGAAAATGAAAATCAGCCTTTCCCATCTGCAAGTATCAGGCTATGTGGATGCAAAGGCACAATTCGAGGGTCTATTGAATTAAAGGACCTCAGACAAGCACTCTCCTGCCTTTGGCCGCTGGAGGAACTCAGGCCTCTGTTCACATAATCATCTCAAAGATATCAGGGGAGACAGAGAGTTTCTCTGAACCTTTTTTTTTTCTTCCCACTCATAGGTGTGAATTAATAGTTTAAAGATTAAATAATTCTCGTGAAATAAGCCTGAATACATTTCTCAGTTGCACAATTGCTTCAGCTCTGGGCTCTGATGATCTCAGTCAAGAAAATCTCTGTCTTTGTGAGCATTCCTCCCAGCTACAAAATGAGTTGAAATCCATTCAAGTTTCTGAGTAAAGTGTAAACTTCTCTCTTTTTTTTTTTTTTTTTAAGGTTATTTTTCAACACCCACAAGTAAATGGGGATGGAGACTGTGAATTTCAACACTCGGTCTTTGCTATTTAATTAAAATCACAGAGACTGACTGGAAAGTTTTCAGCAAAGCAATTTTTGGTTTTGGGAGACTGCAGATTCCTGAAATCAGGAGATCTTGCTTTTCATAGAAATTTGCCTGTTCCTATCAGGAAACATTTGTTTTCGTTTCTAGGAAAGGACTCCTCATCTTAGCTAGAAACTGCAGAAGCGCATTCCTTTTTTGCAAGAGGATTGCCCAACCGAAACAGCAGCGAGGACGGACTCATGGGAAGGAGGACACCACTTCAGTCCCTTCTTTTCCCCGCTCTCAGCAGCGGCTGTGCCTTGCCCTACCTCTTTCTTTTCCCTTCCTGTCTTTCCAGTTGGACTCACTCCATAGCTGAGTCTATTAACTATTTGCACGGCCCAAGACTGAAGCTTCTGCCCAAGGATGAGGAACTCACCGGAGCTGTGAATCTCTGTGTTTAATTAAAGCGAATAGTGGGATGGAACGGCTTGGGAATGGATGATTGAGAGAAATCTTCATTTGAGTTCCCTGTAGCCGGGGACTGGAAACAATATCTCATGTTATTTGTGCATTGATTCCTGGTTTGTTAAGTATTCTAGAGTAGCTGTTTCTCCTCTGGCTTTAGGAATTTTGCTTTGCTCGCTTCCATATGGGGTTTTGCATGAATGGAAATGGGAATATAGGAGTTTTTCATCTTCCTTTTCCCCATTCGGTTTAGAAAACTGTTTTTCAGCTATTGGTAGTCCTTCCTGTGTAGTATTAACACAGCAAGAATGAAAAGTAATTGTTTTTCTTCTCATTTAACTGTACCTATGTGATCTTAAGTATATTACATGCTTCGCTTCGTGCTTCACCCACTCTTAAAATATGCAGATAAATGAGTATCCACATAATATTTTTTTTAAATATGAATCTATTTCCCTGTGCACAATCTTATATAAAAGCCACATATGTAAAAAAAAGTTTTAAAACCCTAAACCCTAACCAAACAAAATTAAAAAACAAAACAAAACAAAACTCAAATGACAAAAATCTAAACCATGAATATTTGACATTTTCATCCTAAAAGGCAATATTGGGGCAATCTTCAGTGTCTTTTTCTTGTCTGTTTTCTCCTCACTTCCATTGTTTTGCCTGTATTTTATGGACAAGTGTCCAGTCACTAGGAAACAAGGCAATTAACAGTGACAGTGTTTTCCTTGCATCACATTACAGTATATTCTCATTCGTTCAAATAGCACTGTGCTCAGGTAACAGGAGTTATCAAAGTGTCTTCTGAGAAAGATGATCCATGAGGAACCCCAAGAATTGGAAAGTGAGCTTCCAAATCATGAAGACTATAAGGCCATCATGAGAAAAAAAAAAAAAGGATGAAGTCTGTACTGTTCATTGGAGACTTGTCCACTCCGAGGGAGGAAAGGGAAAGGGCGTGTTCACATTTGACACTAAAAATCTTACTGGGTTAATTACTACCTCACTAAGCAGAGAAATTAAAGCACGAAGGGCACTCTCATGATGACAACCTTTACCCAGTAGCAAGCATTGCAATTTCCCATGGCTGAAGACAATTTAGCTCTGACAAATCCAATCAGGGATATGCAGGCATAACCTCTGGAGATAAACTCATTTTTTTTTAGGATACACGAGGCAAAAGTTAAAATATTTACAATATATCTTGGCCAGTGCTGAAATGGCACAGTTGGCCTGAAGTTGCATCGAGGTCTCCTGGCATTTGTGTGTTTTGCCAATGGCTTTGCATGGTAAAGTGTTAAGTTCTCCCGAGCATTTTATATATTTAAGGCAGTAACTTTAAAATAAAGAATTGCAACCTTAGAGCAAAGCTGCTATTTTGAGATTTTTTAAACCATTATTGACTCCTGTCAGATCAGTTTCTAGACTTATTGACTCAAGAAGTAAATATAGACTTAAAGAAAGCGAGGTCAAGTCAATATTTATCTTGCAGATCAATACATTTTGATACTAACCAAAAATTAAGCTCAATAAATGCATATTCTGTGTGCAGTAAGGTTAGGAGAGATCCATTCAGAAAATTTGTCAATTTGAAATTTCCCCATGGAATCCAACCTTTTGGATTCAATTTCCATTAGAAAGTCTGTCCCTTTAAGGATGCTTATATGGCAGCAGCCATGATCCTTTTGTCACCCAATCAGGTGAGTAACAGCAAAAGAAAAAGGAAGAAAAAAATGTAGTGAGAAGTTCATCATGGGAGCCCAGTTGTTACATTATTGGGAGGAGAAAGGTCAGTTATGGGGACTGTATGGGGACTAAAACAAAATAGGTAATGTGACATACGTAATGTAATATTGTAATGCAAAGAGGAAGAGTGGGTGGAAGTAAATGAAGGTGGGGAATGTGGAGCTGGACTTGCAGGAAGATATGGCACCAGCTTCTGAAAAAGAGGGCTCAGAAGTTTCTTATTTGCAGGAAGTGGGATACAGCAGTGGTGCACGTTATCACACCTCGATTCTCAAATACTGTAGCAGGTTTGCAGTGTTCCTATTGTAGCCTGGCAGAGTCCCTATAGCTGGAAAACACTATTTCCATGTGTCACCATATCTCTTGTTTGATTGCACACTTGTGTTTGGCTATCAAGAGCAGCTGGATGGTCTTCTGATGTTTGGTGACCCCAAGACTGACCTGGCTTCTTCTGAGTGCATCATCTGCTCATCTTGGGGCATTACAACTCAACTTCATGGGCTCAGGCTACTTTTGAAGTTGTAGTATCAGAGCAGAGCACAGGCGAGGACAGAGAAAGGGATCATCTTTGCAGGAGACCCATGAAACTGGTTACATCCAGTGCTGAGTGTTGCAAGGTGGAAGTACGAGCACTTATTTCTCCTTTGTCCCCCTTGTTCTTCTACCTACCACACTGGGGCAGGCACTGTGGCAGAGGAGGGGGCTCTGTACTCCACATTGATCTACTCACCTGGCTGAGCCTAGGCAGAATCCGTCCCCTCTCCATCTTTCTGATGTGCTTCCTCTTTGGAGGATGTTTTTTCTTGAACATCTTTTAAGCTATGAATCTACCCTTTGGGGAAGAAACATGCTCCAGTGAAATTAGTTTCAAGCATGTGTCAGGATATAAGTGAAATAACTTCAAAAGACTTTGCCCTTTTTATTTCTATTTTTGTTTTCCTTCTTTCTTTTTCCCTACCCTTCTATTTTATTTCCTTTTTTTTTCTTTTTCTTTTTTTTTTTTTTATCTCCTAAGTTTCTAAGCATGGCACTGCATGCATTCGCACCCCAGATAACGGCGGTGACCTCACATCTACATAGCACCTCTCACCCCAAAGGATCTCCAAACGCTTTGCAAATTTAGCACAAGCTGCTTTCTGCGCTCGGAAATTGCTTCACCTACTTTTGGAGCTCGGCCAGCTCCTGCTGAGTGGAGCACAGCACCTGATTAACAGCACTTACAACACTACACAAGGACTCAGGGCAAGGAGTGTTGACTACCTTCTCCAACTGAAAGCCCAGGAAGAATTTAGACAGGCTGAACATAATTACCCAAACTGGATTTTGGCCAGAGTGCTGCAGGTATGGTGGATGTTTTCCCTGGAAAAGCAGGGAGCACATGATCAAATGGAAAAGGTATAAAAATGATTGAATATTTCTTGCCTTTTCACTGTTCCAGTCTTATGGCTCATCTGGAAAAAAAATACATCAGTAAAAAAAAAAAATAAATTATGGCACTACGCAAAGCCGTCCTAACAGATAAATTTAAAAGTGAATGAATATGATAAAATTATATACTAATCGGTAAAATATATTTTCATTTGAAATAAAGTGGAGAATCTCACCAAATTTAGCTCCGTAAATGTAGCGAAGTATATTTCTCATCCAGCA
This sequence comes from Clamator glandarius, assembly GCA_033459285.1. NCBI lineage: Eukaryota > Metazoa > Chordata > Aves > Cuculiformes > Cuculidae > Clamator > Clamator glandarius. The sequence goes on from JAUNZM010000826.1 coordinate 2,160,052, forward strand.
TAAAAAGGTGCCGTTTGTTTGATATCAGTTTGATGAATTATTAATTTTATCACAGCTAAGATGACAGCTAATATTAGAACATTGAATTATTAATTTTCAAATGTGGCAATAAAAAAGCAGAACAAACACAAATTGAGACACATTTTTAACTGTGAGTTGACTTGCTTATATAATCTGTTTGAGAAAACAGAGCAGCTGAGACAGAGATTTAAACCTCACCAAGCAACTGCTTCTACCTTCAAACCTCAGGTATGATCGTCATTTAGAAATAATATTCCCTGACTACTCTGCTGAACTATGCTTATTGGGTACCATACACTTCCCACATCTGTCAGCCAAAACAGGGTCTCTGCGTAATCATCTTGGCTGTGGATTTATTTTTTTGAAGAGCTCAGGCCAAGGAATAATAAGGAAGGATGCTTAAATTAGGTAAAGCAGTCAACTTTTATTTATAGGATGAGCAGGTTGAAAAGTGCAAGTTAGTTGTTAGGGAAAATACTTTGTTCAGTGTCTTCTTTCCTGCTTTTTCTCCTTTTTTTTTTTATTTTAGTTCATCATTGCTTGTCATGTGGCACAGGGTAAATAAGAACTTCAGGGCTTGTTTCCTTAAGACTGTTTCTGTGAGGTTTTAGCCTTAAGAGCCAGCAAAGGATTTATCTGGCTGCAGTACTGCCTTACAGCCTAATACTGATTTTCCTGTCAAATGTCTCCTTTGCAAATATTCTTCCTTCCCATCTCTCCAAATGAAGATTGGAGCTTCAAAGTTGTCCTTATTCCATGGCAAAATAGTCAATAAAACATTTTGAAATAGTATATCTTTCAGATACTAGTTCAAATAGTATATCTTTCAGTATATCTTTCAGACACTAGTTCAATGCAACCCCTGAATGTGAACAAGGCTTCAAAAATGAGCACAACTTGCATACATCAAGGATGCTGACGAGGATAGGTGGATTTTTTTGAGGGCAATATTCCTGGGCAAAAGAAAAGAAACAGCTGCCTGACCCCAAGCCTCATTGGGAATTAATCCAGCTCAAAGCTGGATTAACTTCTATTTTGAAAAAAAGGCGAAACCAAAAAACCCACAAACTCGTATTCCGCTGCCACATATGGCGATTATTTAGACTACAAATATTAGACAGGGCTAGCTAGTTGGGTACTAAAGAGGGACTCATTTAAATCACTTATTTTTATCCTGCTGACAAAACGGGGTGGGGGAGAAAAAGCATCTGTCACCCATCTGAGTTTGGAGGGAGTCACTCTGCAAAGTGCAGGAGGGGACTGAACTGCCAAGGAATCTAGGTGGATAAAGTGCTGTGGGGCAGTGGAGCAGTGCCTGGGGGGACAGCAGCCCAGCGCTGGCCAGGAGGTGTCTGCTTGAAACTCTACATTGAGGCACCTGGATACCTAGGAAAGGGATGAAAGATAAGCCAAGATAGGAAAGAAAGAGATGCTGCCCGCAGCAGGAAAAGTACTTGATCTCTTGGCTGATATCAGTTTGATTATTGCTGTTCTTAGGGAACTGTTTAAAGTAGGAGGTGAGAACTCAGAGCTAGAACGCAGGTAAATGCAGCTTGTATTGGAGGGTCAAAATGCATAAAATAAAGCTTACTCCTCACAAGTGAAGTTGTTTTGAGCCAGGATGAATGCTTAGTGTGGGTTCATCTGAGAGCTACTGCAGGGATAAGTACATTGTAAATATTCAATTGTTTTGCAGGCACAGTTATTACCTACAGTACAGGTGTGATGTAGGTTAAAAATAGTGCCTGCTAGAGATGTGTGAATAGTCACAGCAGAATCCAAAGCAGTTGCTGTAAATACAGACTCAGATCAAGAGGAGAAGGAATTTTTACTGAAGCTTTCCCAAGGAACAGGGTGTTTTCACTAATGTTCCTCCTGCAGGGAGGCAGTAGAGATACAGCTCCTTTCTGAGGTTCACTTTTGCATCTACCTCTGCTTCATTCTGCTAATTGTCACATTTTCTTTGTGGGGCATTCAGTGATCATGCATCTGCCATGGGACGAGAAATTAGCCGTGGCTGCGGTTCATTGATTCTTGGTTTACATGTTCATGCACAAGAGACCCCCTTTCTCCCCCCATGCAAAATCAGTAAAGTTAGTAATAAGCTAAAAAAAATCCCAAAACATGGTTGATAGATCAGATTGATTTCATGATCTGCCTGCATGTACTCAGCCCAAAATCCAGGCAGTTCCACTCTGGGTCGGTACATTCTAGCCGGCATTATGTTATCCAAAATACCAATATCTGCCACAGACCAACTGGTTTCCTCATGGAACCCAAATTCTTTTTGAGGAAGCTCATCCCTCTGACCTATCCTAGCAGAGGGAGGTGGAAAAAATTACAAGATAACCCACTCTTGTCACACTTTTAAAGGTGATTCCCAGTACGTGGCATTGAATTTCTCTGGTTTCACACATTGCTAGTTGTGTTGCCTATTATAACAGATTCAGTAAGACACACTTTCTCCCAGTAGTGTTTTATTTTGACACATCTCAAATGAAAATACAGCTCATTATTTTATACAGAATTCAAATACTTTTTCACCTGGCTTTTATACATTAATGTGATACATTTTTGCTGTAGGTATGTGAAAAAGCAGAATGAGTCTGTAATAAGCCTAATTAGTAATTTATTTGTGTATATTTGCTCATTGAAAAATGGGGTAAATGTCAGGCTTTGTCTTCTTTTAAAATGCCTTTGTGTTCAGAAAGCAAGCGCTCTCCTGTCTGGTTCTGTTGTATTCTTTATCTTTGTGGTTTGGCTCTCAAGAGGCATATTTAAATTGTCATAGATGTAGTTAAATTTTTCCAGAAAAAACACTCAAAGACTGTGTTTATCTGAGTTTAAAAAATATTGTTTATCATACCCTGTTAAATATCACCCATATCAACCCTCCAGGGACAGGGTAGCCTTTTCAAACCAGTCAAAAGTTGAAATCTTGTACAGGATGCAAATTAGGAGCTTGATTAAAAGAAAACTAGTGTTAAAACTGTTTCTGGTGAAATTTCTGTAGGCACAGCAGCAATTAATGTGGGGCCAGCTAAGCAAATCTGTTGTGAACATTTTCGTTCTTCCGTTTCATGCAATATATATACACATAAAGCAGGAAATTTTAGCCCAGGTGGGTGTGCCAGTCTGTTGAGATTACCTGATCCAGAAGGTGTTTTAAATTATAGAAACCACAAGTGATCCTACATCTCAAAACATCTCTGGCACATTGAAAAGATTTTTCTTTGAAAGAACATGTTTTTTACAAGGTTTCAAGAGTATCCAATCTATACCTGAAAAAGGAGGCCATTTAAGCTTCTGACTAACCAGAACCAGCATTGGAGTGGTGGCCTCTGGTCTGTACACTTAAATTTCAGTCTTGGAAGAGGCTGCAAAAGTTTGAATTTTGTTTCATTTGCAGTAGAACAGAAGAGCTGGCAAGCTTAGACACTACCAGTGCTTTGTGGAAGCCGACATATGAATTTGTTCTACAAATGTGCCAGGGACACTCTGATCCAACAGTTAGATCTCTGAGCTTACTTCCAAATCTTTCATATTACTATCCATTTAAAGAAAAGCTCTGCATAAAGCAAACCAGGTAACTAATTACAGCCATGAGTGATATCCCAAGAAGGGTCCCCATTTTCAATTGTACAAACATAAATTAACAAAAAAATATAAAATATTTCAGTCCTTCAAACAAAGAAATCATACTTTTCTCATCAGCTTTGAGGACTTGAGATTGTGGATGGGCTTTGGATTCATGCGCTTGACTAAGGGCAGAAGTTACAGAAGTAACTGAGATGAGTAGTTTGTGTTCTGCTCTCCTATTAAAGACTCCCAATTTTAAGGTCTGGTGGTTTAACTATGTTTCTATTCCTGAATCTAATGTGTTGATAGTAGACCATGCAAAAAGACATTCCAAGGAAAAACATATCAAGAAAGGAAACATATCAATAAAAGGAAATATGTCATATGATATTATTTATTTTACGTTTCTGCATGGATCAGAGGAAGCCTGATTGTCACTGCAAAAGGAAAAGGGTATGAGAATGAACACTGCCAGAAAAAAAAGACAAGAAAAAAAGAAAGGGAGGATCTGTAATATTCTAAGTCAGTCATTAACTTCAGCCATGTAGTAAGTTTTCCTACAGTGCCGTTTGCTTACTGTCCTGTGAAGAATTGAAATAAAAATATCCTTTAGACACGAAGGGATAGCACTCTTGTCCTCACTCTTCCTCATCAGCTCCTTTCATTTCCTGGAAACTCTTCTCCATCCCAGTTCATTTTTGTACTTTCCCCTTCCTTCTTTATGGTCCCCACAACACTGCAAATTGTATTTGCTCTGTTTTCACTCTCTTATTCCTTTTTTTGTGGCAGGTCCAGCTTGCACTTCATACAGCCAGTCTGTGCAGTCCTTGCAGCCAGAAAAATGAGTTTATTGACTTGTGGTTCTTTGGTGTTTTGTAGGTAATTATGTCTTCTTCTTGATCCCAGTTACTCATGATGCTGTGGCCTCATGATGCTGTGGCTCATGATGCTTCTTTGCACTGTCCCCAAACTGGAAAGCCATCTCTTAACGAATGACCTATAGTTTTACTATGATCATAACTAAACAAATTGCTTTCCCATTAAGTATCAGCACTTGCGAAGCAGGATGCGCTGGGCTTCCAATTTCACCGTGAGGACAAAGTTATGATAGGCTGAATAACACCTGTACCTACTGTTAGACCTTACAGAATCATAGAAACGCCAGGCTGGAAAAGACCTCTCGAGTCATCGAGCCCAACCACAATCTTGCACTATATGTGAATAAGCAACATCCATCGTCATAAAACAGATCTAAGAGTTCCTGGGATGCCGAAAGCAGTGGGACCAGCAGGCCAACAAGTACTGCTGCCATCGTAACACCTACTGTACCCTTATCCTAAACCTTCAGGGTCCCTGGGCAATTGCACCACCAGGTTCCCATAGCGTCCTGCATGTTCACCCCTGCATAAGCCTTTGGGATCATTTTTGCAGAATGGGATTCTGGTCTTGTGTGGAAATTACTGATTAAATTGCTAAGCTCTGCTGAAGATAAGTTGTGTGGATTTTCTCTTTTCTTTTTTTCCCTTACCTTCAGGTGCACAATGTCTAGCAGCTGGCCTGCTTCTGGGAGCTGTAGGAGCTAAGGGGAGAAGGCAACCATCTCTCCACCCTCTTAATAAGCCTGTTTCTCCAAGGGCAACAAAAAACAACAGAAGTTGCAGAGAGGATGAATAATTTTTCCTTCCCTTCATGTAAACTAGTTCTGTCTCTTTTTTTTTTCTTATAATTTTTTTCCTTACTTTTGCAGTAGCAAATGTTTTGAGAATTGATCATCTTCCCAGGTTGATGGCAAGATTCTTGTGACCCAGCTGTGAGTCAAGATTCCCAGCTGGGTGCCTCTGAAGAGAAACAAGAAGCTCAGACGCATCCCTGCTCTCCAACCAACACAGGCCAGGAACATCTGTGTGCTCCTTCCCTTTCTTCAGATGGTCCCAAGGAGGATGGAAGCCGGCAAGTAGGAAGATGAAAGGCAAAGGATCAACTGGCCATGTTGTATTAGCCAACTTAAATAGTACTTGGCTGTGGAAACAGTTTTCCTGTCCAAAGCTTTTTTTTTTCTTTCTTTCTTTCCTTTTTTCTCTTTCTCTTTTTTCTCTTTCTCTTTTTTCTCTTTTCTTTTCTTTTCT